>SJXQ01002408.1:344939-388914 GCA_006408695.1 Aepyceros melampus | reverse complement strand
CTCTAATTGATCCAGGTTTCAATGTAAGATGCCTGTGACTTCTCTATATCAAGTGTCTGAGGCAGACAGCCAGGCTAGAGAGAGCTTGGAGAAATAGGCTTAGAACAAGAGCCACTGTGAAGGCTCTAAAGTTTTGAATGGAGAACAGAGTCCCTTCAGGGTCACTCTCCTGAGATGCAACTCCTGTTGTGTTGCTGAATTTCAGTGAGCACTGGACACTAAGCAGATTTTAAAGTACCTGGAGGATATTGATATCAAGATGTCTAAAATCCATTGGTTTTGAACTTGGGAAGTTTATTCTCAGATGAAGAATTCCATATAAAGCCACTAGTGTGGATAAAATGACCCAGGAAGGCATGGGTTAAAAAGACAAACAAACAAAAGAATGTAGAACAACTCTGGAGCAGGCATCTTTAAGGACAGGTGAAGGAAAAGAAGACTGGATCTAAAAAGTTCCAAAACAAATAAAGACGACTAGATGTTAACATTTGTTAAATCTAGCTAGTAAAAACACAGTGTCTGTTGTTTTTCACACTTCGAGTTTGTTTGAAATATTTCAAAACAATTTTTAAAAGAGCCCAAGGAGTGAGTGATCAGAAAAATAGGAAGTAAAGCAAGAGGGCATGCTTAATTGAATCCAAGGAAGGGTAACATTTCACATAGAGAGAGGTCAATGATGAAATGGAGAGGTCAAACAAGATAAGGATTAAAAACTGTCAGTTGTTTTGTCAATCGAATGCTTAGTGTGACCTGACTGAGAACAGTTTCAGAAGACATGTGGGGCAGATGACAAATCTCATTTGGTATAAGAGAAAAAAATAAGATGAAAAATGGCTATTTAAAATAAAGCTATTTTTAAAATCTCTCCTATCATCAGGGTGGGTAGAGTAGATTCAGGATTGTTTAATTCAGTCATTAAATGATATCATCAAGGACATAGGTCTTTTCATCTTTCCATTTTGTCATTTTCACCGTTTGGGGTTTGTCCTGAGGCTTGTCCTCTTGTATTACGAGATGCTTACGCAGCTTCAAGCATTAAACACTCAGAGAGCAATAACCAGAAGCAAAATTTTAAAAGGGGAAGGGAGATGTTTTCCATCTCTTTATGAAGTGAGGAAACTTTTCTAGTATCATATAGGAAACCCTCCTCTCATTCTCATTGGCCAAAATAGTATCACTGGCCCTACACCAATTGTCACCAAGGTTGGTCCAGCTACAATAAATAACAAGGCATACTCCCTGAGGCTACAGATCAAAGCAGCACCTTCTCTGACCGCAAAAGATAAATCTCTGATAAAATCTGCGCTCTGCTATGCTAGAATCAGAGAAGGCAATATGGCACCCCTCTCCAGTACTCTTGCCTGGAAAATACCATGGGCGGAGGAGCCTGGTGGGCTGCAGTCCATGAGGTCACTGAGAGTTGGACACGACTGAGCCACTGAGCTTTCACTTTTCACTTTCATGCATTGGAGAAGGAAACGGCAACCCACTCCAGTGTTCTTGCCTGGAGGATCCCAGGGACGGGGGAGCCTGGTGGGCTGTCATCTGTGGGGTCTCACAGAGTCGGACACAACTGAAGCAACTTAGCAGTAGCAGCAGCATGCTAGAACCACTGCAGACAGTGACTGCAGCCATGAAATTAAAAAGATGCTTGCTCTTTGGAAGGAAAGCTATGACAAACCTAGACAGTGTATTAAAAAGCAGAGACATCACTTTGCCAACAAAGATCCATCTAGTCAAAGCTATGTTTTTTTCAGTAGTCATGTACTAATGTGAAAGTTGGATCATGAATACTGAGAGCCAAAGAACTGATGCTTTCGAACTGTGGTGCTGGAGATTCTTAAGATTTCCTTGGACTGCAGGGAGATAAAACCAGTCAGTCCTAAAGGAAATCAACCCTGACTATTCACTGGAAGAATTGATGCAGAAGCTGACGCTCCAATACTTTGGCCACCTGACGCAAGAGCCGACTGCTTGGAAAAGACCCTGATGCTGGGAAAGATTGAAGGCAGGAGGAGAAGGGGGTGACAGAGAATGAAATGGTGGATGGCATCACCAACTCAATGGACATGAGTTTGAGCAAACTCCGGAAAACAGTGAATGACAGGGAAGTCTGGCATGTTGCAGTCCGTGGGGTTGCAAAGGGTCAGACATGACTTAGCATCTGAACAACAACAAATGCTAGCAAGAAGTAGCAAGGCAGTGATTGTGGAGGAGGGAGGAGTTGAGATAGACAAGAATGTCTGCCATAGCCTATACTGAGAGGAAACATCCAGCAAAGAGGGAGAGGTGAAAATACAGGAGGGAGAGGCATTGGAAGGGTGGAAGCCAGGATTTAGGTGCAGGGATCAATCTTGGACAAAAAGGACTCAGTCCACTGAGAAGGGAGAAATTTAGGCAGAAGAGGGGTTTGTGGGAGAAAAAAGATGCAAGCAACTTTTAGGAGTTGAGATGGGGTTGTCACAGGTTTCAGTAAGTCAGGAAGCATCAGTTCAGTTCAGTCGCTCAGGCGTGTCCGACTCTTTGTGACCCCATGAATCACAGCACGTCAGGCCTCCCTGTCTATCACCAACTCCCAGAGTTCACTCAAACTCATGTCTGTCAAGTTGGTGATGCCATTCAGCCATCTCATCCTCTGTCGTCCCCTTCTCCTCCTGCCCCCAATCCCTCCAGCATCAGGGTCTTTTCCGATGAGTCAACTCTTCACATGAAGTGGCCAAAGTATTGGAGTTTCAGCCTCAGCATCAGTCCTTCCAATAAACACCCAGGACTGATCTCCTTTAGGATGAACTGGTTGGACCTCCTTGTAGTCCAAAGGACTCTCAAGAGTCTTCTCCAACACCACAGTTCAAAAGCATCAATTCTTTGGCACTCAGCTTTCCTCACAGTCCAACTCTCACATCCATACATGACCACTGGAAAAACCATAGCCGAAGCATAAGTGTGTATAAATAGCACTAACAGCAAGTTGCCCAATCTAGATGTAGAATCACTGGGGAAACGCCAGGCCTCACACAACATCTAATTCCCAAATAATTAGCAGAATAAAGATAATTAGCTCTAGATGATTTGAAAGGTTTGACCAAGTTAAATAGGATTGTGGAAATATGAGATGGCAAGGCATCTTCAGTCTCAATTTGGTCTCAAAATTAACTTTATAGATACACATTTATTTAAACTCCACTAACATAAGACTAACATGCTTATTAGACACACATGGGGAAAAAAAGTTTCACATCGAGTAGATCTTCAAAAAATGTCAATTTCTGATTTGAATCATGCTCTGTACCAAGTCCATTAAAAGTCCAGTTATATCCAATCCAATTTACTTCCCCAGATTTTTCTTGGTCCCAACTGCCTCCTGGAACTTAGAGGCTTGCTTTATTGAGGGCCCAGCTAGTTGTGGAAGTTTCTCCAGGGCAAGGACCAGGAACATGCCTGGCTTTCCATGAACCCTTCTATAATCAAACCCTCTAATGGTCTGGTACCCAGTCTCTGGTGAATGAAGTAAAGTGCCCTTGGGCAGGGGGCCAGACTTTCCCAGTGATTACATCACCGTAAGTGAGACCTTCCTAGCTCCTCACAGTGGCTCCTTAGTGAGACCTGAGCCACAATAGTTCAGCCAAGTTTCTTGACTGAATTTGCACCAGTGAGTACAGGAACATACAGGATCTGAAAAGAAATTTCTCTTCCTTTGCACACCACCAGCTGACTTTTCCCAAAATTACAGTGGTTCCCTACAGCCTGACATACAAATATCCCAGGATCAAGCAATAAGCTATGGATATCTATGAACTGTCCCCTCTTGGTAATATAGGACTCTACAGTGTTTGCTTCCCCCCTTTCCTGTCCCACTCCCCTTTTCTCCATGTTCATTCTGCTTTGAGATGTCAAATCAACCTTCACACCCCCTTAAGGGGTTAAAAAGTGAGCATTGCCTCCAAAGGCTGTTTTCTACAGAATCCCAGTGAAGACTCAACGAACAGCTGGATTGCTGACCTCTTCAATAAGGCTGTCTGCCAATACCCAAATGCACAACTCCAGCTGATGAGAATCGCTCAAACAGCCAACCAGTGTGAGTCTGTAAAAAAATAATCCAAACTTACAAGGAATAATATAATCATTTCAAAACAATCCATGAAAAAAATCCTAGCACAGGTTTGGCACAAACTCAAACTAGGCACTCAGTAAATATTCATTAGGTGGTTTGTTCATTGACTTCTACTGATTTCAGCAAAAACAAAGGACAACTTGGACAGATATAAAACACTTGTTGTCCTATATTTTGAGTGTATGCAAAGGCTAAGACAATCTAAAATCCCCAGTGAATTACAATAAATGTTTTCATGTTCAGTACTGGATCACTGGGGAACTCTATGCAGCAACTGTAATATGAGACAATTGACAGAAATTCAAACACCAGAAAACAGCCTAATCCATGATTATTTGGATAAGAAACAGCACAGACCACTGGAGAGCAGCAGTGAGCTAGACCAGAGGTGTTAGGTGAAAGGTAATTGTGCCAAGGATGTGGCCCTGTGATGTAATCCAAGACTCCTTAAACTTCAGAAAAGTCATCCGTAGTCCACCTGTCCCCCATCACCAGTTCCATGGATGTACTGTGAATATAAACTTGAGAATGTCACATGGGCCATCTGGTACTCAGTCCTATGGAATTAAATCCTCAGTGTTAACAAATCAGAATCACCTCTAATGTGGTATGAAAATGAAATCTGTGTATAATTCTAGTGTACACTAAAATTCTCATAATGCAGGTCACTTGCATACAAATCTTAACAATTCCGAATAGGTAACAACTAATTGTATTCCTCTCAAAAATGCTGTAATTACAAAATGAAATTAGCTGATTAGTCCAATTCTAAACCTTTATAAAACTTGAAAAATTTCATAAATAATTTCTTTCCCAATAATATGTTTGCCACTTAAAAATAACAGTTCAAATACATCTAATTGCTGACAGCATCTTTCCCCAAAAGACTGGTGAATAATAATTTAATGTTGTAGTAGCTGAAACAATAATCCCATAAAGTACACTACTATTATCATTTTATAGAAAATGAAACTGCCTTAGAAGCTATAATTATTCTGCCCAAGTCATTCAACATCATATATTGAACTAAGATTTCTGATGCTTTGCCAATTATTATTATCTCATAACATATTCTGAGCAAAGAAGGCAAATTCTGTCCAACATTTAGTACATTGGGTTTTAATCCATTCATTCATCAAATATTTACTTAGCACCTTCTCTCTGAGTATTTTTTTCATCCATTCCATCTCACATTACAGAATTCATACAATTCTCAAATCTGTACAATTAGCCTGGAAAGTAAAATGAGTATCTATTACTATCATCACTGTATCTTTTCCTTGAACACTTACTATGTGTTATTAAACAAATTACAGTAGGCTAGTTAGCCTCAAAATAATCCTTAAACCTTTACCTTATAGAGGTGTGAACCAAGACTTTCAGATTCCAAGCCTATGATCCCATCCATGGTCTATTTTATGATAAAAAAGATTTAGAGCTCAGCAAAGGTATTATTTTATTGAAAGTCAAAACTTGAAACAGTAAGAATCAAATCTAAATCTTTTGGCTCTAGAACTTAATATTTATAAAAGTTAGATTTTAAAAGCCTCAAATTTATTACTAAAGCCTAAAGTATAAACAATAATAAAGAAAGCAAAAGGCACTTCTAGGATAAACAGAAGATAAGCAATTACAATCTAAGAAATGAAGACTCCACAATATCCTTTGCATATGAACTTCATTATTGAAAAGCTGACTCATAGTATAGAACTTCGGAATTAACATTAATTCACAGGCATTCCTTTCAGTGCTTTTCAGTTTCAGGAAGACAGGCTATGCAAGTTAAGGAAGTGGAAAGGACAGATACTGAGTACAGGCAGAAAGGCATTTATTTGACCCCCATTTTCCTGCTTCATTATTTTAGCCACAGCCCACTTATACCATCATCAAGGTCATGAACAATTCCTTCAAATAATGTATTCATCCAGATATTTTCAAAAATAGATATAATACACAAATATTTTGAAAATAAGATTAATATCACTTTTTTGCTTTGCTTTCATTCCCAAAGTTTAAAGAACCATAGGCACTTGCAAGATAGAAACCAACTGCTTTAAATTTTGATGCCATCTTAAAGGGATTCAAAGTAGGTGCTAGGATTCAAAGCCTCCCTTTGAAGTAAAAAAAAAAACCCTAAAGAAGATTGTTTTTTGTCTTGCATTAGTGATCTTTCTAAAAAGTCACTAATGTCTAATTCTCTTTCCAGTCTTTCTCTCTAGCATATAAGTGTGTACTGCATAAGGTTCAGAACATGTCAGCTGCAAACTCTCTTGCAGGGACTTACATTTGGAGAAAATAACATCCATAAACAAAAATGAAATCGAAGATAACACCAAAAGTAGGATTTGTTTAAAGTTTGGGGAAAACAACTACCTCTTTGAGCACGTTGATGAGGTGAAGAATCAGCACAGCTATTCCATTTTAATTTACATGCCATTTAACATTTAACGTTACATTTTCTAAAATCTTTCCAAGTACCTAGAACTTTGAGAAAGGTGCTATGAACAAGTTTACATTCTAATCACCTGTACTATATTAAGTTGTCCCCCACCCTCCTCTCATAGCATATGCTTAGTATAGCTTCTAGTCTCCTAAAACAACATATAAAGCCCATTGTGAGCTTACCCCGGCCTCCCTGCCCAGCCTCATCTTATACCTTCCCTTTGTCTCCTCAGTTATTTCCTTTTTCCAAGCTAAAACTGCAGGGAGTAACTATTATTCACAGAAGAGGAAATTTATCAAGTCTAGTATCCCTGTGCCTATATGCATGTTCTCCTGTGCTGTCCCTGTGCTTCTCCTTTCCTGGCCAGCTCCGACTCCTACACCACCCAAGGATTAGCTGCCCTTCTGTGAGCCTGCATAGAAGACTTTGTGTGTCTCCACCACATGACCCTTCTAAGCTAATATGCTATTGTGCTCTTACTATTGGAGAAGGAAATGGCAACACACTCCAGTATTTCTGCCTAGAGAATCCTGTGGACAGAGGAGCCTGATGGGCTGCTGTCCATAGGGTCACACAAAGTCGGACACGACTGAAGCGACTAGCATGCATGCATGCACTGGAGAAGGAAATGGCAACCCACTCCAGTATTCTTGCCTGGAGGATCCCAGGGACAGAGGAGCCTGGTGGGCTGCTGTCTATGGGGTCGCACAGAGTCGAACACAACTGAAGCGACTTAGCAGCAACTCTTACTATGTGTCAGCCACAGCTAATCTTCTGAACAATTCTTTGAGGTTGCCACTATTGCTATCTCCATTTTTCAGAATCAGTAACTTTATTTCCTCAAGATCACCCAGGTATTAAGGATCAGATGCAGGATTCAAACACAGGTCTATCTGATTTCAGATCCCTTGCTCACAGCAAATACATTATTTCTAATGTCATAATGTATTGGGATGCTGGCTGGGCTTCCCAGGTGGCTCAGTCATAAACAATCCACCTGCCAACGTAGCAGCAGCAGCAGATGTGGGTTCAGTGCATGGGTGGGGAAGATACCCTGGAGGAGGAAATGGCAACCTGCTCCAGTATTATTGGCTGGGAAATCCCATGGACAGAGGAGCCTGGTGGGCTACAGTTCACCAGGTTGCAAAGAGTCAGACATGACTGAGTGACACAACACACACACACACATTGTGATGCTGGCTACAAATTCACTGCCCTTGTCTTCAACATGATAATTTGTCCATTGGCACACAATGAAGAAAACTTTCCACATCACATGCCAATAGAATTTTTTTGATTTGCCAACAAAATATTTTTAATATACCCATACTCATTTTTACCTAGTTCTGCTTTCTTTTTCCAAGGAGATTAGTAACAACCTGGTTAATAGTAAAAAGACAATTCTACCAAATACTATCATCAAAGTTTACCAAATGGTTTCTATAGTTCACTTTATCCTCTTCTTATCACTTTCTTACCTGGGTCATTACCTTTCTGACTCTCCATTATTCCTAATAGTGTAATGATAATGTTTCTGTGATCTCACATTTATGTGTTTTGAATATCCTAGGATGAAATGTGTCTATCTGATTTAGGAGTATTATTCACTCGTTACAGCTGGAGTGCCCCCTGCATCTTTGTCCCAGGCTTAAGTTTGATTTCCCTCCTCTGTGTCACTTCTATCTTCTCTATTTGCATGCCATTCTCCTTGATGTAGAATGTAGCAATTGGAGTTGAGTCATCCTGCTGTTTTCTCTCAGCTGGTAGCATATGTCTAGCTTCCTCAGGAGCAAGCCTCTACTTCTTTTGCTCAGCTACTTCTACATACAAATAAAAAGACCATTTTGGTTGTAATTAGTGCTTGCCAAGTTTTGCCCCAATCATTTTTGGCATTTCTGATAACGATTGTTTCAAATTCCAACCACATATGATATTTCAAGGGCTTAATTCATTCAAAGAACCCAGTGTCTCTCAACTCTCTTATTCAAAACACAGGAAAGGTCCAGAGGTACCAGTAACACCTTATCTTTCAACTTTACCTTAGCTATGCAGATCTCATCCTAGAAGTACCAAAGAAATATGTCTACAGGTTCACTTTATTACTGTTTATGATGCCTTAGACTTGATTCTTGGATTCCCATTTCACACCAGAATTTATTTACCAACATAAATATGCACAGCTCAAAGTCCTCTCTTTTTCAAGAAAAAGAGAAGCAAACCAATCTATAGAGTTCCCATTGGCCTTAAAATCAGAACACATCAGGAGTGCCTTGTTAGATGAATTTAGCAGCAGGGAAGCCTGCAGCTCATCAGCTTTCTATTCCTCCAAAGTAGGTACTTACTGCAGTCAAGAGGAATTATTCCTGAGTATTTCTGGTCATGGGGATGTTTTCATTAGCTTAAAAAAATGTCAGAATAAGACAAAAGAAAAGTCCTCATATTTGTTTTCCTCTACAGTATTATATTTGATTCAAATGCTCTTTTATCTACTCTGATGGCTTTAATTAGTAAGTGAAAATTATATATTTAAATAAAATTCAAGCTAATAGTATTTTAAGCCATTCTATAAACAAACAAACATTTAGAAAATCTACAGTAGCCCAGGTGCTATGATAAGTGCACAGACATAAAACATGTAGGTCTAACCCTCAAGAAGAAGCTGCTGCTGCTGCTGAGTCACTTCATTCGTGTCCGACTCTGTGCGACCCCATAGACGGCAGCCCACCAGGCACCCCAGCCCTGGGATTCTCCAGGCAAGAACACTGGAGTGGGTTGCCATGTCCTTCTCCCATGCATGAAAGTGAAAAGTGAAAGTGAAGTCACTCAGTCGTGTCTGACTCTTAGCGACCCCATGGACTGCAGCCCACCAGGCTCCTCCGTCCATGGGATTTTCCAGGCAAGAGTACTGGAGTGGGGTGCCAGTCCCTTCTCCGCAAGGAGAAGCATACACAGTGGTAAAGAAAGACATATTAATGGAGTATGATGAAGACCCTGAATGACAGTGCTAGAGGAAAGACGGATGTCATCTTCTTGGCAGTGTTCAGGAAGACTTCATAGAAGTAGGAAATGAGAAAGAGAAGAGAATTCACTGTTATTGAGTGCCTAATATGTTCCAGACTTGAATTAAGGACTCAACAAAAACCATCTCATTTAATCTTCACCACCTTTCTTTTTCATGAATAGTCAAGCTTTCCCCTCATTTTCAGATGAGGATAAGACTCGACATAGTAAGTCAAGTTTCCACATTTTGTGAGTGTTGCAGCTGCTGCTGCTAAGTCATGTCAGTCATGTTTGACTCTGTGAGACCCCATAAATGGCAGCCCACCAGGCTCCTCTGTCCCTAGGATTCTCCAGGCAAGAACACTGGAGTGGGTTGCCATTTCCTTCTCCAATGCATGAAAGTGAAAAGTGAAAGTGAAGTCGCTCAGTCATGTCCAACTTTTCGCGACCCCATGGACTGCAGCCCACCAGGCTCCTCCATCCATGGGAGTTTCCAGGCAAGAGTACTGGAGTGGGGTGCCATTGCCTTCTCTGTTTTGTGAGTGATGTTGCTAATATTCAAAATCTGTCTAATTCTAAAATTTTTACTCTCTCCTTACATTATTCTAAGTCTTCTGGGGAGTCATTTGAGCTATGTGATAAAGGACTGCTAGGCAATTTTTTAAAGATACACAACAAAGAAGCTTTCCAAGCAGAGGAAAAAAAAAAAAAACTAAAAGCAATTCCATGAAGAGAGATTTATATTTTAAAAAGAAAATTATGCAAAATAATATAGAAAAAAAAGAAACTTTAAGACTAAACTTAAATAATAATGAATTTACACCCATCAGTATCCAAATGTGAAAGGTTTATTATAAGTATTACCATTCTTTCCATATTATGCTTTTCTCCATAAGTCCCCATGTCTATTTGAAAAATTTAGGACATATCTATAATCTTGATATTTCTAAGGTTAAAATTAGTAATTAACAATAGAATTTTTTATGTGCCAAGTACTTTCTAAAATCTGAATATACATTAATTCCTTTATAAATGTTTTTTGAGGCAAGCAGCATTATTATCCCCATTTTAAAGATGTGAAAAATCACCATATAGGAAATAAGGTAAACTACACAGGAGTTATGGTATGAATATAAAGATCTGATGCAACCACACAGTAGTTACTTCTATATACAAATAGAAAGATTTTTTGCAAGCAGCATTATTATCCCCATTTCCAGGTTGTGAAAAACTACCTCCTCTGTTTTAGTCACCAATAAAGTATCTTAGGATTCACACGGTTATCATATGAGAAAAATAAAATGTGACAAAGAAAAAATTTGGAAAGTTTTATAGATCAGAGCTTTCTGATCTATAGTCAGAAAGATCAGGTCATTTTGCCTTTATCGTCTCTAATTTCTCAACCATGAGAATTTATTCAGATTATATATTACCAAGCAAAACCTACTCATTCCCAAATTGCTCCATTTTTTTTCCACTCTTGGAACTTAGTTTGGTAGAATAATTTTCCCAGATTAAGATGACTAGCAACTGTATACATTTGTTAGAAATATTCAATGCCTGTTAATAGAAATAATAATCATATTCATCTGTCAGGCAGCACAACATGTCAGCTCTCAAAAGCATCCTTGTATTTCTTTGAGTAAGACACATGTGTATCATCAAGAATTAAATGGTCTAAGGCTCCTCTATTTTTATGAAGGAATAAGCTTGTGATAAAAAATCTTCCTGCATGCACTCCTTCAAATTAAAGCTATTGATTCACATGGAAAAACAAGCAAAATAGAGAAAAACAAACAACAAAACACTCTAGGGCTCTGGAAAGTGGACAAAGCAAATGGATTATACAGGGGAGTTGAAACTTGGAGTAAGTGACTAGCATAGAGTTCCTTGTTTTTGCAGCTTTTCCATGAGGGCAGTTACATTTATATAAGTGGAGAAGCTTAGCTAAAACTAATAGAATAACCACCATGTTTCTGGTAGGTGAATCACAGGAAAGGATATGCACAACTAGGGTCACCAGAGAGTAATGGGGAATACAAGAAAGAAAACAGCCAGTGATCAAACCTGCTGCCCACCACAAGTGGGACGGAGTTAGACTTCACAAAGTCTAATCAAGATAACTGCTTTTATAAACAAAAACTACCACTCTGAAAAACAGAGCAGAATCCAGAGGATCAAAAACATGACATGTCCAACATCCAGGACACTATGCATAACTATGCTATATTCAAACAGCTAGGAAAATATGACAGTCTCCAACAGGAAGAAGATAAGTAGAAGTCAACTGTAAGACAACTCAGTTGTTGACATTCTCAAAGATTTTACAGCAGCTATTAGAAATGTGCTCACTGAGGTAAAGGAAAATATGCTTGTATTGATAAAAAGATAAGACATTTAGCTTAGAAATACAAAATACAAAAATAGAACTAATAACATTTTAGAATTTATAAAATACAATATTTAAATCAACAAAAATGAAAAAAAAATCTGATTAAAAAATAAGACAAAGACCAGACAGACAGCTCATGCGTGCATGCTAAGTTGCTTCAGTCGTGTCTTACTCTTTGCAACCCAATGGACTGTAGCCTGCCAGACTCCTCTGTCCATGGAGATTCTTCAGGCAAGAATGATATGCGTTGTCATGCCCTCCTCCAGGGGATCTTCCCGACCCAGGGATTGAACCCGTGTCTCCTGTAGTTCCTGCATTGCAGGCAGATTTCTTTACCATTGAGCTACTGGGGAAACCCCCGAGACAGACACTTCATGGAAGTTCAAAATAGATATACAGTTGATGAGTAAGTATATGATAAAAGCACCCATTATATGTCATTATGAAAATGAAAACAAGATGACATTACATGCCTATTACATGCCTATAAAGTCCAAAACACTGACAACACCAAATGATGGCAGTGTCACACCAAAAAAAAGGCCAAAGATAAGTCATATGGGGGAGAGTCTTAAAATAATCCAAAGGAAAAAGAAAAAGAAACCAAAAATAGGAAAAAGATAAAACAATAAAATAGTAGACATAAGTTTAGGCACATTAATAAACACATTAAATAATAATGTATCCTCCAAGACATTTATCTATTACAAACAAAATTTACAATGGAGAAACCCAACAGCTTTGTAATCAAGTGATTACGGTTAACATGATAAGACATATTAGCGTCATGCACCCTCGATATGACAGCAAACGATAGATCACTTCCATAGTATTCTTGCTTAAAACGCATAACCTTAATTCTATAATGAGAAAACACCAGACAAATTGAAATTACAGTCCTCTTACAGCTGACTGCTGCTGCTGCTGCTAAGTCACTTCAGTCATGTCCAATCTGTGCAACCTCATAGACGGCAGCCCACCAGGCTCCGCTGTCCCTGGGATTCTCCAGGCAAGAACACGAGTGAGTTGCCATTTCCTTCTCCAATGCATGAGAGTAAAAACTGAAAGTGAAGTCTCTCAGTCGTGTCCGACTCTCAGTGACCCCATGGACTGCAGCACACCAGGCTCCTCCGTCCATGGGATTTTCCAGGCAAGGGTACTGGAGTAGGGGGCCATCGCCTTCTCCCTTACAGCTGACTAGTAGTCACCAATACCGAACAGGTCATGAGAAACAAGGAAAGACCACAGAATAGAAGTGTCACAGATTAGACAAAGGGGATTTATAGTTAAATGTAATAGGATCTTTGCCTTGATCCCGGAATAGAAAAATACATTAGTATAAAAATATGTGAGACCCAATAAAGTTTATATATAATGGAGTATTGAGTCAATGTTAATTTATTTTTTTAAGTTATTATATATGTAATATGTTAGCATTAGAGGAAACTGGTGAGGCGTATACAGGAAATCTCTGTACCCACTTTTCCGTAAGTTTAAAATCAAAGTTTAAAAAGTTTTAATGGATTAAATGGGCTTCCCAGGTGATTCAGCAGTAAATGCAGGAGATCAATAAAGTTTATATATAATGGAGTATTGAGTCAATGTTAATTTATTTTTTTAAGTTATTATATATGTAATATGTTAGCATTAGAGGAAACTGGATGAGGCGTATACAGGAAATCTCTGTACCCACTTTTCCATAAGTTTAAAATCAAAGTTTAAAAAGTATTAATGGATTAAATGGGCTTCTCAGGTGATTCAGCAGTAAATTCAGGAGACGTTGGTAAACACAGCAGTAAATTGGCACTCCATATGCCAATGAAGGAGACACAAGTTCAATCCCTGCCCTGATAAGAGCCACTGGAGAAGGAAATGGCAACTCACTTGTATTCTTGTCTGGAAAATTCCATGGACAGAAGAGCTGGACAGGCTACAGCTCATGGGATTCCAAAAGATTTGGACACTGAGCAGCTAAACAGCAACAACAAATGGATCAAACACTGCAACTAAATAACAGATACTGTCAGAATCAGCAAAGGAACAATTGTATGTTATCTACAAGAGACATACTTTAAAATCAAAGAAATCCACTGATTAAAAGTAAGCGGATTTTTAAAAAGATAAACATGAAAATAAACATAAATGTGCTGTGAAAACTATATCAATATCTGTTAAAACAGACTTGAAGAAAGAGATAAAAAGAAACATTTCATAATGATAGAAGGTAAATTTCACAGAAAGACATGATTATAGATCTATATTGTAAGTGACTGTAATTGTTTATTACTAGCCTAGACTCAAATAAATTTATAAATATCTCAGTATACAACATTGATACACAAAACTCAGTCATATTTTCACACACTAGTAACAACCAATTGGGAGGTGAATTTTTTTAATTCATTTACAATCACACCAAATAACATACCATACTTGGGGATAATTTTAACAACATATATTGAATACATCTACACTCAAAACTATAGAACATTGCTAAGAGAAGTTACAGAATATCTAAATAAACAAAGAGATACACTATGTTAATGGATTACAAAGCTAATTACTTTTAAAATATCAATGTTCTACAAATCGATTTATAGTTAAACATAATCCCAGTAAAAATTTGAGCAGGCTTTTTAGTAGAAACTGATAAGCTGATTCTAAAATTCATAGAGTAATGCAATGACCTAAAATGGCCAAATTTTTATAAAAAATAAAATTGGAGTACTTACACCAATGAACTTTAAATCTCACTGTAAATCAAGACTGTATGTAGTATTAGCAGAAGAAAGATAAGGATTTTTTTTTTTTACCAGGCTTCCCTGCCCATCACCAACTCCCAGAGTTTGCTCAAGCACAGGTCCATCAAGCCAGTGATTTCATCCAAGCAAATTATCCTCTGTTGCCCTCTTCTTCTCCTGCCTTCAATCTTTCCCAGCATCAGGGTTCTTACAATGAGTCAGTTCTTTGTATTAGGTTGTCTGAGTATTAGAGCTTCAGCTTCAGCATCATTCCTTCCAAGGAATATTCAGGATGGATTTCCTTTACAATTGACTGGTTGGATCTCCTCGCAGTCCAAGGGACTCTCAAGAGTCTACTCCAACACCACAGTTCAAAAGGATCAATTCTTCAGTGCTTAGCTTTCATTATGGTCCAACTCTCACATCCATACATGATGACTGGAAAATCCCCAGCTATGACTAGATGGACCTTTGTCAGCAAAGTAATATTGCTGCTTTTTAATATGCTGTCTAGGTTGGTCATAGCTTCTTTTCCAAGGAGCAAGCATCTTTTAATTTCATGACTGCAGTCATCATCTGTGATTTTGTAGCCCAAGAAAATAAAATCTGTCACTGTTTCCATTGTTTCACCATCTATTTGCCATGAAGTGATGGGACCAGATGCCATGATCTTCGTTTTCTTAATGTTGAGTTTAAAAGCCAACTTTTCACTCTCTTCTTTCACTTTCATCAAGAGGCTCTTTATTTCTTCTTCTCTTTCTGCCATAAGGGTGGTGTCATCTGCATATCTGGGGTTATTGATTTTTCTCCTGGCAATCTTGATTCCAGCTTGTGCTTCATCCAGCCCAGCATTTCACATGATGTACTCTGTATATAAGTTAAATAAGCAGGGGGACAATATACAAGCTTGATGTACTACTTTCCCAATTTGGAACCAGTCTGTTGTTCCATGGGCAGTTCTAATTACTGCTTCTTGACCTGCATGCAGATTTCTCAGGAGGCAGGTCAGGCGGTCTGGTATTCCCATCTCTTGAAGAGTTTTCCACAGTTTGTTGTGACCAAATGCTTTGGTTTAAAAGCCAACTTTTCACTCTCTTCTTTCACTTTCATCAAGAGGCTCTTTATTTCTTCTTCTCTTTCTGCCATAAGGGTGGTGTCATCTGCATATCTGGGGTTATTGATTTTTCTCCTGGCAATCTTGATTCCAGCTTGTGCTTCATCCAGCCCAGCATTTCACATGATGTACTCTGTATATAAGTTAAATAAGCAGGGGGACAATATACAAGCTTGATGTACTACTTTCCCAATTTGGAACCAGTCTGTTGTTCCATGGGCAGTTCTAATTACTGCTTCTTGACCTGCATGCAGATTTCTCAGGAGGCAGGTCAGGCGGTCTGGTATTCCCATCTCTTGAAGAGTTTTCCACAGTTTGTTGTGACCAAATGCTTTGGTGTAGTCAATAAAGCATAATTAGATGTTCTTCTGGAACTCTCTTGCTTTTTTGATGATTCAACAGATGGCAATTTGACTTCTGGTTCCTCTGCCTTTTCTACATCCTGCTTGAACATCTAGAAGTTCACTATTCACATACTATTGCAACCTAGCTTGGAGAACTTTGAGCATTACTTTGCTGGTGTGTTCAATGAGTGCAATTGTGCAGTAGTTTGAACATTCTTTGGCACTGTCTTTCTTTGGGATTGGAAGGAAAACTGACCTTTTCCAGTTCTGTGGCTGAGTTTTCCAAATTTATTGGCATGTTCAGTGAAGTACTTTCACAGCATCATCGTTTAGGATTTGAAATAGCTCAAGTGATATTCCATCATCTCCACTAGCTCTATTTGTAGTGATGCTTCCTAAGGCCCACTTGACTTCACATTCCAGGATGTCTGGCTCTAGGTGAGTGATCACACCATCGTAGTTATCTGGGTCATGAAGATCTTTTTTGTATGGTTCTTCTGTGTATTCTTGCCACCTCTTTTTAATATCTGCTGCTTCTGTTAGGTCATATCATTTCTGTCCTTTATTGTGCTCATCTTTGCATAAAATGTTCCCTTGGTATTTCTAATTTTCTAGAAAGATCTCTAGTCTTTCCCATTCTGTTGTTTTCTTCTATTTCTTTGCATTGATCACTGAGGAAGGCTTTCTTGTCTCTCCTCGCTATTCTTTGGAATTATACATTCAAATGGATATAGCTTTCCTTTTCTCCTTTGTCTTTAGCTTCTCTTTTCTCAGCTATTTGTAAGGCCTCCTCAGACAACCATTTTGCCTTTTTGCATTTCTTTTTCTTGGGGATGGTCTTGATCACTGCCTCCTGTACAATGTCACGAACCTCTGTCCATAGTTCTTCAGGCTATCTGTCTATCATATACAATCCCTTGAATCTTTTTGTCATTCTCACTGTATAATCATAAGGGATTTGATTTAAGTCATATCTGAATTTGATTTAGAGATTTGATTTAAGTGGGTACCTAAACCACTCCAGGATACCTTGAGTGGGTAGCCATTCCCTTCTAGAAGGGATTTTCCCAACCCAGTGATTGAACCCAGATCTTCAGCATTGCAGGTGGATTCTTTACCAGCTGATGTAACAGGGAAGCCCAGATAAAGGCCACATAAAGCAACAAAGACTCCGGGTAGACAAATATAAGCATAATTAATTATAAAGACTTTTTTAAAAGATCTAGACATGACCATCTAACTGTTCTCTACTAATTCAGACATTAAAGATATATTTTTAAAAGTAAAACAATGCCTTTTTTCCTCATTTTTGAAAGCCAAGTGTGAATCAACAGCTTAATAACCATATGCAAAGTGTGATATTTTCATCTAATCTCTACTGAAAAATAGAAATAAAGTGATTATTGATACACAAAAAACTGAAACTCAACCAAAACCATTATCTTAAGTGAAAAAAAAAACTTAATGGGTCTATATTTCATGAATCTACTTATATAAAATTCTTAAATGATATAAAATTAAAAATCACTTGCATTCCTATATACTAACAATGAAATATCAGGAAGAGAATTATGGAAACAATCCCATTTACCATCTCATCATAAAATAAAACACCCAAGAATAAGCACTAGCTAAGGAGACAAAAGATTTATACTCTGAAAACTATAAGGCATTGATGAGAGAAACTGAAGATGACACAAGCAGATGGAAATATATACCATGTTCCTGGATTGGAAGAATCGATATTGTCAAAATGAATATATACTCAAGGTAGGTAATCTACAGGTTCAATGCAATTCCTATCAAATTACTAATGACATTTTTCACAGAACCAGAATGATTCTTTTTTTTTTTTTAATTTATACGGAAACACAAAAGCCAATAGATTTTGTGAATAGCCAAAGCAATCCTAAGAAACACAAATGGATCTGGATAAATCAGGCTCCCTGACATCAGACTGTACTACAAAGCTACAGTCATCAAAACAGTGCGGTACTGACACAAAGACAGAAATATCAGATCAATGGAAAAGGACAGAAAGCCCAGAAATAATTCCATTCAATTCTGGTCAATAAATCTATAACAAAGGAGGCAAAAATATACAGTGGAGAAAGACAGCTTCTCCAACAAGTGGTGTTAGGAACTCTGGACAGTTACATATGAAAAAATGAAATTAGCACACTCTCTAACACCACACAAAAAAATAAAATGAAAATGCATTAAAGACCTAAATGTAAGACTAGACACTATAAAACTCTTAGAGGAAAACACAGGCAGAATACTCTTTGAAATAAATCATAGCGATAACTTTTTGGATCTGTATACAAGAATAATGAAAATAAAAACAAAATGAACACATGGGCCCCAACTAAACTTTAAAGCTTTTACACAGCAAAGCAAACCATAAGCAAAATGAAGAGACAATCTACAGAATAAGAGAAAATATTTTCAGATGAAGTGACTGACAAAGGATTACTCTCCAAACTACACAAGCAGCTCATGCAGTTCAATATAAAAAAGAGAGAGAGAGACAATCCAATCAAAAATGAGCAGATCTAAATAGATATTTCTCAAAAGAAGACATATAAAGGCCAAAAATACATGATGAGATGCTCAACACCACTACTTATTAGAGAAATGCAAATTAAAACTACAGTGAGGTATCACCTCATAACAATTAGAATGGCCATCATCAAAAAGTCTACAAACAGTCAATGCTAGAGAGGGTGTGGAGAAAAGAGAACCCTCTTACACTGTTGTTGGGAATGTAAATTCATATAATCACTGGAAAAAATATGGAGGTTCCTGAAAAAAACAAAAATAGCTACCATATGATCCTGCAATCCCACTCCTGGGCATATATACAAAGAAAAGCATAACTTGAGAAGATATTGCATTTGAATATTCATCACAGCATTATTTACACTAGCCAAGACAGGAAAACAGCCTATATATTCACTGATAGAAGAATGGATGAAGAAGAAGTTTATATATATATATGTATATATATTATTATATATTGATATATATTATTATTCAGCCATAAAAAAGAATATAATAATGCCATTTGCAGCAGCAACATAGATGGACCTAGAGATTCTCACACTAAGTGAAGTAAGTCAGAGGCAGATAAATGTCATATGATATCACTTATATGTGGAATCTAAAAAAAAAGTGATACAAATTAACTTACAGACTCACAGACCTCTAAAACAAACTTATGGTTACCAAAAGGGAAAGATCAGGGGAGGGATAAATTCAGAGTTTGGGATTAACATATATAGACCACTGTATATAAAACAGTTAATCAGCGACCTCCTATTACAGCACAGGGAATCCTACTCAATATTCTGTATAAACCCATATGAAAAAATCTGAAAAAGAATGAATATATGTATGTGTATAACTGAATCATATTGCTGTATACCTGAACCTAGCACAACATTGTAATTCAGCTATGCCTTCATGCATGCTTAGTCGCTCAGCCGTGTCTGACTCTCTGTGACCCCACAGACTCTTCTATCCATGTGATTTTTCAGGCAAGAATACTGGAGTGGATTGCCATTTCTTCTCCAGAGGATCTTCCCAACTTAGGGATTGACCCGTGTTTCCTGTGTCTCCTACACTGCAGGCAGATTGTTTACCCACTGAACCATCAGGGATCTCCAATTTAAAACAAAAATTGAAAAACATTTGTCTGGAGTCATGAGTGTCAGGAGGAATGGTCTCCAATAGGGCAATGGGATACAAGGAGTCTATTGAGGGTGATAGAGATGTTTTGTATCTAACTGTGGAGATATTTTATGGGGGTAAACAACTCAAAAATGATCACATTCATATAAATGATACATATAATTACATATATAAATTATATTTATATAAAGTTAACACTTTAAAAAAAAGTGTGACATCTAAATCAATTTGTAACCAACATTTATCTACACATACATACACACACACACACTGGTTATAGTTATATATACATACTGTCATTTAATTTAATCATTCAACCAATGAGTCTTCTAATATGGAAAGTATTGTGACCCGTGTTTCCTGTGTCTCCTACACTGCAGGCAGATTGTTTACCCACTGAACCATCAGGGATCTCCAATTTAAAACAAAAATTGAAAAACATTTGTCTGGAGTCATGAGTGTCAGGAGGAATGGTCTCCAATAGGGCAATGGGATACAAGGAGTCTATTGAGGGTGATAGAGATGTTTTGTATCTAACTGTGGAGATATTTTATGGGGGTAAACAACTCAAAAATGATCACATTCATATAAATGATACATATAATTACATATATAAATTATATTTATATAAAGTTAACACTTTAAAAAAAAGTGTGACATCTAAATCAATTTGTAACCAACATTTATCTACACATACATACACACACACACACTGGTTATAGTTATATATACATACTGTCATTTAATTTAATCATTCAACCAATGAGTCTTCTAATATGGAAAGTATTGAAAAAAGTCTTGATGATTTTTCTAAAATTAGAAAGAATGGCGCAATCAGAAAGGATGAGGCCTTATTAAGGCAGCATGTTGAAAGAGAGCAGCTTTTCTTGTCTTTTTCTGATAGATATCACAATTGTGATTACATTATATAATGATCTCTACACAATTCAGATCTCTTTTTTAACCATTCTTAATAGATTCTGTTAATTCAATACTGCATAATGTTAACAAATGGATTAGTTGAGAGTAAGTAAAAAGTCACACTGTGAAATGAATTAGGTACATTTCACCAAGGTGCTTCCCTGGTAGCTCAGTCAGTAAATAATCTGCCTGCGATGCTGGAGACCTAGGTTCAGTCCTTGGGTCAGAAAGATCCCCTGGAGAAGGGAGTATCTACACACTCCAGTATTCTTGCCTAGAAAATTCCACAGACAGAGGAACCTGGTTGGCTACATTCCACAGCCCTCAAGAGTCAGATACAACTTAGCGACTAAACCACCATACCAAGAATCAACATAAGCAAACATACCAATTATTACAAACAACATATATCAACATATATAATACTAATACTCATGAAAAAAGAACTTATAAAATTATTAATCATTAATGTATTAAAAGAAAGTGTCTGCCAGTGTTCTCTAGTTTATTACTTTGTTTTTGTCTAGATCTTGCCTATCAGCTATAGCCACTGATTTTGCTTTGATTTTACTTCTGTCCATCTGTCTACTATACATCTCTACTCTTTGGTGCTGGTGGTAGGAAATGATATTATTCTCATTTTTAGCTGGAAAATGGACAATCTCCAAGTGGACATCTACTTGGAAATACTTCCCCCATGTCACAAATGTAATAAACACCATTATACTTCCCTGTGCTTCATCAACCATTTCCACAGCTATTGCAAAGCATGATTGTACATTTATTTCTTGTCTTCTTTGTGAAGACTTTGTAATAACTCTGTGATACTCTGCCAGTGTTAATACAATGCTTTTTTAAAAGTCCTGGAAAATTATTTTTAAATTATGGACTTACTCCATTACCCAAGTTTAAAGACTCTTGAGTGTCTTTTACTTTCTGGATCAGAATGATAAGTATAACAATAGAGTTGAGAAGCAAATTTTTCATCTCATTTTCAGTTTTTTTTCTTATTTCATATATCCAACTCAAAGTATAAAAGAGAGGCAGTAATAAAATAATGGAGTTTGTTCCCAGGAGTTGAGTTCTCATCACTGATTAGTTGACTTAGTCTCTGTATTCTTCACCGAACAGGAGGCATAATATCCAATATGCTTGCCTTACAGTATTCATTAGGATATCAAAATAAATGAAAATACTTTGAAAATTTAAAAATATGAGAAAAAGATATTTTTAAATAAAATGTTTAATTGTATCACTTGATCTATTTGGCAGTGGTCACATTACCTAAAATATTAGTAGGCAAAATATACATATTGCTCATTTTAGTTTTTCTAAAATTACTTAGGAGATAGTATCTACACTCTGCTTATTGTTGACATTTTTTAAATGCATATACCCTAAAATGTAACAACTTATCTCAAGTGTGAGTATTCTTATATGGAAAAGAAAATATCTGTTTATTTTGTTTACTAAAAAAATGTATTTATTGTTGTTGTTTAGTCACTAAGTCATGTCCAACTGTTTTGCAACCCCATGGACTAGCCCACCAGGCTCCTCTGTCCATGGAATTTCCCAGGTAAGAATACTAGAGTTGATTATCATTTCCTTCTTTAGGGAATATTCCTGACCCAGATATCAAACCTGAATCCCCTGCATTGCAGGTGGGTTCTTTACCACTGAGCCATGCAGAACCCCCCAAAATTGTATTAACACTTAACAAATCATACCAAAACAAGTGATTTTGAATGTAAAAATCAAGGTAAATTTAAATAAGGAGCCTGAATTAAGAGAGTTGCCAGTTGTGCTATTTGGCTGAGATTTCTGCCAGTATACAGAGAGCCAGTCCCACAAAGATCATATCACTCTGGTGTCCCTATCTTAGAGGGATGAGACAGACAGAATGATTTAAATCAATATGATTACTGAACTAGGGTTCAAAGAAAGCACATCTTGTGCTTCTCAGGACATTTTTACTCAGTGCATAGTAGAGGAGGATATGGAGTGTCGTCAGCCTTGCTGACAGGCTTGATTTAGGTTGGTTCTATACCACTGGTTTTGCTTTGCATTTTCTTTGATTGATTTAGGGAGGGAGAGAGGAAGGAAGGGGATAAATAAGTTTTTGTTCTTCTTGTCAAAAACTGGATTCAGAAGAATTTAAGTAGAAATAATATTTTATGATTAATTTTACTCCATATGATTTGTGTTCCTATTATGCCTGTACAAACTTGATTAAAAGACTCCCAAGCAAATGTGTAAGCTGCCAATGTGCTCATGGAAGGCTTACCTAATAGAAAATTTGAAAATTCAATCCTTATCAGGAAAAACACTTAACATTATCATTTGAATTGACACTAAAAATCAGTTTATTGAGATGGAAAACTTGTTTTTTTCAAATATTAAATGTGCCTGTATTTGTCAGTGATTTGTTATCAAAAAGCAGAGGCTTGATGCATTTCATAATGTCTTAGAATAAAGAAAATTTTAGAGACCACAGTAAGTCACCAAACCCAGATATATTCTAGAATCCCAACTTTAGCTCACAGATTAGTATTTTCTGGAATTTAGCTCAATAAGCAGGTTTGTGAGATATCATGGAGCCTTCTGATGTTCCAGGTAAGGAATCCTCTTAAGGTAGAGTTTGTCTGGGATGTGAAAGCGCTCTATGCAACTCATTTACAGATTATAGGGCTTTTCTACAGGTTAAAAGTATGCAGTTATCCCGGTAGCTGCAAAAGTAGAACATCACGCATCACAGTAAAGTACTCCAGGTGCACTGTCACTGTCTCCTGGTCGCCTTTGCCCTGCTTTCCATTTAGTTATCTCTGGGTTTCTAGAGCTCTTGAACTTGAAAAAGGTTAGCCGGCACACTGCTGGAGCAGTTTGTGAGCATCAGCAGATTTCGCTTGTAATTTCATTGATCTATATGGGCTCGCTGTTTGCAAACCAGCTGCTGCGCTGTTTCCCCACAGCTACTGATCTCAGTAGCATTGATTTTTTTCCCCCTTACATTAACATAGCATTACTTCTTTAATGGGCAATAAATGACTGGATGTAAATACAATCAGGGCGCAACAACAAAAGGAAAACGTCAGACCCATTTTTATTTAAGGAATCCTTTCCATTAATTTTTGCCATAAAAATTATAACACAAATTATTGACAAAAGTAATGCAATTTTGATTTTAGTGCATTTCGTTCGTTTGTAGATATGTGGTGTCTGCCAAGTGGTCTTCTCTTCCTAATGCATTAGGCAAAGCAATACAATAACGGTGCTTTTATGGATACTGTAAATTTGTACCATTACCTTAGCACAACTAAATTCTATTCATGAAAGCAAGCAGAAGGCAGTACACCGGTTTCCACTTAACTCCAAAGACACTGAAAATGAAGGTATTTTAGATTGTGTCAGCTAGCTAAAGGACTCCTTGAAGATATTGCTTAATTTCAATAGAATAAGAAAAAAGGATTAATCTGTGATATTAAATAACTTAGTCATTATAAAGATATAACCCTTACATATCTTCCTGATGCACATTTAAAGTGTGTGTGTCTCTATGTATGTGTAGGCGCATGTGTGCATAGCACAAGCAGTATTTAGAAATTATTTCTCAGACATTCTTTCTGCACTTAAAATCTATAAAATGATAATTGTGGGAGAGGATATAAAAAGCATGGATTTTAAAGTTCATTATGCATAGATATGTTTTAGGTGGTGAAAGACTTGAAAAGAACTTAAAAACAGGCTTTTACTTTTTTGGTTGTCAATTTAGTTACTTCAAAGAAGCCAGTCCAACCACCACAAAACCCAACCAGTATTTTCAATTTAGGGGAAAAAAAAGTCAACAATGTATTTTATTTAATAAATTTTAGAATTACCATTCATTCCATTGCTAGTGAATATATACAACCAATCTCTCATACCAAACACAATATCCATTATCAAACCTATTGTTTTCTTTCTTGTTTGTTTGTTTTGAGATGAACAAAAATCTTCTGGCAGCAACTTCCTCAGATGCCTTATCCCAGAACTCTGACAAATATGGTTTTGAATTGTTTTAGAAAATGGTACTGAATCTAAACTCCAAAAAAAACACCTGTTTTTAGTTATGCCTTTAAAATATCTCTATTTACTTTCTTGATACTTTTCCAGCAGTTTCCAAATTTCACAGATANCTGGTCATAGCAAACACCCTCTTCCAACAACACAAGAGAAGACTCTACACATGGACATCACCAGATGGTCAACACCGAAATCAGATTGATTATATTCTTTGCAGCCAAAGATGGAGAAGCTCTATACAGTCAGCAAAAACAAGACTGGGAGCAGACTGTGGCTCAGATTATGAACTCCTTATTGCCAAAATCAAACTTAAATTGAAGAAAGTGGGGAAAACCACTAGACCATTCAGGTATGACCTAAAGCAAATCCCTTATGATTATACAGTGGAAGTGAGAAATAGATTTAAGGGACTAGATCTGATAGACAAAGTGTCTGATGAACTATAGAAGGAGGTTTGTGACATTGTACAGGAGACGGAGCAAGACCATCCCCAAGAAAAACAAATGCAAAAAAGCAAAATGGCTGTCTGAGGAGGCCTTACAAATACCTGTGCAAAGAAGGAAAGCAAAAAGCAAAGGAGAAAAGGAAAGATATACCCATTTGAATGCAGAATTCCAAAGAATAGCAAGGAGAGATAAGAAAGCCTTCCTCAGAAATCAATGCAAAGAAATGGAGGAAAACAATAGAATGGGAAAGACTAGAGATCTTTTCAAGAAAATTAAAGATAACAATGGAACATTTCATGCAAAGATGGGCTCAATAAAGGACAGAAATTGTATGGACCTAACAGAAGCAGAAGATATTAAGGAGAAGTGGAAAGAATACACAGAAGAACTGTACAAGAAAGATCTTCACAACCCAGATAATCATGAAGGTGTGATCATTCACACTCACCTAGAGCCAAACATCCTGGAATGTGAAGTCAAGTGGGCCTTAAGAAGCATCACTATGAAGAAAGCTTAGTGGAGGTGATGGAATTTCAGTTGAGCTATTTCAAATCCTGAAAGATGATGCTGTGAAAGTGCTGCACTCGATAAGCCAGAAAATTTGGAGACCTCAGTAGTGGCCACGGGACTGGAAAAGGTCAGTTTTCATCCCAATTCCAAAGAAAGGTAATACCAAAGAATGTTCAAACTACTGCACAATTGCACTCATTTCACACGCTAGTAAAGTAATGCTCAAAATTCTCTAAGCCAGGCTTCAGCAATATGTGAACCGTGAACTTCCAGATGTTCAAGCTGGCTTTAGAAAAGGTAGAGGAATCAGAGATCAATTTGCAACATCTGTTGGACCATGGAAAAAGCAAGAGAATTCCAGCAAAACATCTATTTCTGCTTTATTGACTATGCCAAAGCCTTTGACTGCGTGGATCACAATAAACTGTGGAACATTCTGAAAGAGATGGGAATACCGGACCACCTGACCTGCCTCTTGAGAAACCTATATGCAGGTCAGGAAGCATCAGTTAGAACTGGACATGGAACACAGACTGGTTCCAAATAGGAAAAGGAGTACGTCAAGGCCAATTTATTGTCACCCTGCTTATTTAACTTATATGCAGAGTATATCATGAGAAACGCTGGGCTTTAAGAAGCACAGCTGAAATCAAGATTCCCGGGAGAAATATCAATAACCTCACATATGCAGATGACAACACCCTTAGGGCAGAAAGTGAAGAAGAACTAAAGAGCCTCTTGATGAAAGTGAAAGAAGAGAGTGAAAAAGTTGGCTTAAAGCTCAACACTCAGAAAACTAAGATCATGGCATCCGGTCCCATCACTTCATGGCAAATGATGGGAAAACAGTGGAAACAGTGGCTGACTTTATTTTTCTGGGCTCCAAGATCACTGCGGATGGTGACTGCAGCCATGAAATTAAAAGACGCTTACTCCTTGGAAGGAAAGTTATGACTAACCTAGACAGCATATTAAAAAGCAGAGACATCACTTGCCAACAAGGTCCATCTAGTCAAGGCTATGGTTTTTCCAGTAGTCATGTATGGATATGAGAGTTGGACTGTGAAGAAAGCTGAGCACTGAAGAATTGATGCTTTTGAACTGTGGTGTTGGAGAAGACTCTTGAGAGTCCCTTGGACTGCAAGGAGAGCCAACCAGTCCATTCTAAAAGAGCTCAGTCCTGGGTGTTCATTGGAGGGCCTGATGTTGAAGCTGAAACTCCAATACTTTGGCCATCTGATGCAAAGAGCTGACTCATTTGAAAAGACCCTGATGCTGGGGAAGATTGACGGCAGGAGGAGAAGGGGATGACAGAGGATGAGATGGTTGGATGGTATCACCGACACAATGGATATGGGTTTGGGTGGACTCCACGAGTTGGTGATGGACAGGGAGCCCTGGCGTGCTGCGATTCATGAGGTTGCAAAGAGTCGGACATGACTGCGCAACTGAACTGAACTGAACTGAATCAAATAGCACAGATTAAAAAGCTTACACAAAATTAACGCAGAAAAAAATCAGATAAGGGCAACAGGGAATTTGTTTTTAAATGAAATGATCTCTTTTTAAATGTTTTTACTTATCAATGAGAATCACTTCTCTTTAGCCATTAATCTTTATCAAAAATAGATGATGGTACAGCATCTTTAAAAGGACTTTTAGCTTAAAAAATTATTGAATTGATTTGTAAGTTTCACAACAGTCCTCATCAAAGACTTATTAAGATACTGTGGGCTACACAATACATATCATTGTTGTTTAGTACTCATTCCACATAAGAAGACTAGTAAATAACATGTGCACGCGGGTGTGCTATCGCTTTAGTCATGTCTGACTGTTTGTGATTCTATGGACTGTAGCCCACCAGTTTCTCTATCCATGGGATTTTCCAGGGAAGAATACTGGAGTGGGTTGCCATTCCCTCCTCCAGGGGATCTTCCCAACCCAAGGATCAAAGCTGAAAATCTTATGTCTCCTGCATTGGCAGGTGGGTTCTTTACTACTAGCACCACCCGGGAAACCCAACATTATAATTCAACTCTGTATCCATTACAGCATATACACCTAAACACCCATCACCATACAGTTGACCCCTTTTACTCATGTTGCCCTCTCCCTATTCTGCTTCCCCTCTTGTAACCACCAACCTGTTCTGTGTATTTGTGTTTTGCTTTTGTTTTGTTTTGTTGTTCATTTATTTTGTTTTGTTTCATAATCCACATATGAGTGAAATCATAAGGTATTTGCCTTTCTCTGTCTGACTTATTTCCCTTAAGGGAAATAAGTTCAAGATCTATTAATAATATTGCAAATGGACTTTTAGCTTTAAAAATTTTATCTTTGTTAGGGCTAAGTAGTATTTCATTGTATATATGCACCACGTCTTTATCTGTCAGCAGACACTTAGGTCGTTTGCATATCTTGGTAATTGTAAATAACATTGCAATAAACATAGAGGTATGCATGTCTATTTGAATACATGTTTTTATATTTTTCAGACAAATACCCAGAAGTGGAATAGCTGCATCATATGGCAGTTACTGTTAAGTTTTTTTAAACCTCCACATGTTTTCCATAGTGGCTACACCAATTTTATTTTCATCAACAGTAAATAAAGGTTCCCTTTTATCCACATTTTTTCTGATACTTCTTATTTCTTGTATTTTGATGATACTCATTCTAAGAGCATGAAATGATATCTCATTGCAGTTTGATGTGAACTTTTCTTTATCTGTCAGCAGACACTTAGGTCGTTTGCATATCTTGGTAATTGTAAATAACATTGCAATAAACATAGAGGTATGCATGTCTATTTGAATACATGTTTTTATATTTTTCAGACAAATACCCAGAAGTGGAATAGCTGCATCATATGGCAGTTACTGTTAAGTTTTTTTAAACCTCCACATGTTTTCCATAGTGGCTACACCAATTTTATTTTCATCAACAGTAAATAAAGGTTCCCTTTTATCCACATTTTTTCTGATACTTCTTATTTCTTGTATTTTGATGAGACTCATTCTAAGAAGCATGAAATGATATCTCATTGCAGTTTGATGTGAACTTCCCTAATTAGTGGTGTTCAACATCTTTTCATATGCCTGTTGGGGCCATTTGTGTGTCTTCTTTGGAAGTCATATCTTCCAAAGTAGATATGATGTCAAACATCTAGTTATATATTTTGCCCATTTTTAAACTGAGCTGCTTGTTTTGTTGTTGTTGAGATATATGAGCTCTTTATATTTTTTGAATATTTACTCCTCATTGGATAAATGATTTGCAAATATTTTCTCTTATTCCATAGGCTGTCTTTTCATTTTGTTGATAGTTTCTTTTACTGAGGAGAAGCTTTTAGAGTAGGTGTAGTTCCACTTGCTCATTCTGTTCTATTTCTGTCAAAAATAACATTGGGATTTTGATAGGGGTTGCATTGAATTTTAATTTAGGTTTGTTTTAGGTAGTATGGATATTTTTAATATGTTTATTCTTCCAATCCAAGATAGAATATATTTCCATTTCTTTGGGTCCTCAGCTTCTTTCAATATCTTATAATTTTCAGCATACAGATCTTTCAGCTTCTTCATTAAATTTACTCCTAGGTATCTAATTCTTTTCATTGAAATTGCAAGTGAGATTATTTTCTTAATTTCTATTTTAACTAGTTTGTTGTTAACTTACAGAAACCCAACAGATTTCTGTATGTTGCTTTCTTACCTTGAAACTGTACTGTATTTTATTCTAGTTGCTTTTTGGTGGAGCCTTTAAGAGTTTTCTACACATAAAATTATGCCACAAATAGTACATTGCCTTTACTATGTTGTTATACATTCCTTGTATACCTAATTTTACTGAGTGCCTTTATCATAAATGGGTATTGAATCTTGCCAAATGCTTTTCTGCATCTATTGCAAGGATCATAAAAATTTTATCCTTCATTTTATTAATGTTATTAATGTGATATATCACATTTGCAAATATTGAACCATCTTTGCATTCATGGAATAAATACCAATTGATCATGGTGGATGATTCCTTTAAAGTAGTGTACACAGTTTGCTAATATTTTGTTTGAAGTTTTTCATCTATATTCATCAGAGATATTGATCTGTATTTTTCTTTTTTGTGTTACCTTTGTCTGGTTTTGGTAGAAGGTAATGTTGGCCTCATAAGAGGAATCAGTAAGCATTCTCTTCTCTTCAATTTTTTGAAAGAGTTTGAGAAGGATGGGCATTAAATCATCTTTGATTGTTTGGTATAATTCACCTTGAAAGCTACCTCATCCTGGAGTTCTGTTTTGACTTCTGATTACTATTTCAATCTCCTTACTAGTGATCAGTATATTCAGATTTTCTAATTCTTGATGATTCNTGGTGTTGGAGAAGACTCTTGAGAGTCCCTTGGACTGCAAGGAGATCCAACCAGTTCATTCTGAAGGAGATCAACCCTGGGATTTCTTTGGAAGGAATGATGCTAAAGCTGAAGCTCCAGTACTTTGGCCACCTTATGCGAAGAGTTGATTCATTGGAAAAGACCCTGATGCTGGGAGGGATTGGGGGCAGGAGGAGAAGGGGACGACAGAGGATGAGATGGCTGGATGGCATCACGGACTCAATGGACGTGAGTCTGAGTGAACTCCGGGAGTTGGTGATGGACAGGGAGGCCTGCCGTGCTGCGATTCATGGGGTCGCAAAGAGTCGGACACGACTGAGCTACTGAACTGAACTGAATGAAATACCTAGACACCATATTAAAAAGCAGAGACCTTACTTTGCCAACAAAAGTCCACATAGTCAAACCTGTGGTTTTTCCAGTAGTCATGATGGATGTGAAAGATGGACCATAAAGAAGGCAGAGCATCGAAGAATTTATGCTTCGATCTATAGTGTTGGAGAAGACTCTTGAGAGTCCGTTGGACTGCAAGGTCAAACCAGTCAATCCTAGAGAAAATCAATCCTGAATACTCATTGGAAGGACTGATGCTGAAGCTGATGCTGCACTACTTACTTTGGTCCCCTGATGCAAAGAGCTTACTTACTGGAAAAGACTCTGATGCCAAGAAAGATAGAAGGCAGGAGGAGAGGGGGACAACACAGGACAAGATGATCGGACGGCATCACTGACTCAATGTAAAGTTTGAGCAAGCTCCAGGAAATGGTAAAATACAGGGAAGCCTGGCATGCTGCAGGCAACGGGATTGCAAAAAGTCAGACATGACTAAAGGACAGAACAACAACGACAATCTTTCTAAAATTGTAGTTAGAACATATTTTATTCAGTTTTTAAATAATTTTTCCAGTTTTATAAAAAGAAAAGAAATGTGTTCTATTGTTTTTGAGGTTAGACCAAGCCTATAGCTAAATAATATTTTTCTGGGGGAAAATTCTTCTTTTATAAAATAATAGGATGCACTGAACATATGTGTACCTAACTGAAACAATCTCACAAAATAACTCTTTTTGTTCTTAATAATAGCTTTATGAAGATATGGTTCACATATGGTTCACATATTCTAAAATTTATCCTTTTAAAGTATATTTAGTGGGTTTTTGTATATTCACATGGTTGTGTAACCATCATCACTATCTAATTTTAAATCATTTTTATCACCCACGGGAAAACCCCTATACTCATCAGCAGTATTCCCCATTCCTCCCAGCCCAGCCTCTGGCAACCTTCAATCTGTCTGAGTCAAGCTTTCTGTTTCTGTGAGTTTCCCTATCTGGACATCTCGTTTAAATTGAATCATATGGGACTTCCCTGGTAGTCCAGTGGATAAGACTCCATGCTCCCAATGCAGGGGACCCAGGTTTGATCCCTGGTCAGGGAACTAAGATCCCCATGCCGCAACTACTTGGCCCATGTGCTGCAATGAGTAGAACCAAAATAAATCATGAAAGAATAAAATGAAAGACAGTCTCAAAAAAATAAGTAAATGGAATCATGTAATATATGATTTTTCACAACTAGTTTATTTGACTTAGTATAATATTTTCAAGAATCTGAATCATGTTTCTCTACTACATTCCTTTTAATTGTTGAATTATATTTCATCATATCAGTTGATGAACATTTGGACTGTTGCAACTTTTCAGCTCACCTAAATAATGCTTTTATCAACACTCATGACTTTTCCTTTCTATGGGATCTATAGCTAGGAATGGAAATCAACAGAGCAATTATTTAAATATATTATATGGATCACAATTTTTGGTATTCAGGTACAGTGTAACATTTCCTATTCTCTCATTATTTACCATTTCATTTATAAATGCTGGTTAGGTCCCTCTAAACTGATATAACTTTAAATGAGTTAGAACCCATAGTTTGGAAACCCCTCGGCTGGATGATTCATAGTGTTTTTCCAGATTTAACAGAACAGAGCTTTATATGGTCTTATTGTTCCAGGTGCTTCATAAATGGTTTTCATTTAGTATTTGTAACAACCCATAGAAACAAGTGTAATTATCCTCATTTTATGTAGGTGTAAACTGATAATCAAATACAATAACTTTGACTTTTAAGGCCCATGCTGTTGTGTGCTTTATTGAAATGAAATCCAGCTGTGTTCAGTTGATCCCTTGAGTCTCACTGAGTCTTGTAGTCCTTCCAGTCTCAGTCATTTGAATGTCCTTGGCTCCTAAGTTTTATTCCGTGGTTGAATGAGAAATGGCTTTCAGCATGCTTACTTATGTACTTATTTATTAACTATAAAGTTTTCTTTTTATCTGTCTATATAGTTAATGTAAACTTATTACAGAAAATATGGAAAACAGTGAAATAAAATCACAAGTAATCTTTCTAAACACCTGCAATCCCAATGTGAAGGCATCTTTAGCTTCATGGCATATAAACAAAAAAGTGAAAGTTGTGTCTGACTCTTTGCAACCCCATGGACTATACAGCCCATGGAATTCTCCGGCCAGAATACTTGAGTGGGTAACCTTTCCCTTCTTCAGGGAATCTTCCCAACTCAGGGATTGGACCCAGGTCTCCCGCATTGCAGGCAAATTCTTTACCAGCTGAGCCAGGAGGGAAGCCCAAGAATATTGGAGTGGGTAGCCTATCCCTTCTCCAGTGGATCTTTCCCACCCAGGAATCGAACTGAGGTCTTCTGCATTGCAGTCAGATTCTTTACCACCTGAGCCACAAGTCTCTTTTTTAGTAAAACTGGACTCACCCTACACATAATGTTCTACAAACTGGAAAAGTATTCATAAAATGTAACTGAATGCATTTGCTTTTTACTTTATCCTGAGTCTGTCCTTTATCAACAATGAACTTCCCGCAACTACTGAATTTATAACCTTTTATGCCTGATTCTCTTTCATTTTCTTCCCCAAATTAGAATGAAATTAGATTTTTCCAACTTTTAAATATTGAGAGTTTCTGGATCTCTGCCAGTTTCCTCTCAGGAAAAACTCCCAAGATTCCACAATCTTCTTACTTTTAGATAATTCATTACTTGTCCCACAATCTGTTCTGATTATTTCCAACTTTGCCCCAGTTTCCAAGCTTCTGTTTTTTTTCAGAGAGGGATTGTAAAAAATCATTCTTACTATTTAATTCCTCTGCCCATTTCAAAATTTTTTTTTTCACCAATGCCAGTTGGAAACTTTCTAGATATATTGCCAACCCTGGTTCATAAGTTTGAAACCACATTTGATGACCATCTCAGAGACAAACTGATTTAAAGTTTAATTGTTGTGTCAGAGGAAAGTGGAATTCAAATCAGTTCAGTTCAGTTCAGTTGCTCAGTCGTGTCCGACTCTTTGTGACCCCATGAATCTCAGCACTCCAGGCCTCCCTGTCCATCACCAACTCCCAGAGTTTACTCAAACTCATGTCCAACAAGTCAGTGATGCCATCTAGCCATCTCATCCTCTGTTGTACCCTTCTCCTCCTGCCCCCAATCCCTCCCAGCATCAAAGTCTTTTCCAGTAGTCAACTCTTCGCATCAGGTGGCCAAAGTATTGGAGTTTCAGCTTCAGCATCAGTCTTTCCAATGAACACCCAGGACTTATCTCCGTTAGGATGGACTGGTTGGATCTCCTTGCAGTCCAAGGGACTCTCAAGAGTCTTTTCCAACACCACAGTTCAAAAGCATCAATTCTTCGGTGCTCAGCTTTCTTCACAGTCCAACTCTCACATCCATACATGACTACTGGAAAAACCATAGCCTTGACTAGACGGACATTTGTTGGCAAAGCACCTTTTGAATATGCTATCTAGGTTGGTCATTACTTTCCTTCCAAGGAGTAACTGTCTTTTAATTTCATGGCTGCAATCACCATCTGCAGTGATTTTGGAGCCCCAAAAAATAAAGTCTGACACTGTTTCCACTGTTTCCTCATCTATTTGCCATGAAGTGATGGGACCAAATGCCATGATCTTAGTTTTCTGAATGTTGTGTGTAGTAATTCCTAAAAGCTAAGGAAGTCCCTGCATTCATTTTGCTTTATAAATTATTGACAAGCATGCTTTTAACTCGGGGTCCTTCCTAGAACACAGATAATTCATATATCTTGGCTTGATGACTGTAAATGTGTGTGTTCTGTGTTGCATCAGTCAAGTCTGTCTCTTTGCAACCCCATGTACTGTAGCCGGCCAGGTTCCTCTGTGGGATTCTCCAGGCCAATTATACTGGAGTGGATAGCCAAGCCTTCGTTCAAGGATCAATTGAACTGACCCCATTTTATCCCTTCCCCCTCCACTGAAATAAAGGCAGAAGACAGAAAGTGGTAGTATTCTCATTAAAATCATCGGTAGTTAGTAGAACGGCCATGTGTGCCCATGGAGGCAATTTCTTTTTTCTCTTTATTTAATGAGCCTTCTTGGGTTCTTGTGGTAAAACTTTCTCTATCGTAGGTGCTCATAAATTGGTGGTAGAAGAAATTCAAGGTGATTAGATATCTATGTCCTTCACTGAACTTATAATTTCCTTGTGTAGGTAGACTCTTTCCAGTTAGTGAAGTCACTCAGTCGTGTCCAACTCTTTGTGACCCCATAGATGGTAGCCTACCAGGCTCCTCTGTCCATAGGATTTTCCAGGCAAGAGTACTGGAGTGGGTTGCCATTTCCTTCTCCAGGAGATCTTCCCAACCCAGGGATCGAACTCAGGTCTCCCACATTGTAGGCAGATGCTTTACCATCTGAGCCACCAGGGAAGAGCCTCTTTCCATGTTAAGCCATAGAGAACAAAGAATCAGAAGTAAAAAATAAGGCTGGGGTTTTTTTTTTAACGTGAAAAGGATTCAGTGCTTGTCATATTTGTTTGATTTTAAGACATAGGTCATGGGAATATTCAGAGAACAGTGGATTCAGCTCAGGATGATTCATCTAAATGTGAAAGGGAGAAATAAGTAATAATCATAGAAAGGACTGTTTTTCACTGGGATAGACAATGTGAATAACTACACATAGAGGTTGAGAAAAAGCATCAGATGCCTTGCTCTGATGATCTCACTTTAAAGGAGACATTCTGGTATGATATTTTAAGTTTTAGAATCAAAATAGCATATTAAAATTAGGATTTTAATTTAAAATCATATTTTCATGAAGTCAGCTCAAAGATTTATGTTAGTTATTTTATATACCAGTAAAGTATTTTTCTAAAGAAACAATATAATTTTAAAACTAATTGTTGTTAAAAATGTTACCCAAATAAGTTAAAAGACTAACTTGTATTTTAAATTATTACATAATTTGAAGTACAATTACTTTTTAGAACAATAAGCATTATTTTACTTTTTGGGCACTGCTTTGACTGTATACACAGATTATTTCACTTGTGTATTTCTTTACTCTTTTTGACTCTAATCTCTGAAGGCAGAGATCCTATAATCTATGTTTTATATCTACTTACAACTTAGATATTCTCATTAAATGTTGATTGAAAGGAAATCTCCCTTGAATGTTATTTCTATCCCTGAATGTTTATTGTTACCATTTCAGAGTTATTAACCTTTCTTACAAGGCATAGACTAGTTCTTAATTTGTTTTTGTTTTATCATAAAGAAGAAAATATGGTTTTAATCACAAAATCACCCATACTAGTCTGTCATTTCAGTCTGTTCCTGTCTCTGATAATGGAACCCTGAACCGTTTGAATCATTGTAATAAATGTGCCTCATAAATGAAATAAAAAACTGTTCCTTTACTATTATTTAAGTGACATTAGCCCTTTCCACAGGTTACAGGGACTGGTTTGGGATAATGGAACAAGTCCATGGGGAAAGCCTTCTCAGCACGTGGACTATGTGAATGGATTATCTTATGGATCAAAGCCTGTGATTTTCAGGCTGATGTCCAGACACCAGATGGCTTTAAAACCTTCTCATCCAGAACACTAGCAGCCTGCCTTAGTCACATTGCTCTTGCTAATATTTGTAGAGCATCTATTTGGTCCCCAGTGCATGCACTTATTATTCTATTAGGCAGACATTATTCCTTTTGAAGCCGGATCACATGGCTCCTGGGCTATGTTACAATCATTGACCTTAATCACTATTTGTGCAGCCTTAGGCTGTGAAGTATCTACATATGATATGTACATCTTCTAGGAAAGGGCTTTTCTGCAACCTGTTCATAAAAATGAAGGAAAGAAATAACTTACCACTATCAGATATTTCAAAATTAAGTGGTATGCCTTCCTACCCAAATACAAGTTAATAAAAGTTCAGGTTGCTAAGAAGCCTAAAGATGGATAAGAAAACTAGTTTACGAGGGGCTAGAACAGAAACGTCCTTGTCAGTTTTCAAAACCACACAGGCTAATTTTGAATTTGGAGAAATGGTTTGATGATAGCTCTTCATTTCAAGAGTTCCAAATATTCCTTAAACACTACATATGTGTTTTTATCCTCTCAGCTTTTGTGTCCTCTTGATCAATAGGAATGAGAATCTCCCATCTGTATAATGGTGTGTGGTTGGACTCTGAATACTTCTCTTTCCTGACCCATAAAATGTATAAATATAATGAAAAGGACCTCCTTGCTTTGGATGCAAACTTCTGCAGTAAAAATCATTATTGTATAACTTAAATTTGTAATCTTGTCACCTTATGTACCAGGGTTCTGCATTTACCTAAGGTGACAAAGAAGTGAAATTTTGCAGCTTTGGTCTGACATGCACACTGTTTATGATTTTAGGGATTATATTCATTTTTTGGCATTAAATTCACAGAATAAGCAAAATGTCAAACTTTGTTTACTAATTTTATACTTATCTGTTCTTTTAATATCCTGTCTTGGTTCTCTAGTTATAACATAGATGAACCTAAAGTTTGCTAGAAACATTTGCCATTAGCTTCTTCTAAAAAAAAAAAAAATTAAATTTGAGGATAATCCTACCTCCAGAGCTTATTCTGTTCCTGGCCATTGACTGTGACAGTGGAAGGCTCATCTGAAAGCACCGGAGCGTTCCATCTAAAAGCATAAAACATATTACATTTCATGAAAAAGCTAATTCAGATTGTTTAATTCTGGTAATATTGCCTCTGTCACCTTCAAAATCAAAATGTTCTTTCCTGTTATTATAAGGAAAACAACCAAATTGCTAAAAAACCCATTTGAATACACAGCTGCCTTATGTTGCATACTAATTTGATTAAAAACGCTTGTGCCTCACCAGCATTTTTACATAAAGCACAATGGTGAATTTAACAAAGACTATTTTTAAAAGACATCTGTGGCCGCATCGATGACCCAGTGTCCACAGGAGCTGACCACTGGCCCCCCTGGACTGAACAAAAATCTTTCTGGCGGTCTTGGAAGGCACGAAACAATTGTCGAGCTATATTTGTTTGCTCACTGCTTTGGGCACTGAGCCAACCTCATTGCAAATAACTGCATTAGTCAAGTGTATCCAAATTATTACAACACAGCGTCCATCCCAGTTATTGCTGTTGAAGCATTTTCTGAAGCTTCATGTCACTAGAAAACATTTATTTGAAGGGTGAGCATCCCATAAATTCAGGTCCACTTGGATTTATAGAAAAGTGGCAAAAGTACCTTCACAAGTCGCTTTATATTTCCTCTCTACGAGGAGCCTTTGAAGAGCTTGTTGTTAGGATCTTATTAAGTCAGAAGAGTTTTCAATCCTCCTGGGGATATTTTCTACCCTGTATTTTTTTCTTTCATTTCTTCATTTCTCTGTTGAGGTGATTTTTTACTTCATGTTAATATCGGTCTGCATATTACCAGACTTTAAGTTGGTTTCTAATAATGAGAAATGTAAGGGGTAAATCACTGGGAACCAGTAGAAGCCAAGTTACCAAAATCTGCAATTAAATACCCTGACTTTAGAAATCTTATTCACTGACTTAACAGGTGAGCCACAAATTAGATCTGCAAACTCAAAAAGAAATTCCAGGTCTTTCTTGAAGACTGTTCTGGTGAATTCATACATCAATGAGCATATTCTCCAAATGCCTCGTTACTCTCTAACAATAAGATATGTTGTTTTTGAGGACACGTTAGCTCCTTCATCCACAGGGTTGCTAATTAGATAGCATAAAAATTTATCTGACATAAACCATGTTGACTAGGCTTCCAAGTTAACGCTGCATTGAATAATGTTTGGGGTTTGTTTGTTTGTTTGTTTTAGTTTTTTGAGTTGCCTGCCCTACTTTCTTACTCGTTCCCTTTATCTTATGTGATACTGTTTTTACCCATATATAATCCAGTGACTCAAGTTGCTTCTTAAAGTCTTGGACTAATATTTTCATTATCTGTCAATGAAAATAATGGTATCTACCACTTATCTTTCAAGACTGTTAGAAGACTAATGAAAAAGTATGTATAAGCTATATCAAATTCAAGAAAATTTCTATCATAAATTCAATGCTCAGTATCATTTTGCCATTTGACCTCCAAAATTAAACACCTGCTGGAAAAATATTTATGAACTCTTGGGGAAATAAGCCTAGCTAAATTTCTCTGAAAAATTGTAATGAGTGAAATATATTTCCATCTAGTCTTTATTTCCTTAAATTTCCTTTAAAAGCTATTTGGTATGAAGTATGAATTAAACACAAAATGTAATCTTAGTTTTTTCTTATGCAAAAATCCTCCAGGAAAATAATTCTGTCAAGAATTAATAGAATTAGAGGTTCTCTGATTCTTCTCTTATTGTCTTCTGTAGAAAGTACCTATATTTAAGTTGAAAATAATAATAAGTTTATCTCTCAAGAGTGTCAAGCACTCACCAGTCACGGCTCAGTTGGGAAAAAATCTGCTTGCAATGCAGGAGACCCAGGTTCAATCCTTGGGTTGGAAAGATCTCCTGGAGAAGGGCACAGCCACCCACTCCAGTATTCTTGCCTGGAAAATCCCATGAACAGAGGAGGCTGGTGAGCTACAGTCCATGGGGTTGCAAAGAGTTGAACACAACAGCAACTAGCACTTACTTACACCCTGTCAAGTACTCTGAGAATTGTAGAGTTTTTAAGAATGTGTCCAAACAACTGGAAGATGGTTAAGCAACAGATAAGGCAAATATAAAATAATTAATTTAAACTATAAATTCTAAGTTAACAAATGTCATTGAAATTACATTGATATATAGAAAGTGATAAAAGTTTATGTGCAACAAAATAAAAGTATGATAGTAATGGGGTTAGTTATACACTAGTTGTAATTATACTAAAGCACATATATATGTTTGATACATATGCATATTTGATAAGGTTTAAGTTAAGTTTATCATTGAATGCTAGGGTATTTATTGATGATTTTATTTATATCTTTATAATTTCTTCTATTTTTAGAATATTGTTTCACAACTGAGCATTTCTTTTAAGTTTAACACATAAATGTTAGTTTTTTAAACAGTGTTATTATAATGTTATACAAGAAGTTAATACAGTATCTTTGAAGCAGGTGATTTATCCTGTGATAAACCTTGCATTTAATTAGCCCTCAACATTTTTTGATCTGTTTCATAATAAATTACTATGAAGTTTGTGGTAAGATACTTATTCAAACAGTTATCTTTTTGTCAGTTTATTAGAAACCAATGTGATTAAAATTTTAAATTTGATCTCTGAAGATTGCATTACAGTTACTAAATTTCCTACTATCACTATGATGTTAGTTTAGAGACAAAGTATGTGTTCTTATAATATTTTAGAAAATGCCTCTAATGTTAAAGAGTTATACTAGAGACTGTATAAAGGATGGGAAGAACACCACTGAAATTGTAACATATTATATTTAGGCCTCTTTATTTTTCATTTTCTATTTTTACTCTTTTCTCCTGACAAAAATGAAGGTATCCTTAAAGGTTTATTTGATAATTTCACTAGGACACAAACAGAGAAAAGTAACAGCTCACAGGTAAGATACAGGACAAACATTCCCAGAGCTCTGTTATACAATGATTTGCTTTAAAGCCTCCAGAAATCTTTTGTGTCTAAAATCACCTGTAAATAAAAACACAGTTATGAAACAAATAAGCTGGAAAATTGCTATTTGCATTATAAATATTTTTATATCATGGTTCATTTCATAATTATGTAAAATATTTTTTCAAGAATCGCCCTATTTCATAATGCAAAGGAATTATTCTACTGCAAGAGCCTCTGTTTCTAGAAACTTCTATGATCACACTATAGTTATCCCAAGATATTACTAGAAAACTGAGTCCAAATGTTCAGAGCATAGTATTTTCATTTCCTAGGGCCCCCATAACAAAGTACCACAAACTCGGTAGCTCAGAAAAACAAAAATTGATTGTTTTACAGTTCTGGAGAACAGAAATCCAAGATTAAGATGTCAGCAGAGCCATATTCTCTCTCTAAAGCCTTTAGAGAAGAATCTGTCTCAGGCCTCTTGCCTAGCCTCTGATAGCTTCAAGCATTTCCTGACTTATAGATGGCAATCTTCATATTATCTTCCCTCTCTGTGTGTCTGTGTCCAAATTTCCCCTTTTTGAAAGATCACCAGCTCTATTGGATTAGAGACCACACTATAGACCTAATTTTACTTAATTACATCTGTAAAGTTACTCTTTCCAAACAAAGCTACATTCTCAAGTACTGGGGAGAGGACTCTCCTATATATTTGTAGGGAGACGACAGAATTCAACTGTGAACATCGATCTACCATTCTTAACTAACTCTAAGTTTTAATGTTGATCTTTTATACTAAGAAGGGTTACAGCTACTTTTCAATAAAAAGTAAGTTGATAGCCAGTATTTAAGAAAGTGCTTGTGTTGAAAATCCCTCAATCAAGAGCACCTTTGAAGAGTTATAAATACTGAAAAACAGCAAGCCCGGCTCATCATTAGGCCTTCACTGTGGAGAGTTAAAGCTATGTGTGCATCCAGAGTGCTGTGTTCTTTGCTACTTAGTCTCTAAGTCTGTAGAAAGATTTTTAAACTTACAAGGGGACATGAAGATCAAGGCATTTTAGGTTGGAAGTACCTCTTTTCATTTCACAGATGAAGAAACACTTGAAGGCCCTGAGCAATATTTGGCCAGAAAAAAAGAACTTGCTGGCAGATGGATTAAGCAGACAAAGTTTCATCCATAAAGAATATTTTATGCCCTAAAATACCCAAAATTAGAGACATCAATTGGGAAGCTAATAGTTGCATACATAACAAACAGAGCCAGTCAAATGCATACATATTACAGAAATGAAACTCCCCAAATAAGCTAGCACTTTGTAACATATTAGTTACATGATGAGACACAGAAACCATGGAAGGAAAGGAATGAATTTAGAGAAAGAGCAGCCATTAATATCTGCCCTGGGACATCATAAGCATGAGGTTTGAATTCACCTTTTCGTTATCATACTATTTTTTCTCCTAATTCTGCTCTGATTATTTAGCTGACCAAAGCAACTTCAGTAGGATACATTGTGACATCTTTGCTTTTTCAGTTGATTTTTTTAAAGTGACATAAAGACATGATGTGCCATCATGCAGTGCTTATAAAATATATGGATTTCTTGGAATTGCCAAAAGTGTCTGCATACAAAAGAAAGCACATTCCTATTTCTAATACAATGTTTTGACTATACACAATGAGACTGAGTTAAAGCAAGGAATCATGTACTTTGAGAAATATTCATGGAATAAGACACGTCTATATTTCTATATATACATCTTTTCTTTAGGAATAAAAGTTTAAATTACCTTTGACACAGATGTTCATGAGTGTTAGACTCAGTTTCTTATAATAAAAGACAAAATTGAATGCATCACTTACTCCCTCATGCATTCTGCATAAGAGCTGGCAGAATCACTTTCAATAACTCTTTAGTTAGCAAATATTTACTGAGCACCTACTATCTGCCCAGGACTATGTGCAGTACTAGACTCAGTATGGCTACAGATTAAAATATAGGCATAGGTCTTAAACTTCCATTTGTTGATAATTTACTATGACATTAAAAATAAGAGATCATTTATTTGTTAATTGCTACAGGCATCAGACATTCTCCATGTATTACACAAGTTGTATAAATATATGTCTTAATCCTCATTGTGACCCTATACCAAAGTAATGTTATAGACATTTTACATATAAGGAAATTTAGACTTAGGGAGATTAAATAATTTATTTCCCCAAGTAATGTATGTAATTAAAGCAAGTCAATATAGAAAATTCAGCATCCAATTCCAAATTCTCGATTATTATCTAAAACACTTGTAAATATAATTTTTGCTTTCTTCTAGTTTATCGTATAGTATTATATGATTTTGATACTTACATGTTTAACTAAACTGAAATGATATAATGTTAAGAAATTGAGGGATAGCACAGAACATGGAGAATGTGACCAGAGTATGTAATTTGCTTTTAGAAAAAGTGAGTCTGAGTAGGCTCTGGGAGTTGGTGATGGACAGGGAATCCTGGCATGCTACAGTCCATGGGGTCACAAAGAGTCATACATGACTAAGCAACTGAACTGAACTGATATATCATATAATTGCTAGAAATCAGAGCATTAACATTATGCTGTAATTTCTTTTTTAATCTGATCAAATTTCTTTCTTAATTCTTTTTTTTTTTTTGTCCAGAGGTTTCATTACTCCTCAGAAATCTTTTTCCAGATAAAGAAAATGTACTAGAAAGTTTGGCAATTTTTGAATTATACCCTGACAATTTAATTTATATGAAATTATTTTGTTTTAAGATTAAAAAAAAATACTAATTAGCATCCAAACCTAGAGGTTCAATTATATTAGATTTAGTTTTACAAGTGCTAAAATGAGACTTAAAATATGCCATATGGTGTTCTAACCACTTGACAAAGATCGATTCATTTAATCTTTACAACAGTGTAGTAGTATAGATGCCTTTTTCAAAGGCAGAATAATAAACCAGAATCACAATCTAGGTAGTTTGACTCCAGACCTCATGCTTTTCACCATTGCTTTAGGTAGCCAAATGTTTCTTAGGCTAAATACATTATTCCACAATAATTCTTGGTAGAATTCTAGTCTCTGTGTGATGTTCACAATGACAACGTTTACTTAAAGATTTTGCCAGAGTCCAGCTCCAGAAGCCAGGGACTCAGCCTGAAGGGGTGAGCGGTGTCAGCGGACGATGATGTAGTCTCTGACTCACAGTAGGGAACAACATGTTTCTTTCAAGCTTCAGGTTCTCTTTTATACTTTGACAAAAGCATTAGGTCAGAGGTTTGATGTTTTCAGTTCCCCACCCAGATTTACTGTACTTACCTTGTGATTCCATTGTCACTCATGCTACATTCCTCAGTTTACTTCTTATCTTTCTAAATCCTGCTTGCCCTCAGCATCTGAAGATCACTATTTCCTAAAAAGACTTCTAGCTATTCTTCAGTTCAGTTCAGTTCAGTCGTCAGTTGTGTCCGACTCTTTGCGACCCCATGAATCGCAGCACGCCAGGCCTCCCTGTCCATCACCAACTCTTGGAGTTCACTCAGACTCACGTCCATCGAGTCGGTGATGCTATCCAGCCTTCTCATCCTCTGTTGTCCCCTTCTCCTCCTGCCCTCAATCCCTCCCAGCGTCAGGGTCTTTTCCAATGAGTCAACTCCTCGCATCAAGTATCCAAAGTACTGGAGTTTCAGCTTCAGCATCATTCACTTGAAAGAAATGCCAGGGCTGATCTCCTTCAGAATGGACTGGTTGGATCTCCTTGCAGTCCAAGGGACTCTCAAGAGTCTTCTCCAACACCACAGTTCAAAAACATCAATTCTTCGGCGCTCA
>SJXQ01002408.1:322459-342500 GCA_006408695.1 Aepyceros melampus | reverse complement strand
CTGAAGTGGTTTGCCATTCCTTTCTCCAGTGGCCCACATTGTGTCAGACCTCTCCACCATGCCTGCCCGTCTTGGGTTGCCCCGCTGGCATGGCTTAGTTTCATTGAGTTAGACAAGGCTGTGGTCCTAGTGTGATTAGATTGACTAGTTTTCTTTGATTATGGTTTCAGTGTGTCTGCCCTCTTGAAACACCTACCATCTTATTTGGGTTTCTCTTACCTTGAACATGGGGTATCTCTTCACGGCTGCTCCAACAAAGCACAGCCGCTGCTCCTTACCTTGGATGAGGGGTATCTCCTCACCACTGCCCCTCTCAACCTTGAACGTGGAATAGCTCCTCTAAGCCCTCCGGCGCCCATGCAGCCATCGCTCCTTGGACGTGGGATCGCTCCTCCTGGCTGCTGCCCCTGACCTCAGACGTGGGGTAGCTCCTCTCGGCTGCTGCCCCTCGGGCGTAAGGTCCTCCCAACTTCTGCCCCTGACCTCGGACGTGGGATAGCTCCTTCAGCCACGCTGCACCTCATCGCAGCCACCCAACAGCTATTAATAATTAAGCTATCTTAATTATTCCTAAACCCTTAACTCAGCAATCTTCTTTTGCCATAAATATTTCCCTCACAAACAGGTCTCAGGTAACAATCCTTCCCGTGGCCTCAAGCTGCAGCCTACTTGCTCATCCTAGGACATTCTTTGTAAAGATCCTTGAACAAATGTCAGTGGTTACTTTATAGATTATTTTCTGGGTGCAACTGTAGAAGGCTTTGTGCTTTCCCATGCTTCTCTCAAGCACCTTAACACTCTTTCCAGCCAACTCAACTGAAGAAAGGAAAGAACAAGTCAGAATCACAAGGCTTAACTTTTCACCCCGGGGCCATGCCTGTGAGATGAGGAGAGGGGATTGGGGCCACGCCTCCATTTTGTCAGTAATGCCTAACATGGCTCCCAACAATATCTGTAGTTTTATACAGTTTACTGAAATAAAAGACATCTATTTATTACTTGATCTTTCTTTTTTATACTCCTTTGCACTATTTGCCATTGTGATATACCATGTTTTTAAACAAGATTAATATCTGTATACACATTTATAACCTGATTGTAGTGTTCTTCTATTTTACATTGCAATATGATTAAATATTTTGTCCAGATGAAATTTTTATGTTTTAAAAACAGATGATCAGTTCTAATACTTTAGTAACTGTCTTCTTTTTTTTCATTTTTATGCCCCTTTAAAAAATATATCTCTGTTCTTTACATATCTTTATATATCTTTTTAAAAATATATCTCTGATTCTCTGTAGTCCTTCATAAGTTTCTCTTTTTTTGACAATTACTGCTCACTCATTTTTGAATCTGTAAGTCATGTATTTATTAACTATGGAAAATTCTCCACCATTATTTTTCCATTTTTTTAAACTTTTGAAATGTACAGAAAAGTACAATGAGCATACAACCTTCACCTTGATTCAAAAATTACTGATGATTTTCTTAGGCCAATTTTTACTGAACCATTTGAAAGTATGTTGCAGATACAATTTTTGGAGCCTGTCTCCAAAAAATGACATTCACCTAAGTAACCACAATATCATTATCACATCAAGGAAAATCAAGACCGATTTACAGCTATTCATAATATAATATTAATATATCTCCATTGTACACAAGTGTCTTCCAAAATTGGTTTAACTAGTATGTGATCAAGATGCATATTATTTTTGCTTCTTGATCTCTCTAATATACTGTGGACTCTACCCATATTATATGTAAATATACATAAACATTGACCTTTTGAAAAGAGTAAACCAGTATTCTTTGAAACAGTTGCCTCCTTAATTTGTCTGATTGTTTTCTTGTGACTTGACTTGCTCCTCTATCTCCTGTATTTTCTAAATATTCAAATATGTGTATCTAAAAGTTTGAGTATAACCAGAGTAAATTTTTGTCAGGAACACCTCCTCATATATGATGCATTCTACTAAGGGATTATAATTTCATTATTGATGATGCTAACTTTGACTTTAAGTTCTTTAAGGTGGTGACTGACAATTTTCTCCATCATTAGTATATCTTAGGTTGGTGCAAAAGTAATTGTGGTTATGTATTGTTGAAATTTGCTTTTTGATATTAGAATATATTCTTGAATTAATGTGTTATGTTATACACATTTTAATGTGCATTTCTTGCTTTATGTTTTTTAATTTGCTAAAGACTTTTTCAGTTCAGCCATTCAGTCATGTCTGACTCTTTGCAACCCCATGAACTGCAGCATGCCAGGCTTCGCTGTTCATCACCAACACACAGAGCTTGCTCAAACTCATGTCCATCGAATCGGTGATGCCATCCAACCATTCATCCTCTGTCATCCCCTTCTCCTCCTGCCTTCAATCTTGCCCAGCATCAGGGTCTTTTCTAATGAGTCAGTTCTTCACATCAGGTGGCCAAGTATTGGAGTTTCAGCTTCAGCATCAGTCCTTCCAATGAATATACAGGACTGATTTCCTTTAGGATTGACTGGTTCGGTCTCCTTACAGTCCAAAGGACTCTCAAGGGTCTTCTCCAATACCACAGTTCAAAAACATCAATTCTTCAGCACTCAGTTTTTTGCTTTTTACTTGCTGCTTACTTTATATTTATTTAAGACTATAGAAATGATGTTAGACAAAAATCAAATTCAAACAATTTTCTTACTCATGTTCAAAGTGGGTCACAGACCAGCAGAAAACTCACAACATCAACAATGCATTTGGCCCAGGAAATGCTAACAATTTTACAGTGCAGTGGTTATTCAAGAAGTTTTGCAAAGGAGAGAAGACTTGAAGATGAGAAGTGCAGTGGCCAGCCATCAGGAGTTGACAATGACGGATTGAAAGTATCATTGAAGCTGATCCTCTTACAGCTACACAAGAAGTTGCCCAAGAACTCAAGGTCGACAATTCTACAATCATTTGACATTTGATGCAAATTGGAAAGGTGAACATATTTTTTGGGATGTGTTAGTTTTTGAAGGTCTTGTAGGTCTTCATAGAATTGTTCAACTTCAGCTTCTTAAGCACTACTGGTCGGGTTGGAGACTTGGATTACTGTGATATTGAATGGTTTGCCTTCGAAACGAACAGAAATCATTGTGTCACTGCACAGATTGCATCCAAGTACTGCATTTTGGACTCTTTTTTTACTATGAAGGCTACTCCATTTCTTCTAAGGCTTCTTGCCCACAGTGGCAGATATAATGGTCATCTGAATTAAATTCACCCATTCCAGTCCATTTTAGGCCACTGATTCCTAAAATGTCAGTGTTCACTCTTGCCATCTTCTGTTTGACCACTTCCAATTTGCCTTGATTCATGGACATAACATTCCAGGTTCCTGTGCAATATAGCTCTTTACAGCATCGGACTTTACTTCCATTACCAGTCACGTCCACAAGTGGGTGTTGTTTTTGCTTTGGCTCTGTCTCTTCATTCTTTCTGGAGTTATTTCTCCACTTATCTCCAGTAGCATGTTGGGCACCTACCAACTTGGAGGGTTCCTCTTTCAGTATCCTATCATTTTGCCTTTTCATACTGTTCATGGGATTCTCAAGGCAAGAATATTGAAGTGGTTTGCCATTCCCTTCTCCAGTGGACTACATTTTGTCAGAACTCTCCACCATGACCTGTCCATCTTGGGTGGCCGTACATGGCATGGCTCATAGTTTCATTGAGTTAGACAAGTCTGTGGTCCATGTGATCATATTGGTAGTTTTCTGTGACTGTGGTTTTCAGTCTGTCTGCCCTCTGATGGAGACGAATAAGAGGCTTCTGGAAGCTTCCTGATAGAAGAGACTGACTGAGGGGGAAACTGGGTCTTGTTCTGATGGGCAGGGCTATGCTCAGTAAATCTTTAATCCATTTTCTGTTGATGGGTGGGGCTGTGTTCCCTCCTTGTTGTTTGACCTGAGGCCAAACTATGGTGGAGGTAATGAAGATAATGGCGACCTCCTTCAAAAGGTCACAAGCACATGCTGCTGCACTCAGTGCCCGGACCCTGAAGCAGGTCACCACCAACCCATGCCTCTGCCAGAGACTCCTGGACACTCACAGGAAGTCTGAGTCAGTCACTTATGGAGTCTCTGCTCCTTTCTCCTGGGTCCTGGTGCATACAAGGTTCTGTTTGTGCCCTCCTAGAGTCTGTTTCCCCAGTCCTGTGTAAGTCTGGTGGCTCCTTGGGGGGGTTAATGGCCACCTCCTCCAAGAGGGCTTATGTCATACCCAGGCCAGCTGCCCCCCGAGCCCCTACCCCTGTGGCAGGCCTGTATCTGTATCTTCACAGGAGACACTCAAACACAGTTCTGGTTCAGTCTCTGTGGGGTCTCTGGGTCCTGGTGTACATGAGGTTTGTTTGAATCCTCTGAGCATCTCTGGTGGATAAGGGGCTTGATTCTAAACCCAGTTTCACCCCGCCTACCATCTTCCTGGGGCTTCTCCTTTGCCTTTGGATGTGGGTATCGTTTTTTGGTGGGATCCAACATTTCTTCAGTTGACAGTTGTTCAGCAGTGAGTTGTAGTTTTGGAGTTCTCATAGGAGATGAGTGCAGGAACTTCTACTTGGTCATCTTATGCCATATTGATTTGTTACTCCACATACCTGGAATAACAGGCAAATTTGGCCTTAGAGTATAAAATGAAGCAGGTTAACAGTTTTGCCAAGAAAACACACTGGTCATAGCAAGCACCCTCTTCCAATAATACAAGAGAAGACTCTAAACATGAACATCACCAAATGATCAATACCGAAATCAGATTGATTATACTGTTTGCAGCCAAAGATGGAGAAGCTTTGTACAGTCAGCAATAACAAGACTGGGAACTGACTGTGGCTCAGCTTATGAATTCCTTATTGCCAAATTTAGACTGAAATTGAAGAAAGTAAGGAAAACCACTAGCCCATTCAGGTATGACCTAAATCAAAACCCTTAGGATTATACAGTGGAAGTGACAAATAGATTGAAGGGGTTAGATCTGATAGACAGAGTGCCTGAAGAACTATAGACAGAGGTTCGTGACATTGTACAAGAGGCATTGATCAAGACCATCCCCAAGAAAAAGAAAAGCAAAAAAGCAACATGGCTGTCTGAGGAGGCCTTAAAAATAGCTGAGAAAAGAAGAGAAGCTAAAGGCAAAGGAGGAAAGGAAAGATATACCCATCTGAATGCAGAGTTCTAAAGAATAGCAAGAGAGATAAGAAAGCCTTCCTCAGTGATCAGTGCAAAGAAATAGAGGAAAACAATAGACTATGAAAGATTAGAGATCTCCTCAAGAAAATTAGAGATACCAAGGGAACATTTTATGCAAAGGTGGGCACAATAAGGGACATAAATGGTGTGGACCTAACAGAAGCAGAAGATATTAAGACGAGGTGGCAAGAATACACAGAACTATACAAAAAATATCTTCATGACCCAGATAACCATGATGGTGTGATCACTCACCTAGAGCCAGACATCCTTGAGTCCAAAGTCAAATGGTCCTTAGAAAACATCACTATGAACAAAGCTAGTGGAGGAGAACAAAATAGCTCCAGTTGAGCTATTTCAAATCCTAAAAGATGATGCTATGAAAGTGCTGCACTCAATATGCCAGCAAATTTGGAAAACTCAACAGTGCCCACAGGACTGGAAAAGTTTTCATTCCAATCCCAAAGAAAGGCAATGCCAAAGAATGCTCAAACTACCACACAATTTCACTCATCTCACATGCTAGTAAAGTGTAGCTCAAAATTCTCCAAGCCAGGCTTCAACAGTACATGAACTGTGAACTTCCAGATGTTCAAGGTGGATGTAAAAAAGGCAGAGAAACCAGAGATCAAATTGCCAACATCCATTGGATCATCAAAAAAGGAAGAGAGTTCCAGAAAAACATCTACTTCTGCTTTATTGACTATACTAAAGTCTTTAACTGTGTGGATCACAACAAACTGGAAAATTCTTCAAGAGATGGGAATAACAGACCACTTGACCTGCCTCTTGAGGAACCTGTGTGCAGGTCAGGAAGCAAAAGTTAGAATTGGACATGGAACAACAGACTGGTTCCAAATCGGGGAAAGAGTATGTAAAGGCTATATATTGTCACCCTGCTTATTTAACTTATATGCAGAGTACATCATGCAAAATCCTGAACTGGATGAAGCACAAGCTGGTATCAAGTTTGCTGGGGGAAGTATCAATAACCTCAGATATGCAGATGACACCACTCTTATGCAGAAAGTGAAGAGAAACTAAGGAGCCTCTTGATGAAAGTGAAAGAGGAGAGTGAAAAAGTTGACTTAAAGTTGACTTAGTCAAAAGACTAAGATCATGGCATCCAGTCCCATCACTTCAAATAGTGGAAACAGTGACAGACTTTATTTTTTGGGCTCCAAAATCACTGCAGGTGATGAATGCAACCCTGAAATTAAATGATGCTTGCTCCTTGATAGAAAAGCTATGACCAACCCAGACAGCATGTTAAAAAGCAGAGACATTACTTTGCCCACAAAGATCCATCTAGTCAAAGCTATGGTTTTTCCAGTGGTCATGTGTGGATGTGAGATTTGGACCATAAAGAAAGCTGAGCACCAAAGAATTGATGCTTTTGAATTGTGGTGTTGGAGAAGACTCTTGAGAATCTCTTGGAATTCAAGGAGATCAAACCAGTCAATCCTAAAGGAAATCAGTCCTAAATATTCATTGGAAGGACTGATGTTGAAGCTGAAACCCCATATTTGGCCACCTGATGTGAAGAACTAACTTATTTGGAAAGACACTGATGCTGGGAAAGATTGAAGGCAGGAGGAGAAGGGGATGTTGAGGATGAGGTAGTTTGATGGCATCACTGACTCAATGGACATGAGTTTGAGTAAGCTCTGGGAGTTGGAGATGGACAGGGAATCCTGTCATGCTGCAGTCCATGGAGTTGCAAAGAGTTGGACAAGACTGAGCAACTGAACTGAACAGGAAAGGTGAAAAAGCTCAATAAGTGGGTGCCTCATGAGTGGACCACAAATCAAAAAAAAAAATTGTTTTGAAGTGTCTCTTTTTCTATGCAACAATGAACCATTCCTTGATCAAACTGTGACATGCGATGAAAAGTGGATTGTATACAGCAATCAGCAATGACCAGCTCAGTGGCTAGACCAAGAAAAACCTCCAAAGCACTTCCCAAAGCCAAAACTGCACGAAAAAACGTCATGGTCACTGTTTGGAGGTCTGTTGCTGGTCTGGTCCACTACAGCTTTCTGAACCCAGTGAAACCATTAACTCTGAGAAGTATGCTCAGCAAATCAGTGAGATGCATCAAAAACTTCAGTACCAGCATCTGACATTGGTCAACAGAAGGGCCCAACCACAGCAAGAATTGTCACACAAACAAGCTTTCAAAAGTCGAACGACTTGGGTGATGAAGTTTTGCCTCATCTGCCGTATTCACCTGACCTCTCCCCAACCAACTACCACTTCGTCAAGCATCTCAACAACTTTTTGCAGGGGAAATCTTTCCACAACCAGCAGGAGGAAGAAAATGGTCTCCAAGAGTTCATCGACTCCCGAAGTATGGATTTTTACACTAAGAATAAATAGACTTATTCCTCATTGGCAAAATGTGTTGATTGTAATGGTTCCTATTTTGATTAATAAAGATGTGTTTGAGCCTAGTTATAATGATTTAAAATTCTAGGTCCAAAATCATGATTACTTTTTCATCAACCTAATCTCTTCCACTGGTAATTAGTACATAATTTATGGAGTGATGTTTGCCATCATATCTTATACTCTCTCAAAGCAGTGACTTTTAAAATTCTAGTGCTCCTTTTATAAGTTGGCATTCTTCTCTTAAAAATTAATAAAAATCCAAATGAATGACATCAACAACAAAGACATGACTCACCAGATGATCGTGAACTATAGCTTCTCTGTCCTTAAAGGACAAGGCACAGACTTTCTTTCTGTTTACAAATTTCAGTTTAAGTATTTGGTAGAAATGTTAGGATCTTTTGTTCTGTGTTAGTATTGCTGTGGACTTACGGATTTCATCGAGTCATTCTTATTCGAAATCTGTCTAGTAGGAAGCCTTCAAGCCAGCTCTTGTGACCTTCTGATAGGCCCCTTTTGGTCTCTCACTATTCATGGCGTAACGGAATTTCTCAGTCTCATGTTACACTTTTTATCCTTAGACCTTCAATCATGCATTTCTCCAAAGTATCCTAGGTCTTTTCATTCAAAGTTGGTATTTAGACATGAAGAACTGGGTGTTGCTAGCTCATGGCTTTGGAAAGTTATTGATTTTAAGTCCTTGCTTTGAACATATCTAAGAAATATATATATTAATATATTTTTTAATTAAAAATCATATGTATAGTATTGATATGTATATCAATACTATATTGTACTACAACTGTATTGATATGTATAGTTCAAATTTAGCATTATAAAATTTTACTGATTCCTTTGATATTGTATGTTTATATTTTCCACTGCAGATCCTGGCTCCTAGTAATGTTAATGTAATTACTTATTAATGCAATTACTTTTTGCTTTATCCTACAAATTATTCATCAAATTGTTGAAAATACAGTATTACTGTTAAAAAGAAAACTATTGACTAAAGTTTATAATTTGTACTTTTTTTTTTTAAATCTCACATCATTTCCTACTATGATGGATGTATGGATTCAATGTATAGACTGTACAAATGCCTCTTGAATTAGTTATTTTCTCTGTATGACTTATGTTGCCAATTTGATACACAGTTAAGAGTTATATGTTTTATTTTTTTTTTGAAAAATCTTGTTTTTTCCTTTTTGTCTTAAGCTTTTAATATGAAAGATATTAATAAAAGTTATTCTTAGGGAAATCTCACTTCCATTTCTATTCCCTACTGTCATTTTCTCCCTATCCCAACTAATAGTCAGTTTCATTCATTTCTGATTTATTCCCTTATAATTTGTTTAGTTTTCAAAAATGGATTCTTCTTCTCTCTTAATAAGTGATAGCATACCAAAAATACTGGTTTACATCTTGCTTGTTTCAATTGTCAGTGTCCTGATAAACACTTCATGTAACTCCATAGCAACCATTTTTGTTCCCTGTAATATAGTTTATTTAACTATTCCTGATTAATGAATATATAGAGTGTATCCAGTCTTTTGCTATTACTAATAATATCACAGTTATTAACTTTGTTTTATACTTACTAAGGAACATCTTCAACATAGGAACCTAAGATTGGAAATGCTTTATTAGACAGTAAATGCATTTGGAACATTTTTGGACATGGTTAAATTTTTCTCATAGAAAAAAATTCATATCATTTTGCATATAACCTTTAATTATTTATGCAGCCTTATTAAGAGAGTAAATATATAAATATTTAGAGTTTAATAATCTGATTACTAAGAAATGCTACCTCAGTGCAACTTTTATATCTTTCATTATGAATACCTTGTCATATGCTTAAGAAGTATTTTTATGAGTTTAAGGAACATTTTACATGTTTAAAAACCACTTTTTCTTTTATTCTTGTTTTTTTACTGATGTAGAGTTGATTTACAGTATTACATTAGTTTCAGATATACAACATGGTGATTCAGTATTTTTTATAGATTACATTCCATTTTTAGTTATCAAAATTATTGGCTATTTTATATATTTTGCATCCCTGTGCTGTACAATATATCCTTGTACCCTATTTATTTTATGCATAGTAGTTTGCACCTACAAGCCTCCATCCCTACCTTCTACCTCTCCTTCTGTCTCCCTCCTAAGTAACCGCTAGTTTGTTCTCTATGTCTGTGAGTCTGCTTCTTTTTTGTAACACACAGTGCATTGGAGGCCACTACCGAGAGCCTGTTTTACTTTTTCATATAGTCACTGCTCAGTGTTTTACTCCAATGCTTGCTCTAATGGTCTTAGAAAATATATTTCCCTTCTTTCATGTAAATTGGGGTTTTTGGTCTCTCTGTTTCTTAATTACAGTGTAGGCATAGCTGTATGTGATCTGTTTGCTCAACTTTTTGATATGTGAGTATGGGGGGAGTTTGAAATTAAGTTGGTTTCCTTCATGCTCTTTTTATATCATTCTTTTGTTCTAATTTCTTTGTGCCAATGAGAGATGACTTAACCTTTATTTCAGTCTAACTCCAATTTCCTGATATATTTAATCTTTTGGTATATAATATTTCTTGCCCAGTTTTGCAATTCTGTCCTTAATTCTGTCTGATTCTATAGATTCTAAGTTAACCTTATTGAATCTTAAGCACTTTAGATCTTGATATAAAAACAAAATCCTTAGAAATAAAACACCTATAATTGTTGCTCTGCAATATGGTCTGCTTTTTCTTTGCTAACTATAGGGACCTGAAATGGTCACATTTTTTTTTTCAAAAAATAGAGAGCTGTGTTTTTGTGATCAGTTCTGATTTCTGTATATGTTGCAATAAAGTTAAAGTGCCACTGGCACTGAACAGGGAAATAGGAGAAATTCAAATGATTAAACAGAGAACATAGACTCCTATTTAATGTAAATATTGCACTCCACTATAAAAAGTTTCCATTGTGGTAATAATACTTCTGCCTTTTGCTTCCATCTCTAGTCTATTTCAAATAATTGTTCTGCATCTTTAAAAATGAGTAAAACTTATTATTTCCATGAATGATCACTCATGGTTTCATGAAGGGGCTAGACTAGTTTTCTTATTGGCTATTTTTAAAACTAATATAAACATAACTAAATAGGCTTAAATTATAGCTGTACTATTGGTCCTTAACTTGGATCCATGAGGGAGCAAAGAGAATTGAATATCTGATTTATCAGAAAGAGTTAAATGTTTTCATAAGCTTCATGAGAATGAAGATGGCATCCACATTCCTAGACTGGATCATTATAAGTCCAGAATTGTCCATTGTCAGGGAGGCAGGAAAAACATTTTAAAAGAAAGGAAAGAATACTTATACCAAGCATGGTAGAAAAGCAATCAAAAAAACACTTGAATTCTGTGATTTAAATCACTTTGAATTTTGTGGTCATACCTGACCACTGGATATCTCCAACTTGAAATTTTACAGGCACCTGAAACACAAATGTCCAACCCTGAATTTTTCTGTTAATTCCAATTGCTGCTGTGGTTATTTTTTTCTTTTATTTGGCTGTGCCATAATGGAACCAGTTGTCACAGTAGAGAGCTTGTTATCATCCTTGACTCTTTGCTTGCTTCTATGCCACATACAGCCGACTCATTGGAAAAGACCCTGATGCTGGGAAAGATGGAAGGCAAAAGGAAAAGAGCATGGCAGAGGATGATATGTTTAGATAGCGTCACCAACTCAATGGATATGATTTGGGCAAACTCTGGGAGATAGTGAGAGACAGAGAGTCCTGGCGCTACAGTTCATGGGGTTTCAAAGAGCTGGACATGACTTAACAACGATGCCATGTACAATTTCACATCCCTACAATTTGCATGCTAAACAAAACTTGAATTTTTGTCTGTATTCTCTGTCACTATCATCACTGTCCTGGCTTAGACATTTATCATATTTCATTGGATTACCCAACAGCTTCCTATTTTGTTTCCCTGTGGCTAGACTTACCTTCTTCAGAACCTTCCTCCTCACAGCTGTTTAAAGCCTTTTAATGAATCTCCAGAGTTCAGACTCTCTCAGTAATCTGACCTCTTTCAGAGTCCTATCTTTACTTTTAGCTCTTATCATCCATCTTTACACTACTCCAGCACTACTAAATTATGTGTAGTTCTCTTGGTATGCCATGCTGTCTCTGAGTCTAGACAATTGCTTACATCATTGCTTTTCTAGAATGCCTCTCCCTAATCAGATATTTATAGTCCCTATTGTCCTTTAAGTCTCAGTGCAAATGTCATCTCCTCCATAAAGCTCTTCCTGGTTCTCTCCCTCTCTCCAACATGCACACGGACTATGTCTGGTGCTATTACTATCATGTGGTATTTTATTGATAAGCCTAATGGTACATGTCTTGGCCACTGTGCCTAGCACCAGGGTCTGGCAAAGGGTGGTATATAATAAATAATTGAATATATTAATTAAAGATATAATCAGATTTAAAAATAAGGCACAAGGTGAAATTGCAAGTACTTGATTTTTTATAAAATATTATTCCTTTTATATGTATCTTTACTTATGTGCTGTACTATACTACATTTTACATATTTAATAAATGTCAGTGATATAGAAATCATGAAAAATATAATCAATCACTTGAGTATCCCATTAAGTTACTAGATGAGTTTAGGTCTTTTTCTGCTATGTTTGTAATTCTTGTGCTTGTTTCCAATTGGAATGATACTTAGTGTCTTGGGAATAAATATAAAATACCACATAACATTCAGCAAACAGATCTGTGCGTGTGTGCATGCTAAGTCATTTCAGTCATGTCCAACTGTTTGCAACTCTATGGACTGTAGCCTGCCAGGCTCCTCTGTCCATGGGGTTTTCCAGGCAAGAATACTGGAGTGGGTTTCCATGCCCTTCTCCAGGGAATCTTCCCAACCCATGGATTGAACTAGTGTCTCTTATGTCTCCTGCATTGTCAGGTGGGTTCTTTACCACCAGCGATCTGTAGGATATGTAAAGATTCTTGAAATTTCTCCTTTGTTGCTTCAGAGCTGCTTGTAAACAAGGTGAACTAAAGTGAATCTTTAAAAAATTCTATTTTTAGTCAACCTAGAAAAATGTACAGAATATATATATTCCCTATTTTTAAAACTCTTCCTATACTTTTCCTCCAGATTGTGGTTCAACCTAATTCTTGAATTTGATCACTCTTTCTCCTTACTCTCCCATCTCTTTGGCCAGGCCATTGAACTGGCTGCACTCTTGGCTTCATGCTTTACTGTCCATTTGCAGAAGGTCAGCCTATTCACACTGACTCAGATTTTCCCTCCACCTATAAGCAGAGACATTACTTTGTGGACTAAGGTCCATCTAGTCAAGGCTATGGTTTTTCCTGTGGTCATGTATGGATGTGAGAGTTGGACTGTGAAGAAGGCTGAGCGCTGAAGAATTGATGCTTTTGAGCTGTGGTGTTGGAGAAGACTCTTGAGAGTCCCTTGGACTGCAAGGAGATCCAGCCAGTCCATTCTGAAGGAGATCAGCCCTGGGATTACTTTGGAAGGAATGATGCTAAAGCTGAAACTCCAGTACTTTGGCCACCTCATGCGAAGAGTTGACTCATTGGAAAAGACTCTGATGCTGGGAGGGATTGGGGGCAGGAGGAGAAGGGGACGACAGAGGTTGAGGTGACTAGATGGCATCACTGACTTGATGGACATGAATCTGAGTGAACTCCGGGAGTTGGACAGGGAGGCCTGGCGTGCTGCGATTCATGGGGTCACAAAGAGTTGGAACGACTGAGTCACTGAACTGAACTGAACTGACATATCTACCCTGTCATCAAGGCTGGGGCCAAAGTCTACTTCCTCTTCCTTTTAAACTTTCTCCCCTGCACATTAGGTGAAATGATCTCCCCTCTCTAGAAGTCAGAGGAAACTTGTACCTCTTAGGAGTTCTATATTATTTTCATGGCTATATTCCCGAACAGCTGACCTTCAGTAAACACATATTATGGTTCACATCCTCATTTAAGTAACTGCCCTTTCCTTGAGGTTTAGCAAGAATAATATGCTTTTCATTTTTATATTTAAGTACTCACAACAGAATGTTCTTTATAATATAGTTATTATTCAAAAAATATAAGTTGAATGAGTAAATATATAACGGACAGATGGCTACATAATAAATCATTATTTATTAGGGAAATAAAGTATAATTAATTCAACTTATATGTATTTGAGCAGCTGCTGTATGCCAGCCACCCTGCCTTGTAAGAGGAATACAAAAATCCTCAAGATCTGAGGTTAGTCAAGGATCTAGACATATAGTGCAACAATTAAAATACTGTGCAGTAATTTTATACACAATGAAGAAGCTGTGAGAACAAAGAAGGAATATCTAAGTCAGTCTGAGGAGGCAATAAAGACTGGTTGAGTAGGATGACAGCTTATCTAAGTCTTGAAGTGCTAATCAGGGTTAGTCAGGACTAATCTACCTGCATAAAGTTGGAATAAGTATCCAAGCGAAAATGAATTGAGTGCATTTAATATTATGTGCTGGTTTTTAGCCTCCAGGTGGCAGTGGCTTTATTACAGTGGCTTTTGTGACACCAACAGTCTTGAAATCCAATGTGAGAAATCATAAAATCATTCTTACACTGTTTGCTTTGCAGTAGAACCTCACAAACATGTCTCCTGCATTGGCAGGCAGGTTCTTTACCACTGGTGCCACCTGGTAAGCCCAGATGTGTGGACATGTTTGTCTTTTTCCTGACCATAGCGGAAAAACTCAGTGTTTTACCATTAAGGATAATGTAGCTGTGGAAACTTTTCTGTATGGCTCTTACCAGACAGAGGAATTTCCCTCTTAACTCTATTTTCATTAGGTAGGCTGGTATTTTTCATTAGGGAGGCTGCATGTTTATTTTGCTATATGTGTGTGTTGTCTGTTAGTCACTCAGTTGTGTACAACTCTTTGTGACCCCATGAATTATAGCCCACCAGGCTCCTCTGTCCATGGATTTCTTCTTAAATGTTTTATGTTTTTTTGTTATTCCAGTCTACCATCATTGCATTGTTCTTTGTTAAACAGATATTATCTAGTGTGCTATTGAAATTGTCTTGCTATTTCTTTGTATATATTGCTGAGTTATTTTATTAGTGGTTATGCTGTGAATTGCAATGAATAATTTTACTTATCACAATCTAACCTTGATTAACACTAACTTTGTATCTGTATTATACAAAAACTTTGCTCCAATAAAGCTCTGTCCCCCCCATGTTCTTATTATTGTACCAAAGGCATTTCTCTACATTATAAGCCCATCAACCCAATTTAATATTTTTCCTTTCTGCAGTTGCTTTTTAAATACATGAGAAACAAGAAAAATGCTACAAACAAATATACATTTATGGGAATTTATGTTTATCTAAATCGTTACCTTTATTGATGCTCTTTATTCCTTCCTTTCAATTTGAGTTACTGTCCAGTGATTCTTTTTTTTTTCTTTCCCAGTCTGAAAGACACTCTTCAGAGCAAGTCTGCTGGAAAATGTTTTTCAAAACCTCTCAACTTTTTCTCATGTGGGACTCTCTTAATTTCTTCATGCTTGAAGGATAGTCTTACTGGATATAGAATTCTTGGTTTAGAATCTTCTTTCAGCACTTTGAATATGTCATTCTTCTGTCTTCTGTGGTTTCTGATGAAAGTCAGCTCATTATTTTGAGGATCCTTTGTATATTATGAGTTATTTTCCTCAGTTTTTTCAAATTTCTCTTTTTGTCTTTGTCTTTCAAAAATTTGACTGTGATGTGCCTAGGTGTGGATATCTGAGTTGACTTGCTTGCTTGGAATTTGCCAGGCTTCTTGGCTGTATATATAGTTTATTTTCCCTCAGAATTTGGAATTTTTGTCCATTATTTCTTCAAATATTATTTTCACCCTTTTCTGACTTTTGTCTCATTCTGGGTTTTCTATTATGCATACATCACTATACTTTGTGGCTTCTCTCAGATCTCTGAGATTCAGTTCATTTTTATTTCAATCTTCTCTCTGTTCTTAAGACTGAATAATTTCAGTTGATGTGTCAAGTTTACTTGGTTCTTTCTTCTGCCTCTTCAAATCTGTGCTGAGCTTCTCTAGTTAATTTTTCATTTCAGTTATACTTTTCAACTCCAGAATTTCTGTTTTGTTATTTTTTAATTCTTTTTTATTTATCATCTCAATTTGGTTTGATATCATTCTCTTACATTCCTTTAATTCTTTAAGTATGGTTTCTTTTAGTTCTTTGAGCATACTTGTAAGAGCTGACTTACAATCTTTGCCTAGGAAATCCAACATCTGAGCTTTCCTTGATTTTTTCCCCTAATAACTGCTTATTATTACCTTATGGGTCATACTTTCCTGTTTCATATTTTATAATTTTTGTTGAGAACTGGACTTTTATATAATATGACAACTCTGGGAATCAAATTCTCCCTCCCCAGAGTTTATTATTGTTGCCATGTGCTACTTGTTGTGGTTGCTGCTGTAGCTGCTGCTGTTTATTTGTTTCTTTTGTGATTTTCCTAGACTAATTCTGTAAAGTCTGCATTCTTTATCATGTGCAGCCATTGAAGCTTCTGCTCAGTTAGTGGTCCTCTAATGATTTGACAGAGATTTCTTTAAATTCTTTGAACCAATGAACAATAATTACCAAGGGACTCTGTATGCGTGTTGGGCATGCATTCAACAATCTGGTAGTTTTCAGCTCTTTCTTACCTTCACTCTCTGCTTTTGCAGAGCCTCAACAGAAGATAGAGTTAGGAAACTGGAGCCATGTCATATCTCCTGGATATGTGCACAATCCTGCACATATATGGACCTTCTAAATTCTGCTACTGTATCAGAAATTTTCAAAGACCTCCAAAGATACCTCTCTTCCCACTTTTCCCCTTTTAAGTTTTTTGGTCTGCCTCTTGCTAACTCCAACAGGTATCCTCACTTCACTAGGATGTTAAACAGTTACCACTGACTGCTTTAGACTAATATCCTGGGACCAGGCTTGTTCACAATGATTAAAATGTGAGTCATGTCAAACAAAGATAAGCTCTGAATATGGGACTTTTCTTAGAAGTTGCCAGATAGATCAAATTGTGACATTGTCTGGGCATGATACTTCTGGAGTAGCTTCAAATGCATCATGCCTTCATTGTCTAATAACAAGGTTTATCTTATAATTTATTATAATTTAAAATTAGCATAAAACTAACAATATCATATTATTCAGTTAAGTTCAGTTCAGTCACTCAGTTGTGTCCTACTATCTGTGACCCCATTGGAGTTGGTGATGGACAGGGAGGCCTGGCATGCTGCGATTCATGGGGTCGCAAAGAGTCGGACACGACTGAGTTACTGAAATGAACTGAACTGAACTGAAGAAGAGAACTTGCTTCCTTTCTCTCTTCTCAACCATGTGAACATATAATAAGAAAATGGCTATCTGCAAATGAGCATGCTGGCCTTTGCTAGACACTTGATCCATCAGCACCTTGATCTTAGGCTTCCCAGCCTCCAGGATGTGAAAAGTAAAAGTTGGCTGTTTAAGACACTCAGTCTACTTTATTTTATATGTCGGCTTCCCAGGTGGTGCTAGTGGTAAAGAACCCACCTGGCAACACAGGTTAAACGAGACACGGGTTCAATTCCTGGGTTGGGGAGAAACCCTGGAGGAGGGCACAGCAACCTACTCTAGTATTCTTGCCTGGAGAATTCCATGGACAGAGGAGGCTGGTAGGCTGCAGTCCATAGGGTTGCAGAGAGGTCAGACACGACTGAAGAGACCTAGTATTCAGCACTCATATGCTAATATACTCTATGTCAGAGAGAATGTATAACTCAGGTGTTGAATGTTACACATAACTGCAGTAGGACCATGGGAATGTGGCATTTAGGTAGTGGTAGGAAAGATTTAACATAGCAGGCTTGAGATTGCTATCCTTAGACTGGCTTGCTTGCAGAGTTGGCCATTGGCTGGAGTCTGGGAACTTGGTTTTTGGGAGAGTCCACACCATTTCCTAACTGAAAACAGTGGCTTGTTGTGCCTAAACTGTTTGTACAAACAATATAATTTACGCTGAATGTCTGCTTTTCTTTTGGGAGTCTGGAATTCTGAAACATGCTAGGCAAAGAGCGCATATAATACTAACCTATTGAAACTCTTTAATACTGAGTCTCCAATGAACTTTCCCAAAAGACAACACTTTGCATGTGTTGTCAGTTTGATGCTGGAGAAATTGAATTAAGTTCATTCTTTGTGAGTCCACTGGGAGAGAACTCTTGAAAAATATGTCAGATTTCCTCAGATTTGGTCCCCATGCTACTTTTCCCTTTGCTGATTTTCCCTCATATTTTTTTGCTGTAACAAGTCATAGCTGTGAGTGAGACCATATGCTGAGTTCCGTGAGAAATCCTACCAAATCATTGAACCTGGGGGTTGTCTTGGGAACCCTCAATGTAGCTGAACACCAGGAGTCATGGGAGGGACAGAAGGAAAGAGGCAAATAAAAAGGTGAGATCTACTGACAACCAACCAACTTATTGGAAAAAATATGTTCAAACCACTGAATATATGTTAATTTCTATCTTGTTTTTTCCTCAAATGTTTAGCAGCAGCGTATGACAATAATATGAATAATAATACAGCATGATCTCATTATATAAAAATATACATATTGGCATGGGGAAAAAGACTGGAAAGAATACACCAAAACATTAGCAGTTGTTTTCTCCAGATAAAGTGATAGAATTCTATTGCTTACTTTTTTTTCCTCTTCTTCTGCATAACTTTATTTTCCATATTTTCTACAATGAACACATATTGCTTTTATAATGAGACTAGAAAAGATTACATAAAATTGAATGTTAAAACATAATTAAGAACAGAAAAAATAAAGAAAAATAAAGAAAAATGCAGGAAGCCGTGACTAAGAGAAAAACATTTAAAATAGACATAAAGATTGTAAAGACCTAAAACTTTTAACATTTCTTCCTCAAATTTGACTCTGGGTTCCCTGACAGAGAAGGAAAAATAGAGACACAGTTCAGTCTGCTGTCAAGAAGGCAAGGTATTTGTATTACTATATATTTGCTTAACACAAACTTAATGGCTTAAAACAACAAAGCTCTATAGGTCATAAGTCCAGCTAGGTTATTTTCTAAGAGTATCACAGCCTGAAATCAAGGATTTGGCAAGGACTGAGCTTTCATCTGGAGTCTCTGGAAAGGTCTGCTCCCAATTTCATTCTCCTTGTTGGCAGAAGTTACTTCCTTGTGGTTGTTGGACTGAGGTCTCGATTTCCTTGCTGTATATCCTCCTCCATCTTAAGTAAGCAGTAATATATTGAATTTGTCTTGTGCTTTGAATCTATGACTTCTTTGTCTATTACCTTACTTTAAGGTGCTCATGTGACTAGATCAGGAGTCCCCAAAGAATCTGCCTTTCTTAAAATCAGCCATTCCATATATTATAATGGAATCACAGGAATGAAATCTATCATATTCACAGTCTCTGGGTTATACAGGAAGTGTATACCACCAGGTTGTGGGGAATCTTGGGGATCATCTTAGAGTTCTATCATATGTAGCATGTATAATTTTATGCTGGAATTTAACCACTTTCTCTACAGAGATATAGCCTATCCCCTCATTCTGTACCCAGAGATAGTCCTAAGGAAATACAGATAGCAACTTGTGTGAACATTTATCACACTCAAATTCTCCTTTTAATTCTAATGTTTATCTTTTGAGGAAATATGCTGGAAAAAAGCTGCAAAGGAGAGAGAAATTGGCTGGAGATGGTGGGCAGGACAGATGCTTTTAAGCAGAATGGAAGATGATTGACAGAAAGCAGCCACAGTTTAGGGGAATGAGAATGTAACTGAGAGTTTGGAATCAGAATTCCTAGTCTCTGCCTGTACCTAGTCTTGTGGGCTTTGCCAAGTCCTTTTCTTTCCCCGTGTAGGCCTAGCTTTCCTTTCCTTTTTTAAGTTTTATTTATTTATTTGGCATACAGAACAGTCTGAATAAACCTAAGTGATGTCTCAGCTTCATACTTTGAACTGCTAGATAGATGCTAATGGCACATGTGCCTTGTTTCCCAAAGTGTAATTCAGGGACCAGCAGCATTGGCATCACTTAGGACTATGTTTGAAATAAAGTTTCAGGCTTCATCCCAGAGCAACTAAATCAGAACCTGGTTTACAATGCAATGGCTGCATGAGTCATTACAGCTTGAGAAGTGATGCTACAGAGCATTACTGCTCCCTTTGTGAATCCTGCTGCCTAGACCCACTACAGTCCTGAGGACCTGAGACTTGTGTCCTGTGGTCTGCCCCATCTCTTATTTTCACCTTCTTAGAAATGAAAATAACTGCTGCTAATGGACTGGGGTTGTGGGTGGATGCC
>SJXQ01002408.1:268885-322306 GCA_006408695.1 Aepyceros melampus | reverse complement strand
GTGGATGCCCGCCTCACTTTAAGAAGCCACAGTTAAGCTGATCCTAAAATTCATATGGAAATACAAGGGATCCAGAATAGCCACACACACACACACACACACACACACACACACACACACACACAATAATTAGACTGAAGGACTCAAACGTCTCAATTTCAAAACTTTCTATAAAACTACTGTAATCAAGAAAGTTTAGTACTGGCATCAGGATAGACACAGACTAATGGAACAGAATTGAGAGTACAGAAATAAATCCATATATCTATTTGTGATTAATTTTTGGCATAAGTGCTAAGATCATCCAGCAGGGTAGGAATAGTCTTTTCAAGAAGTGGTCCTGGATATCCGTGTGCAAGAGAATGAGTTTGGACTGCAACCTCACACCATAATCAAAAATTAATTCCAAAGGGATCAAAACATAAATGTTAGAGTTAAAACTATAAAACTCTTAGAAGAAAACAGGGACAGACTTGAATGTTTTTGGATTTCTTATATTTAATACCCAAATCACAAGAAACAAAAGAAAGAATAGATACATTCAAATTTAAATAGGTAAAATTTTTGTACATTAAAGGACACTATCAAGAGAGTAAAAAGACAACCCACAAATGAGAGGAATATTTAAAAATTGTATGTCTGATAAGGGTTTAACACTCAGAATATGTAACTCAAAAACAAAAACACAATCAACCTAATTAGAACTTGGGCAAAGGACTTGAATAAACATTGCTCCAAAGAAGATATGGAAATAGCCAACAAGCCAGTGATAAGAGGCTTCACATCATTAATTATCAGGGAGTTGCAAATCAAAGCAACAATGGAAGAACACTTCACACCCACTAGGACTGTTATAACAATGATAATAAAAAAAAAGAAACTGGAAAATAACAAGTGTTGACAAAGATGAGGAGAAATTAAAACCTTCATCATTGCTGCTGATAAAGTAAAATGGTTTGGTCTCTGTGGAAAATAATTTGGCAGTTCCTTAAAATGTTAAACTTAGAATTACCATTTGAACCAGCAAAGGAACTCTTAGATATATATCTAAAATAATTGAAAACATATTTTAGTGCAAAAATATGTTCACAAATATTATCCATGATAATAGCAGCATTATCCATGATAAGCAACAAAAATGGGAGTACCACAAATGCCCATCAATTGATGAACTGATAAACAAAAAGTGGAATAGCTACAAAGGGAATATTATTCAGCCTTAAAAAGGAATAAGCTACTGGTATGTGCTGCAATATGGGTGAACCTTGAAAACATTATGCTAAGTAAATGAATGTAGACACAAAAAAACACATTTTATATAATTTCATTTATAAGAAATGTCTGTAATAGCGACATCGATACAGACAGAAATCCTATTAATTATTGTTATGTGACAGAGAAAGAGGGGAATTAGGATTGACTGCTAATAGATACAAGGTTTCTGGGGAGAGGTAGTGGAAAGTTCTACAATTAAGTGGTGGTGATGGTTACACAATGTTGTGAATATACTGCAAACCACTGCATTGCACATGTTCAAAAGTAAACTTAATGATACATGAACTCTACCTCTGTAATTAAATATATGAATAAAGAAGCAAAAGAGCAATTTCTTGATTCTGGTCCTCTGACCTCAGGCATCAGAGGCCAAACTATGCTCTCCCCTCAGTACATACTGAGGGAGGAGGCAGAACTGAGGTGGTAGTTAATCAGTTTAAGAGAAATGAAATTAAATCACAACATGAAATGAGGTGATGAAATGCTTTCTCATTCAGAAGGAATATATCAACTGTAAAAACGAAACTTTTTTCTTCTCTATGGATAGAAGCAAATGCTGCTTTTCTCAATTAAAGTGTCAGCTGTCCCTTACTAAGGAAAGGAATTCAATCATCTAGTTGTTTGGTTTCCAAGCCAGTTGATGGAATTTTTTTTTCTCTCTCCACTGAATGGACTGTTTTCAAACTTCTGTTGGTGATGAATCATTTCACTGCCATCTGCGAAAAGCCTAAAAGCTGCTAGGGTCAATGAAATGTACTCTTGGATACTCGAATCAGGTGTTCTGCCAAAGAAGCTGTAATGGGAGAAGGAGGGATTTTCTTCCCCCTTTTCACAAATATGGTGAGTCTCAGTGTTTCTGAAAAGAATTCTGTGATGTCTCAAGTGAGGATGAGGCTTCTCACTTCCTAACACATTTATATTCCTCTTCGCCTAGATCACTCCTTCTCATCTTATGTTTCAGCTTAGCCATTACCTCCTTTAGGCAGTGACCCAGAACACCTGCAACCAGCAAGCAGCCCAGAGGGGTTGTTCAATATTTTAGCCTGCCAAAAACAAGAGAAGAACCCTGCATTCATTTTCTACTTTTGTTAAACAAATTACTGCACACTTAGCAGCTTAAAACACCACATCTTTATCACCTCAAAGTAGACAGTCAGCAGTCTGAGCTGGATCTTCTGCTCAGGGTCTCATAAGGCTGCATTCACGTGTGTCAGCTAGGCCATGTATTAATCTGGAAATTAGGGTCCTATTCCAAACCCATTTAGATTGCTGGTAGAGTTCAGTTTTTTGCCACAGTGGGTCAGAGGACCTTGGCTTCTAGCAGTTTCTCCTTCCCATAGGCAGTTCACAACCTACTGGTTGGTTTATTCAAGATTTTGTGCTGCTTTGAGACTCTGACTCTAAGGAAAGCCTAGAACTTGGTTTTAAAAGGACTCACCTGATTAGATCAGACCCACCCAATATACTCTCTCTTCTGACTGTTTCAAAAATCAACAAATAGGGATTCTACTTATATCAGAAAAGGTCTTTCACCTTTGCCATATAATGCAATATAATTACAGGAATGCTATTACATTATGTTCACAGGGCCTATCCACACTCAAGGAGAAAAGATTATACAGGATGTGTATACCAGAAACTTGGACAGGAACTTGGAGACCATTTTGGAATTCAAAGACCCCTTGATTTACTTTGGGAACCACATTTCCCCCCCCTCCCCAATTTATGAGATTTGGTTGCAACTGACCCCAATCTCTATTATTTTCTAACTGATTTTTATGGAAAATTCATAATGAGTTGTTCTTTGTCAAATAAAAGGCAGATCATGTCTGCCCTATAGGGAACCTGGGATACCACCTGGAACAGGTAAAAGCACACTGATTTTTGTGTCAGACAAACCTGGTTTGGAGTGCCCTGCTTCACCTCTTATTCTCTGTGCTGCCAAGCTCCTCTGTCCATGGGGATTTTCCAGGCAAGAATACTGGAGTGGGTTGCCATGACCTCCTCCAGTGGATCTTCCCAACCCAGGGATCAAACCCAGGTCTCCTGCATTGCAGGCTGATTCTTTACTGTCTGAGCCACCAGAGAAGCACTGATCTGAGCCACTGTGTGACCTTAGGCAAGTCTTAAAATCACTCTGAACTCCAGTTCCATACGTGCAAAAGTGTTGTGAAGAATTAAAATGAGGATTGAGAATAAATATTGAGGCAGAATCCCTGGCATTCTTATGTTTGCGATGAAACTAAAAGAAAAGGCTTGTAATAAATGAACACATCTTACTAGAGCTTTCTTTTTATAAATTTTCTGGTCGAAATCTGAAACAGTAGCACAGTGTGTTTTACTAAGCAACATATTTATCAGTGATTTTCATAAGATAAAATCTCTGAACGAATAAAACTTTGAAGAAGGGAAGCCCACTTGCTCTGGAATTTCAAAACATCAAGGCCACCAGACAATACAAGATAGTCACGTTTTCCCCTGAGGTCTTAAGTTAGCTGCTGGCTGTATTTAGCTCCACTTAACTGAAGACTTGGGCGCCCTCCATTGTTTGAGCTATTGCTCTCGATGATCAATGTCCTGGAACAGGGATCTAACTTTCTAGAAGCAGCATTTACTTACTCACCTAGGTCAAAACCATATCTAATGATCATGTAGTGCATGTGAAAACACATACACACATTCACACAGAACAGCAATACTCTCACCACAACAAAATGGATGCTATTCTCATTAATTTCATAATAGTATAACTGTTATTTACCTGACTTCAGGAGGTTCCTCCTTTCGAAGACAGAGAGAGAGGAAGGGAGAAATGATGCAAAATCACTTTTTCTTATAGTGTTCCTTAGTTATAATAGTTACCTAAAAGCACAAGCCAGTATTGGGAATGACCATATGCATCTTCACATCTATACCCAGTGCACTACCAAATCTTGTTGGTTCTACCACTAAACTACGTATCCCAAGTCACTTTTTTCCATCTCCCCTGCTACTAGTCTAGCTAAAGTCACCATCTCTTGTATAAAGAATTACAATAGTCACCTAATTGGTCCTTTGACTTTCACTCTTGCTTCTTGCTCTATAGTCCGATTTCCATGCAGCAGCCAAAATTTTCTTTCTAAAGTTAAATCATATCATGCCATTATTCTGCTTAAAATCTTAAACTGTCTTACATCTTAGTCCAAAATGCGTGATGTCAACTAGAAAATCTCAACAAGTCTGTCTCCTGCCTTAGTCTTCAACCTCATCTTATCCTACTCTCTCCCACATTTGCCAACAGCTATAGCTACATTGCCCTGTTTATTAACATGCCAAGCTTATTTCCTCCTCAGAGCCTGTGCCCTGGTTGTTCCCTCTAACTGGGACATTTTTATCCTTGAACTTTGCACTCCAATATTCTTGGGTTTCCCTTGTGACTCAGCATAAAGAATCTGCCTGCAATGCAGGAAACCTAGGTTTGATCCCTGGGTTGGGAAGGTCCCCTGGAGAAGATCTCCTTCTATATTTGCAGTCTAGTTGCAAAAAAAAATCCAGATTCTTAGGCCCAAGGAGCTGGCAGAACTATGTAATGGAAGAAACATGTCTGACTGATTGCATTGAACTGTGACATGTGTAATACATCAATCATTATTTGTTAACCCTCCCCCGACACCCCACCAAATACCCCTTTTGGTACATTCTTTTATGCCATTCAGGTCTTAGCTCAAATCCCACCTTCTCAGAATAACTTTTTAAGTCACCCCCATCTAAGTTAGAACTAATTTCTAGTCTTACAATCAAGTCACCTTGTTTCTATTCTTCATAATAATTTGTATGATTTTATTCTCTAATATTTTTTTTATGGGGACTGAGGTCCCTTAGTCCCTACCAGAATGTAAGCACTGTAAAAGCAACAACCTTATAGATCTTGTTCAATTTTATGTCTTCTGAACTTAGATGACTCTTTGGTATTCATTAGGGGATATTTGTACCCAAATATATATGTAATTAGGGCACAATTGGATAAATGGATTTTCTCCATTTTCAGATGAAGAAAGAAGCTTGAGGAACTTGCAGAATTGTTTTTGAGTTAAAAAAGCTAGTAAATATCTTTGAAGCCAGGAATATCTCTGCAAAACAAACAATAATTATAAGCACTTCTTTAACAATATGTGCCAGGTACCAATATGTGCCAGTACAGTCCTCACTTAATCTGCAAATCTTCTCTGTGTATTGATGTATTGCACATGTCACAGTTCAATGCAGTCAGACACCTTTCTTCCATTACATGGTTCTGCCAGCTCCTTGGGCCTCAGAATCTGGATTTTTTTGCAACTAGACTGCAAATAAAGGAAGGAGATCTTCTCCAGGGGACCTTCCCAACCCAGGGATCAAACCTAGGTTTCCTGCATTGCAGGCAGATTCTTTATCAGCTGAGTCACAAGGGAAGCCCAAGAATACTGGAGTGGGTAACCTATCCCTTCTCCAGGGGATCTTCCTGACCCAAGAATGGAAACGGGGTCTCCCACATTGCAGGTGGATTCTTTACTGAGCTATCAAAGTGAAGTGAAGTCACTCAGTCATGTCCGACTCTTTGCGATCCCATGGACTGTAGCCCACTCAGGCTCCTCTGTCCATGGGATTCTCCAGGCAAGAATACTGGAGTGGGTTGCCATTTCCTTCTCCAACTGAGCTATCAGGGAAGCCCCAAATGAAGGAAGAGAAAATGTCAAATAGCATGGCTGATTTTTAGGGACCAGGTTATTCTCTTCCAGCACAGCAACACAAGGGAACAAGTAGAACATATTGTCTAATTTGGAAAAAATAGTAAGCAGGCCTAGCTCACAAACATGTGGGATTGGGGGAAGAGAGGTGCACCAAACTGGGGCCTATTCCTCCATATTTCATTGGCCAGGACTCACCCTTGTGACCTGATCTGAACCCAGAAGGGGATGGGGATATATAGTGCTTGCTGTGAGCCTGGGAGGAAGAGAGAGTGACAGTTGGTCTTTCCCGATGTGATGGAGGTAGTTATTCCTCTTGACGGGACTCTGTCCTAGGGGATCTGAAGGTGCCAAATGCAAATGGAAGGAAGTTCATCTAGGGTAAGTCAAAATAATGAGGAGTTAGAAACTTTTTCTTCAGAGGTGTATATATTTTATAAGTAAATGCTTTTCCTTTTGTCTTTACCCCGTTTTTGGGGGGAGGGAGCACCCCGAACTCCTGCTTGTCTTTCAAAATAGGGCTTTGCCACCTTCTAAAACTCGCCACCTAATTTCCCTGGCAGTTGTGAGATTTTTCTCCCTATACTCTTTAGTCCTCTTTCCACCTCAAAAATGAAATTCTTTAAGAACATGGTCTTTGCTGTTATAAGTGTGAACCGTGTAACTTCTAATTTTCAAAGATTTTCCTACTGTCTATCATTTTAAACTTTGTGTCCATGTTGTGGAATATTCGTTTAAATAACTGAAGCTCAGCCAGACAAAAAAGAGTGAATTTGAAAGTAATGGAAAGAAATTGTTTATAAGTATTTAGACAGATTCTAAAAACTGGTATTTGAATAAGGCGGGCGACATGGTGTAAGAAAAAGAAAAGGTAGCCAGGGAAGATCATATAAAGATAAACTGAAAAGCTGAAAATGTTGAGATATTTTATCTCTCTTTCATATCACAGATATTAATTTTAAAGGAAGAAATGCCTTGCCTAGAGGTAATTTCTTGTTTTACTCGAACTTTTTCTTGGGAAACAATTTCAAGCTTTAAAAACCTCCAATTAAAATAAATAAATTAAAAAAAAAAACCTTCTAAGATATGAACAGTATCAGGCAAGCCAGATAGCCTTTACCCAGATTTCACTTCAGTATTTTATTGCTTACACCATTTGCTTCATTGTTTACTCTCATCTTTCTGAACCACTTGTGTGCCTCCTAGCCCCTTTCTGCTAGATAAAAAGTGTGTGTTTCCTGAACATAAGGATATTTCTGGGGACTTCCCTGGAAGTCCAGTGGTTAAGACTTCATGCTTGCACTACAGGGGGTACAGGTTCTATCCCTGGTCAGGGGACTAAGATTACACATGCCACATGGCGGCAGCAAAAAAAAAAAAAAAAAAAGATATTCTTATAAAGATTGTATCTATATAGTACCAGGGCAAGGTTAGAGCCAGAAGACACAGCAGTTAACACATGTTGTTGCAAGCCTTACTGTATTCTATGGTGATTGTTTCTTTCTTTTCCTTCTGCCAGAGGTCCTGCTCTTGAGAACAAGGATCACAGCTGATTATATCTGAATCCCGGTGCCTGGCACATGGTAGGTGCTTGTGATTTTTTTTTTTTTTAATATTGGCTAATGGTGGAAAGTATGCAAATATCAATTTTTTCGCATGACAAAAATGAATGAATTTTGCTTTTTTTTAGTACTTTCTGGTTTAACTGCTCTATGATCCATGAGAGTTGTTTGTAATGTGGCTCCTTTGTGAGATTTATTAGTTTGTTTGTAACTTATTATTTGATCAGTTTTTGTGACTATGCCATGGGCTGTTGAAAAGAAGGTGTGTTCCCTATGATCAGAGTGAAAAACTGCACATATATTTGTAAATTCTACCTTGTTGATGAGGTTGCTTAGGTCTTCTCTGGCCTTCCTGATTTTTTGTTCACTTGATCTGCCTTGTCTTGAGTGGAGTACTAAAATCTCTATTATTACTGTATTGCCATTTCTGTCTTCTTGCAGTTTCCATAGTTTTTACTTCATTAAGGTGTTGCTTACTATTTGGTAATATTCTTAAATGTTATATTATTCTGCATTGTGGCTTTTAATATAAAAAAATGTCCCTCTTCTGTTACATTTTTTGCTTTGAGACTTGAATTTTATGTTTCTGATACCTGGGTATATTGCTTTTCTTCTATTATTCTGTTTCCATATTTCGTCTCCATTTGTTTGGTATACCTTTGTCCCTCTCTTTATAATCTTTTTGCATCAGTTTGAGATATGTTTCTTGTTTACAAGAGAGTTGAGTTTTCTTCTGTGAATGAACTTGAAAATTGTTTTCTTTTACTGAGTAGGTAAAGCCCATTTATCCTTATGAATTATCTGTTTATTCTCAATGTTGTCACAATCTTTTAGAATTGTGTGTATTTTATTTCTCTTATAAATTTATTCTTTTTAAAATTGGAGGATAATTGCTTTACAATGTAATGTTAGTCTCTGCTGTATAACAACATGAATCAGCTTTAAATAAGCAATTGTGTGTATTTTATATTTGCTATGTGTGAATTGTTTGCCCTTAATATATTTTAGGTGTTTAGAAAAGTTTGCAGCTTTGTTTTAGTGGTTATCTTGGTTTATACCTTTTTAAATATACATGTTTTCTTATTTAACTCATACATGTCTATTTTATCATCTTTTATTTGTATCATGCCTTCTATTGCTTATTCTCTTTTCTTCTCTGCTTTCCTTTATCCCATTTATTGGTTGAATTGCTGTTACTTTGTCAAAATATTATATATATATATATATATATATATCACTCTTATTTATCCCAAATTTGTTTTGTTGCATAAATCTGTATTGTCCATCCATCCTTTAATCTGCTTACCTACCTATGTACCCAAATGCTTTACCACCAGTCCTTTTGCTGATTTTTTCCAGATATCTTTTGGTTGAGAGAAGCTTATCTTCTAGTGCAGAAGTTGGCAAACTTTTTCTCTAACAGGCCAGATAATAAATATATTAGGCCATGCAGGCCATACAGTCTCTGTCACAACTGCTTAGCTCTTCTTTTGTAGCACACAAATTACTATATACAATAAATGAATGTAGCTGTATTCTCATAAACCTTGATCTATAGACTGAAACTTAACTTGCATATCATTTTTGCAGATCACAAAATATTGTTGATTTTAGAATTTTCTTTCACCAATTAAAAATGTAAAAAAATATTCTTATCTAGTCTCTGTCAGAAACAAGATGGGCTTGATATAATCTGTGGATGTATAAATAGTTTGCCAATATTTGTTCTAGTAGATTTCTCAAAAACCGCTATGGGAACAAAATTCCCTAAGATTTTGTAGGTTGAAAAACTGTATATATGTGTATGTAAAAGCCTTGATACTTGGGCAGTTTGTTGGATATAAAATCCCTGGTTCATAATTAATTTCACTGAGTATTTGTAAAGTGCTTGTCTATTTTTGCTTTGCTTTTTATAATGTTTTTGAATGTCTGATTGCCAGTCCAGTGCCTTTGCCTTTATATATTGCTTCATCTTTTTGCCTGTAGACCTCAAATATTTTATCTTTATCTTTGAAAATTTGTAGTTGAAGCAGGCTATATCTTGGAGTTGACTTGTGCATTTTCAATGTATAAATAAACATACGTCTTTTTTGTTTCTGAAAAGTTTTCTTGGATTATAATTTTTTAAATTAATTTTTATTTTTTAGTTTGTTTTGCTTTACAATACTGTATTTGTTTTGCTATACATTGACATGAATCAGCCACGAGTGTACATGAACTTCAGTAACAGTTTTGTTCCATTGATTATCTTTTCACCAGGAATGCAGCAATACATTATCACTTCTTTGCTTGTCTTTTGTTTCCTTTGCTTTCTGTGCTAACCTTTTTACTTTCCTGAAATCATTTTCATTCTATTGGTTATTTTCTTGATCCTTAGTGTTCAGTTCAGTCACTCAGTCGTGTTTGACTCCCTGTGACCCCATGAATCGCAGCACACCAGGCCTCCCTGTCCATCACCATCTCCCTGAGTTCACTCAGACTCACGTCCATTGAGTCCATGATGCCATCCAGCCATCTCATCCTCAGTTATTTCCTTCTCCTCCTGCCCCCAGTCCCTCCCAGCATCAGAGTCTTTTCCAATGAGTCAAAGCACCCTATTAAGGTTTCTTAGCTTCTATTCTCACTTGAGAACTTTGTAATTTATTATTGAATTATAAAATATCTTAATCTTTTTGTTCATTTTTTCATGACTCCAATCAACTCCTTTAATTTCTATCTGTGTTTTGCCCGTTTCTGTTCTAAGCTTTTGAATTTCATTTTATTTTTTAATATAAATTTATTTACTTTAATTGGAGGTTAATTACTTTACAATATTGTGTTGGTTTTGCCATACATCAACATGAAGATTCAAGGTAATTTTTATTTTTAAAAATCACCAAGTTTTTATTTGTGCATATTTAATTCCATTTGAAGTATTATCCTATATTTTTTTTTTTCACTTCATGATTGTTTTTCTGGGGTTGGGCTACCCCAGTTGTTAAGTACTGAATTTAATTTTATAGTTTGATCCAGAACTCTATATGAACAAATTAATATTCTTGTTCATTTTTGTGGTATTCATAGTTTAATGACACACATGTCTGTCAGAATATCAAAGTACAAATACTTCAATGCATTTGCTTTTTTGATTGGTGGGGATTGATTGTGCATCGTCTGACTTAATGAATCTCTTGCCTTGCATAACTTCTAAAATTTTCTCTTTTCCTCCTTTTCCACTTCACCATCCAATTGCCAATGGATGATTTTCCCTCCCTCTTACTACTTTTTTCTCCAAGAAGCTATGAGTTTTGAAGGCTGAACCTTCAAATTGAGTGTAGTTTTAAAGTTCTCTGTTTATGTTCAGACATTTGTTTTTTTAGTACTTTCACACTGAGGATGGATTTATGCTTTCTCACAGTGTTTTAGACTCACCTTGGGCCCTTGCTGTTTCTTATGTTTTGTTTTTTCTTGTTTTTGGTGCATTCTTATTTTTTCCTTCCTAGTTTTCTTTTATTATTTTGGAGGGAACATTGGGAGATAGAGACCTCAGTGGCCTCAGTTGTCTTCAGATGGATTAGAAATCCCTAAAATTGGAAATACATTGAAAATAAGGTTTCTTTTATACTATGAGAGAAGGAAAATTGTTAAAAACAATTTGTGCTGTTTACAAAGACCAACACTAAAATGCAGCCAAGGTCAAAGAGACCTTAATAATTTAAGTTTTGGTTAAGTCACACCACTATGTCTGAGAAACCTTGAGAAGCTTGTAAAAGGTGTTTGATGACTTCATGGAATCTTTTGAAACTTGTGCTATTTGTCCATATTTGCCTCTGTCTTTTGAATACTGCCAGAAACTTTACTTTGGGGTAATGACAGTATGAGTAATTCATGCTGTTGAGTCATGTTCAATTAATGTAATTATAAAAGTGAGACTAAGAGTTTTTTTTAAACTCCTGGTAATGTCAAATGATAAACAGCTCACCTGAATTGTCAATCATCTGAAGAAAGTTCCTTCAACTATTTTAATCATACTGGGAATATTAAAGATAAAAAATGCTTGTACTTTGTATAAATGGGATAAAATATTATCTATTAAAATATGTTCTATTCTTATATGTAGCAAATAGAATATTACTATCATGAAATATCAAATTAAATAAATAATGATTCCCTGATTATGACTTTAATGGTTCAGTGATGATGTTTATTAAATGATATGCTTAAACTCTTTTTAAAGCTTGTTATTTATTTATTTATGGCTGTAGTGGATCTTTGTTGCTACACACAGGCTTTCTCTAGTTGTGGTGAGTGGGGGCTACTCTCAAGTTGCGATGTGTGGGCTTCTCATTGTGGTGGCTTCCCTTGTGGAGCACGGGCTCTCAGGTGCTCGAACTTTAGCAGTTGTAGCACGTGGGTTCAGTAGTTGTGGCTGCCAGGCTCTAGAACACAGGCTCAATAGTTGTGGCATACCAGCTTAATTGCTTTTAGGTATGTGGGATCTTCTTAAACCAGGAATTAAACTGGGTCCTTTGCATTACAAGGTGGATTCTTAACCACTAGAAGGTGGTGTCTTTAATCAGGGAAGCTCCTGATTAAACTCTTATAGCAGATTGGGAGCAGATTAAACCTTCTCTAAATCAATTAGATCAGAAATTCGAAGAAAGCAATACAGTTAATGCACAGTTTGTAATTTATATCCTGTTATACTTTAAAGGAATATTCTGAGCTACCTTTTGTGAAAGCAAAAACAGCTGACAATTATATGTCTTTGAAAGTTCTATATATGATAGATCTGTAAAACAAGAATAAAGAAATTAAGTAAGGATTTGCTCTTGCACAATTTACTTGCTAAGAATTAGCTTTTTAAGAAGTTACATTCATTCTTCTCCATGTAATTGATGATTTATGCAACTCTTGTCTTTTATTTCATTATTTTTTTTTCTTTCAGCTTTATTGAGACATAATTGCCATATAGCACTGTATAAGTTTGAAGTGTACAGCATAGTGATTTGACCTACATGCATAAGGAAATGATTAACTTAATAAGTTCAGTGAATATCCATCATCTCATATAGATACATAATAAAAGAAAAAGAAAAAATATTTTTCCTTGTGATTAGAACTAAGGGTTTATTCTCTTAACTTCCGTAGATAACATATAGCAATGTTAATTATGTTAATCGTGTTGTACATTACATTCCTAGTACTAAATTATCTTACAACTGAAAGTTTATACCTTTTGACCACCTTCATGCAATTCCCTCTCCCACCATCCCCTGCCTCTGGCAACCACATCTCTTTTTCTATGAGTTTCTTTGTTGGAAGTATAATTGACTTATAACACTGTGTTAATTCCCAATGCATAATGTAGTGACTCGATATTTCCATACATCACAAAATGCTCATCATGATAAGTAAGTCTAGTTACCATATGTCACTATACAAAGATATTGATTGCAGTATTATTGATTATAATCCCATGCTGTACATTTAATCCTAGTGACTCATTTATTTTGTAGCTAGAAGTTTGTACCTCTTGATTTCCCTTACCTATTTCACTCATCCTCTTATTCCTCTCCTTCTGGCAAGAACCTGTTTTCTCTGTATCTGTGACTCTGTTTCTGTTTTGTTACTCTTGCTCACTTGTTCTGTTTTTTAGAATCCATATATAAGTAATACCATACAGTATTTGTCTTTTTCAATCTGACTTATTTCACTTGGGGTAATACATTCTAGGCCCATCCATGTTGCTGCAAATGGCAAGATTTATTCTCTTTTTATAATGAGTAGTGTTGCATTGTATATATAAACACACACCAGATTTTCTTTATCCATTTTTCTATCAGTAGGCACTTATGTTGCTTCTATATCTTGACTATTATAAATGCTGCAATGGACATAGGGGTGCCTATATGTTTTCAAATTAGTGTTTTTATTTTCTTTGGAAAAATACCCAGAGGTGGAATTGCTGGATAATATGATAGTTTTATGTTTAATTTTTTGAGAAACCTCCATTCTGTTTTCCATAGTGACTATACCAATTTACATTCCCATTAACAGTGCACGAGGGTTCCCTTTTCTCCACATCTTTGCCTGCACTTGTCATTTGTTTTCTGTTTTATAAATAGTCATTCTGACAGGTGTGAGGTGATATCTCATTGTGTTTTTGGTTTGCATTTCCCTTGAGAAACCTATATGCAGGTCAGGAAGCAACAATTAGAACTGGATATGGAACAACAGACTGGTTCCAAATTGGGAAAGGAATACATCACAGCTGTATATTGTCACCCTGCTTATTTAACTTATATGCAGATTACATAATGAGAAACGCTGGACTGGAAGAAACACAAGCTGGAATCAAGATTGCCGGGAGAAATATCAATAACCTCAGATATGCAGATGACACCGCCCTTATGGCAGAAAGTGAAGAGGAGCTAAAAAGCCTCTTGTTGAAAGTGAAAGAGGAGAGTGAAAAAGTTGGCTTAAAGCTCAACATTCAGAAAATGAAGATCATGGCATCTGGCCCCATCACTTCATGGGAAATAGATGGGGAAACAGTGGAAACAGTGTCAGACTTAATTTTTTGGGCTCCATAATCACTGCAGATGGTGATTGCAGCCATGAAACTAAAAGACGCTTACTCCTTGGAAGGAAAGTTATGACCAACATATTCAAAAGCAGAGACATTACTTTGCCAACNATCATGGCATCTGGCCCCATCACTTCATGGGAAATAGATGGGGAAACAGTGGAAACAGTGTCAGACTTAATTTTTTGGGCTCCATAATCACTGCAGATGGTGATTGCAGCCATGAAACTAAAAGACGCTTACTCCTTGGAAGGAAAGTTATGACCAACATATTCAAAAGCAGAGACATTACTTTGCCAACAAAGGTCCATCTAGTCAAGGCTATGGTTTTTCCAGTAGTCATGTATGGATGTGATAGTTGGACTGTGAAGAAAGCTGAGCAATGAAGAATTGATGCTTTTGAAGTGTGGTGTTGGAGAAGACTCTTGAGAGTCCCTTGGACTGCAAGGAGATCCAACCAGTCTATCCTAAAGGAGATCAGTCCTGGGTGTTCATTGGAAGGGCTGATGCTGAAGCTGAAACTCCAGTACTTTGCCTCATGTGAAGAATTGACTCATTGGAAAAGACTCTGATGCTGGGAGGGATTGGGGGCAGGAGGAGAAGGGGACGACAGAGGATGAGATGGCTGGATGGCATCACTGATTCGATGGACATGAGTTTGAGTGAACTCCAGGAGTTGATGATGGACAGGGAGGCCTGGCGTGCTGCGATTCACGGGGTCACAAAGAGTCAGACACGACTGAGCGACTGAAGTGAACTGAACTGAATGATTAGTGATGCTAGCCACGTTTCACATGTATCTGTTGGTTACCTGTATTTCTTTGTAAAAATGTCTATTCCGCTGTCCACTGGGATCAGGGCCATGTCCCACGTTGTTTGGCTATAAGACGTGAAGTTTCCAGGGCTGGCGCTGGTTCACTGGTGATCAGGACCACTGGTTGTGGGACAGGGGCTGGGCCCCAGGTTGGCTGACTGCAGGGCCTGGGAGTCCTGAAACTAGTTTCTACATGCTGATGAGTGAGGCCAGTTCCCAGGGCAGCTGGGTTCCAGGTCTATGGAATCCTAAGGCTGTCCCCTGCCCACTTATGCCATATCCTGGGGCATCTTGCTGGGGGACCTTGGTGAGCCTGTGGCTGGCTTTGGCCTTCTGGTGGGTGGGACTGGGTCCCCATGCAGCTGGCTACTCAGCCTGGGGAAGTCTTGGGACTATTGCAGACTGGCTGGTGTGCCACTAATCCCCCAGAGCTAATAGGCTAGAAGGATGACTCCAGAATGGTGCTTACCAGCATACTGTCATCGTGGTGAAAGAGCTTCTGGAGAACGGCTTCTGCCAGTGTCTGTGTCTCCAGGGGGAATTGCCTCCTGCCTCTCGGGGAGCCTTTCTAAGATCAGCAAGTGGATTGATCTAGGCTCTTTTCAAATTACTGCTCTGTACTAGATCTCAGAGCATGTGAGATTTTGCATGCACCTTTTAAGAAGGAGAGTCTCTGTTTCCTACAGCTCTCTAACTTTCCTATATGCAAATTCTGCTGACTTTCAAGGCCAGACTTTCAGGGGTCTTGTCTCCCTGGTGCAGGACCTCCAGGCTAAGGAGCCTAGTATGTGACTTGGACCTCTTGCTCCTTGGGGAAAACTTCTGCAGTTGTGACTATCCTCTCATTCGTTGGGCATCTATCTGGATGTATGAGTTTTGACTTTACCATGTCTCCATCCCTCCTCTCCATTTTGTTTTGGTTTGTTCTTTATATCTTTAAGAGTGGAAAGTCTTTTCTACTAGTCTTTAGGTCATCCTCATACATAGTTGATTTGTAAATAGTTATAATTTTGGCATGCCTTTGGAAGGAAGTAATTTCAAGGTTCTATCCTGCCAATTTCACTGCTCTTGTCTTTTAAAAATTTACCTAGTATACTCAAATTACACCACCTTCAACTTTAAGAAGCTTGATCTTTACTACCCTTCAGTTATGTTGAAGCAATCCTATACCTTAAATATCATTATCACTTCAAAATGCTCCATTTTGGAGTTCTCAGATTGAAACCCAGACATTCTGTTTTCTCAGCTCTCCTGCAGTCCCAGTTGCACTGAGTATCCACAAGGACTTGGTCTGCCAGTGATGTCCAGCCTCTCATCTATTTTTTCCAGACCATTGCTTAGTTCAGATTTGTTTATCACATAGAGCAGGCTGGAGCCCTGCATAGTCTCTTTCATTAGTGTCCCTGCTGCTATTCCAGGATCACATGCCTCTTTGACCTGTAATTGGAGCTATGCCCTTTTCCACTATGGTCAACCCATACAGGTCCTAGCCTAACCTCAGACCCCTACACTGGTTTCACTGTTGACTTCACCTTCTAACATCAGCTGAGCCCTCTTTTGTGTCTTTATTTGTTTGCTCTGTCTCTTGTCCCACCACATTTTCTCTCTACTCCTCCACTCTTTTCAAGCCATGTAACCTACTTTTTTTTTTAAAACATCATATCACACTGTTGTTGAGTCACTAAGTTGTGACCAACTGTTTGCAACCCTATAGACTGCAGCACTCTAGGCTTCCCTGTCCTTCACTATCTCCCTGAGTTTGCTCAAACTTATGTCCATTGAGCCAGTGATCTAATCATTGTTTAATGATTAAACAATCTAATCCTCTGTCTCCCATTTCTCTTCCTGCCCTCAATCTTTCTGAGTATCCATGTCTTTCCAAGGAGTTGGCTGTTCGCATCAGGTGGCCAAAGTATTGAAGCTTCAGCATCAATCTTTCTAATGAGTATTCAGGGTTGATTTCCTTTAGGATTGACTAGTTTGATCTCCTTGCAGGCCAAGGAACTCTCAAGAGTCTTCTCCAGCACCACAGTTCAAAAGCATCAATTCCTCAGTGCTCAGCTTTCTTTATGATCCAATTCTTAAATCCTTTCCCAATTTTGAACCAGTTTGTTGTTCCAGGTTTAGTTCTAACTGTTGTTTCTTATCCTGCATACAGGTTTCTCAGGAGACAGGTAAAGTGGTCTGATATTCCCATCTCTTTAAGAATTTTCCACAGTTTGTTGTGATCCACACAGTCAAAGGTTTTAGCATAGTCAATGAAGCAGAAGTCGATGTTTTTCTGGAACTCTCTTGCCTTTTTTTTTAATTTTTATTTTTACTTTATTTTACTTTACAATACTGTATTGGTTTTGCCATACATTGACATGAATCTGTCTCAGGTGTACATAAGTTCCCAATCCTGAACCACCCCCCCCACCTCCCACCCCATATCAACTCTCTGGATCATCCCTGTGCACCAGTCCCAAGTATCCTGTATCCTGTATCAAACAGACTGGTGATTCATTTCTTACCTGATGTGTACATGTTTCAGTGCCATTTTCCCAAATCCTCCCACCCTCTGCCTCTCCCTCAGAGTCCAAAAGTCCGTTCTATTCATCTGTGTCTCTTTTGCTGTCTTGCATATGGAGTTATCATTACAATGTTTCTAAATTCCATATATATATATATATAAATATATGTTAGTATACTGTATTGGTGTTTTTCTTTCTGGCTTACTTCACTCTGTATAATCGGCTCCAGTTTCATCCATCTCATTAGAATGGATTCAAATGTATTCTTTTTAATGGCTGAGTAATACTCCATTGTGTATATGTACCACAGCTTTCTTATCCATTCATCTGCTGATGGACATCTAGGTTGTTTCCATGTCCTAGCTATTATAAACAGTGCTGCAATGAACATTGGGGTACATGTGTCTCTTTCAATTTTGGTTTCTCCTGAATCCAGGGAACATTAATCGATAGGAGCTCATCAAATGCCACCATACCTACACTGAAACCAAGCACCACCCAAGGTCCAACAAGTTCCAGAGTAAGACACACCATGCAAATTCTCCAGCAACACAGGAACACACCCCTGAACTTCAGTATACAGGCAGCTCAAAGTTACTCCAAAACCATTGATGTCTCATAACCTATTACTGGTCACTCCATTGCACTCCAGAGAGAAGAAATCCAGCTTCACCCACCAGAACTCCATCACAAGCCTCCCTAACCAAGAAACCTTGACAAGCCACTGATACAACCCCGCCTACAGTGAGGAAACTCCATAATAAAGAGAACTTCATAAATTCTCTTGCTTTTTTGATGATCCAATGAATGGTGGCAATTTGATTTCTGGTTCCTCTGCCTTTTCTAAATCCAGCTTGAACATCTGGAAGTTCTTGGTTCGTATACTGCTCTAGGCTAGCTTGAAGCCTTTTGAGCATTGCCTTGCTAGCATATAAAATGAGCTCAATTTTGAGTAGTTAAAAGATTCTTTGGCATTGCCCTTCTTTGGGATTAGAATGAAAACTGACCTTTTCCAGTCCTGTGGCCATGCTGAGTTTTTCAAATTTGCTGACATATTGAATGCAACACTTTAACAGCAACATATTTTAGGATTTTAAATAGCTCAGATGAACAAATCTCTACACAGTGATATTTCCTAAGATCCACTTGACTTCACACTCCAGGATGTCTGGCTCTAGGTAACTGACCACACTATCATGGATATTCCAGTCATTAAGACCTTTTTTGTATAGTTCTGTGTATTCTTTTCAGCTCTTCTTAATCTCATCTGAGTCTACTAGATCCTTATAGTTTCTGTCCTTTACTGTGCCCATCTTTGCTTGAAATTTTCCCTTGGTATCTCCAATATTCCTGGAGAAATGTCTTGTCTTTCCCATTTTATTGTTTTCCTCTATTTCTTTGCATTTTTCCCTTAAGAAGACTGTCTTATCCCTCCTTGCTATTCTCTGGAACTCTGCATCCATTTGGGTATTATCTTTCCCTTTCTCCTTTGCCTTTCACTTCTCTTCTTTTTTCAGCTATTTGTAATGCCTCATCAGACAACCACTTTGCCTTCTTGCATGTCTTTTTCTTTGGGATGGTTTTGGTCACGGCTTCTTGAACAGTGTTACAAACTTCTAGCCATAGTTTTTCAGTCACTCTGTCTATCCATTGAATCTATTCATCACCTCCACTGTGTAATCATAAGGAATTTGATTTAGGCCATACCTGAATGGTCTAGTGGTTTTCCCTACTTTTTTTCTGTTTAAGCCTGAATCTTGCAATAAGGAGCTCATGATCTGAGCCATAGCCAGCTCCCTGTCTTGTTTTGCTTTCTGTATGGAGCATCTCCATCTTTGGCTGCAAATAATATAATGAATCTGATTTCAATATTGACCATCTGGTGATGTCCCTGTATAAGTAGTCTCTTGTGTTGTTGGAAGAGGGTGTTTGCTGTGACCAGTCATTTTCTTGGCAAACCTCTGTTAGCCTTTTTGCCCACTTCATTTTGTACTCCAAGACCAAACTTGCCTGTTATTCCAGGTATCTCTTGGCTTCCTACTTTTGCATCCTACCCCCTATAATAAAAAGGGCATAATTTTTTTGTGTTAGTTCTAGGTCTTGTAGGTAGGTCTTCATAGCACCGTTCAAGTTCAGCATTTTTGGCATTAGTGGTTAGGGCATAGACTTGGGTTATTGTGATATTGAATGGAAACAAATGGAGATCATTCTGTCATTTTTGAGATTGTACCCAACTACTGCATTTCAGACTCTTTTGTTGACGATGCTGGCTACTCCACTTCTTCTAAGGGATTTTTGCCCGCAGTAGTAGAAATGGACATCTGAATTAAATTTGCCCATTCCCGTCGATTTTAGTTCACTGATTCCTAAGATATCGGTGTTCACTCTTGCCATCTCCTGCTTGACCATGTTCAGTTTACCTCCTAAGGCATTATGAATAAGGGAACACTTTAACTGGACCTTGAAGAATTTACACCCTATTGACAGTGATGATAAGGATGACTGGAAAGCCCATGGATTGTTTCAGAATTGGCAAACAGCACGCTATAACTAAAGCAGAAGAATAATATTAAAATTTTAGGTTTGTTTCTGCTTTGGCATAGCTTCTTCATTCTTTCTGGAGCTATTTCTCTGATCTTCCCTGGTAGCATATTGGACACCTGTTGACTTGGGTGGCTCATCTTCCAGTGTCATTTCTTTTTGCCTTTTCATATTGTTCATGGGGTTCTTGAGGCAAGAATACTGGAATGATTTGCCGTTTGCCATATCTCACTATTCTTTTATTATACTTCTGCTTCAGTCATACTATGCTGTTTGCCAATTCTAACACAATCCATGGGCTTTCCCATCTCTCGTGCTTCCCTCTTCTTCCCTCAGCTTGCATTAGTCACCCTTATCATCACTATCAATAGGCTGTAAATTATTCAAGTCCAGCTAATGTCTTCCCTTATTCATATGCCTTCCTTGAACTCCTCACTCAAAAAAACTTTGCATTTCTACAGAACTGCATTTATGCTTCTCATATGGTATTTCTGTTATTAAACCTTAGAGCTGATAGTCTTTGAACACTGTGTGAGCCTCTTGAGGGCAAGGATAATCTGATTTTTCTTTGTAGCCTTAGCACATAATTTCAGGTATGACACATGCTAGATACTTAAATAAAGAGAAAATATAGAAAATCATGATCATTTTAAAGCCTAGTGCATTAGTCTAGCTAACAAATAATGATGACATGGACAAGGGGATTAGTGGAGGGTATCTGCTCCATTCTGATAATTCTAAAAATATATCTATGTATTAAGGAGCACAAATTGTTCAGCAAACTTGGAGAAAAATACTGGTTAACATGATCTACAAAGCCCCACATGTGCTTTTAAATCTTTTGTGTCACATCCTCTAGCATGCTTTCTCTTGTTGTCTCCCATATAGCTCTATTGGCTTGCTTGTAGACATTCATGTATGTATGTACTTATTCAGTTATTAATTTGTTATTTATTGAGCACCTAGTCAATTCCAAGCATTTTAAGTATTGGAGCTATATATATCAAATAGGACATATAAGGCCATTGCTCTGATACTAGCTTCCACTTTAGTTGGGAGAGACACAAAATAAAAGAAAATAATAGTATGTTATTAAGTATATAAATCAGTAAATAATTTCCAAGTATTAGTACTATGGAGAAAATGAAGTTGTGGCATATGTTAGAACATGATGGTGTGGGAAGGCAATGTTAGATAGGGTTGTCAGGAGAGATAATCTTTGTGGAGATGACTTTGTAGCTGAGTCCTATGTGACAGGAAAGAGCCAGCTCTGAGCAGATGGGAGGGAGAGAGATGAATGTGTGCAAAGACCTGGAGGCTCAAACAAGTTTGGAGGGGACAAATAAATTATGTGTGTTAAATACTGTTCTTAGGGCCTAAAGACATTGTAATAAAGAAGACAAGTCTACTCTCAAAAAGGTATGATGTGATGGGGAACATGTGTATACCTGTGGTGGATTCATGTTGATGTATGGCAAAACCAATACAATATTGTAAAGTAATTAACCTGAATTAAAATAAATAAATTTATATTTTTAAAAAATGTATGATTAAATTTATTCTTTTTAATGGCTGAGTAATACTCCATTGTGTATATGTACCACAGCTTTCTAATCCATTCATCTGCTGATGGACATCTAGGTTGTTTCCATGTCCTGGCTATTATAAACAGTGTTGCAATGAACATTGGGGTACATGTGTCTCTTTCAGTTCTGGTTTCCTTGGTGTGTATGCCCAGCAGTGGGATTGCTGGGTCATATGGCAGTTCTATTTGCAATTTTTTTAAGGAATCTCCACACTGTTTTCCATAGTGGCTGTACTAGTTTGCATTCCCACCAACAGTGTAAGAGGGTTCCCTTTTCTCCACACCCTCTCCAGCATTTATTGCTTGCAGATTATACAGAGTGAAGTAAGCCAGAAAGAAAAACACCAATATAGTATACTAACACATATATATGGAATTTAGAAACATGGTAATGATAACCCTGTATGCGAGACAGCAAGAGAGACACAGATATATAGAACGGACTTTTGGACTCTGAGGGAGAGGGAGAGGGTGGGATGATTTGGGAGAATGGCACTGAAACATGTATACTATCATGTAAGAAACAAATCGCCACTCTATGTTTGATACAGGTTACAGGAAGCTTGGGACTGGTGCACGGGGATGATCCAGAGAGTTGATATGGGGTGGGAGGTAGGAGGGGGTTCAGGATTGGGAACTCATGTACACCTGAGACGGATTCATGTCAATGTATGGCAAAACCAATACAGTAATGTAAAGTAAAATAAAGTAAAAATAAAAATTTTAAAAAAAGTATGATGTGCAGATTGGGCAATAGGCAAATAACAGGAACACAAATGAGTGAAGCAGTTTGCTTCAGATAATGATAATGCCATCAATAAAATGGGCAATGTGATATCAGATATAAAGGACAGATGTTGGTATTCACTTTCCACAAATGAGAAAACTGAGACTCGGAAAAGTTAAAGTTGCATGGGTCATATTTTAGAGGTGTCAGAGTCTTTTAGAGCAGATCTGTTTGACATAACGCTCTGTTGGCTCTCAATGGCGAACTGGCCTCTCTGATTTTAGTCTTCTTTTGAGGAACTCCCCTCACATTGATCTATATCCCTCCTGTAGCTCTTTCTAATTTTTTTCAAGTATCTTTTAATTCCATAAGTAATAGATTTTCCTTGTTAATAAATATTATGGATATAATTAAATAGTTAATATTAATCTGTCTAGAACATTTTGTATGTACTGAGATACTCTGAAAATGTGGCATTGTTCTTTATACATAACTTTCACATAAATGGTATTATAGTCTCCATATGTTATGGAACTTGGAGGATACATACATATTTATCCATGCCGCTATTGGTGAATATTTAAGTTATTGACAATTTTTAGCTAATACACAGATGCTATATATTTCTATCATGCAAGTGTGCTAGAATTTCTCTAGGTTAGAGACTAAGAAGTACAATTGATGAGGATCCTTATTGTATATCATAATGGGGTTTGGCTTACCTCCTTATACTGGACAGTAAGCTGCTTGATGATAGCAACAATCTTCGTATACCCAGGACCTAGTACAGAGCCTGGGACAGTACCTACCAGATTGAGATGAATGAAAAGTGCAGATAAAAACTGTGGCCTGCCAGACTAGCCACTGAATCTCCCACAACTGTGTGCACTGTGGGGGAATTTAGGATGGAGAAAAACAGGATACTGGCCCTGGATAGTTAAGATGTGTATCTAGGAAATACTTTCAATGAGCCCAGATTCTTATCTCTTCCCATACAAAGAATGGCTCAGATGGTAAAGAATTTGCCTGCAATACAAGAGACCCGGTTTCATCCTTGGGTCAGGAAGATACCCTGGAGAAGGAAATGGCAACCCACACCAGTATTCTTGCCTGGAAAATTCCATGAACAGAGGAGCCTGGTGGGCTATAGTTCATGGGATCACAAAGAGTCGACACAACTGAGTGACTTAACACTTTCATATACAAAGAAAAGCACTAAATTCATTAACTTGAGATTTTTTTGTGTGTGTGATTAACAATAATTGTTTGATGTACCACTCCATGTTCCAGCACCACCTACCCCTAGGGAAAAATTCCTATATCTTGGCTACTCAGAGCTATCCAAGAGGTTGTCTCCCAGGTTCTTGTAAGGTCCCCTGCAGCTTTTAGGTTATGCATATTTCTTCAGTCAACAGAAGAGAGTCCTGCAATTATATGTATTCAGTCCAGTCCCTCTGGAAGTTTTATTTTATGAGCAAGTCTTCCTTATATACACATGGATCTACTTACAGTCTTGAGCAAACCCAGAAACTAGAGCCCTCTTTTCTCTCTCTCACTAGTCTCTTTACCTTTCATCCCCTATCTTCCCTATTCTGTTTCTTCCGTTTCTCATCCTCCTGCACCTAATCCTTATCTCCTCTAATCTACCTCTGTATTTCCCACTTGCTTTTTCCCTGGGCTGAGAGTTGCTAAAACTGAACAACTGAACCTTAATCAAAATATCCATGCATTTGACAGATAGATCTTTAGAAACTTGCCTGATAGCACAACAATACATGTAGCCCTATTTTTATATCGCCCTAAGATTTCAAGAAAGACTTGAATCATTTCCATCACACATGCCAAGTTGTCCCCCGTCTATTATGCTCACATTCTATGAACATTACCCATTCCATTTATTGCCTTCATCACAGGGACATGAGTCATAAAAATAATGAGACAGATGACTAGAGAAGAATATATTAGCAATAATAATGACACTAATTCTACTCCAGAGAACAATCCAAGAAAAATTTTCCCTGCCCACATATGTTTATAGGCTGAGGAGTTTACTGTCTGAATAACAGGGAAAATAGGCAACTAGAAGGAAGTGGCAACCCACTCCAGTGTTCTTGCCTTGAGAATCCCAGGGACGGGGGAGCCTGGTGGGCTGCTGTCTATGGGGTCGCACAGAGTCAGACATGACTGAGCGACTTCACTTTCACTTTTCATTTTCATGCATTGGAGAAGGAAATGGCAACCCACTCCAGTGTTCTTGCCTGGAGAATCCCAGGGACAAGGGAGCCTGGTGGGCTGCCATCTATGGGTCACACAGAGTCGGACACGACTGAAGCGACTTAGCAGCAGCAGCAGCAGCAGCAGCAGCAGCAGAATTACATAGTAGTGCTTTTCACCCAAGCTGCCCAAAAGTTTTATTAATCTGGATTTACCTAATGCCCTAGGGTAGGAGTAGGCAAAATATGGCACACAGACCAAATCTACCCTGTTTCCTAGCTTTGTAAGTAAAATTCTATTGGAAGACCAAACATCATTTGTTTGGGGTATTAATTATGGCTTCTCTCTTGATACAATGGCAGGGTTGAGTAGTTGGAATGGAGATTGCCTTATGGTTCCCAAAGCCTAAACTATATACTGTTTAATGCGGCTCAGACGGTAAAGCATCTGCCTGCAGTGCAGGAGACCCAGGTTCAATCTGTGGTTTGGGAAGATCCCCTGGAGAAGGAAATGGCAACCCATTCCAGTACTCTTGCTTGGAAAATTCCATGGACTGAGGAGCCTGGTAGGCTATAGTCCATGGGATCATAGAGTCAGACATGACTGAGCGACTTCACAAACTGTATATGAATTTATATAAACTATCTGACCCTTTGCAGATTCAATTTTCTGACCCCTCCCTGAAGTATGAGATCTCAGGTGGCACAGTGGTAAAGAATCTGCCTGCCAGTGCAGGAGACGGAAGAGACATGATTTTGATCCCTGGGTTGGGAAGATCCCCTGGAGTAGGAAATGGCAACCCACTCCAGTATTCTTGCCTGGAAAATTTCAAGGACAGAAGAGCCTGGCAGGCTGCAGTCCAGGGGTCTAGAGTCAGACATGACTGAGCGAACAAATACACACACACACACACACACACTGCCCTATAGAAAGAGAAGAATGCAATGAGAATTCAGTAACTATTCTAAGAAGGCATGGATATGCAGATTCCTTCTATCTAGCATAGTTGAGCCACACAGCTTGTTCATCTAGCCAGTCCTCCTTTCTTTCCCCTATCTTTTGCCTCTAATCCTTCATATCACTCTGCTAGAACATTCTCAGGAAAATATTGGTTTGTTGGTTGATTTTTGTCAGAACTCTTCCTCTGTTACTGCATTTTTATTCAAACTGACTCCCTCTTATTCCCCAACACAGACTCTTTGTTCAGGTAGGTTAGTAATCTGAGCATCACCTGCAGAGACTGGTGAGATCCTGCTCTGTGCATCTGCCCAAGCTACCTTCCTTCTTGGAATGCACTCCTTGCTCTCTAGATGACTTAATCTAAATCTTACTCATTCTCTAAGACCCTACTCCAGAATCTCACTTCCTTATGACTCTTAGCTACCCAGCCTATGGAAATTGATAAATTCTGAGGACCATTCTTGCAAGATAGGCTTCTAGAAGCCTTATAGATGCCAATCAGTAGTGTTTGTTTTTAGAGTCTCCTATTTTCCTTTACATCTATGCTTTAACTTGATTTAAAAAATATATCATTCTACCTACTGCCCTAAACAAATGAAAGCCAAGTATCTATTTTCACTTGGAGATATTTTAGTGACAATAACTAGGTAGTATTTTTTCTAGAAAAGCAGAACATATTGTGAGGAAAAGAATGTCTTTCTTGTCAGCCTAGCAACTTCCTCTTGCCTCTATAAAAATTCATTTCCCCCATCCATACTTAAGTTAGAATTGCTAAGAAGAAAAATGCCACTTTAATGAGAAGGAAATCGAATGAACCATGAACATTAACATTTTCAGAATTAGATGAATAGTAAAGAACATCAATCCAATTGAGTACGTTTTTAGGCAATCACGATTTCCTAGGTTTAAAATATGACCAGAAAATCTTGAAAAACAAACTGGTACGTAAATGTGCTGTCAGTAAGATTCTATTTTTTCCTCACTTCCACAGTACTGTTTCTTAAGCCCAAGTTGAATATTTCACTATGGCAACATGAAGTAAATTACCCAGCATCAGATTGAAATGGAAAAATTCTAACATATATATATATATGGTACAGTAAACCAAGATATCACTGTAAGTGCCCAAGAGCAAGATCTTTTGTTGACTGTTTGCTGTTTCTGTTTCCTGTGAAATAATAATCTCTCAACTTAAGGTGTGTCCTACCTTTTCATCTCCTCTGCTATCTCATTAACTACAAGCCATCTCTACTCTGACCTTTCTTTAAATATAACTCACAGATTTTATTTTTATTCAGAAACTCAAATTAACTGGAGGTGTTGTACTTTGTTCAGCAGCCTTACCCTAAACAATTCACTGCCAGGTTCCTGTTGCTAACAGCGGGTAACACAGTATAAGGTGCCTGGACAGGCACCCAAGCCAGAAACCTGGAAGACACACTAGATATTAGACTCTTCCCTCTTGGCATTATCTCCATCACTAGATCACATCCATAGAATGAACTTGCTATCACTGTATATTATTAGGCCCTCTCCATTCTTAATGTCACTGCCATAGATTCAGCCCTCCTTGACTTCTGCCTGGATCTTTGTAACTTCCTTAGTGCTCTTCACACTCCTACTCTTGTCCTTTTCATATTCATCTCTATCTGCTCCCTGCCTATCTCACTAACCTGTTCTCTTACCTAACCTCTAGCATCACCTTTGCATGTTCTTTTCCAGCCATTCTTGTTTGAATGTGCTTTCTTATTTCTCATCTCCAGCTTGATTCCAGTGACCTGGAATTAACACTCTTCCCTTGCTAGCCTGCACACTCCTACTCTGCTCCACCTCCTGAGCATGTACCTTTTAAGACTCAAAGGGCTCTACAACTAAAAGTTGTTTCTTATTACAGGGCACTTCCTCAGTTAATGGATGAAGCTTCACCACACATCTTCTCGCCTACACTGAACCTTTCTAAAAACACAGGGAAGTGGGTTAATTTATCAGGGGAAACCACAGTGGTAGATGACTTTATAAGGCACATGCTGCTTAGTCCATGTAACAAAGTCATCACTGCCAAAGACAGAGTGCCTTTTTGCCAGGACATTGTTCAGGAGCCAGGAAATCAGCTTAGGGTCCAAAAACCAGGTGAGGCTAATTCAGAGAAGAGATGGGGTGGAAAGCAGGAGAAAAACCTCTCGTTCACCTTTACTTTGTTTTTGTCATGTCTTGTTTTGTGTTAATGAATTAGAACATTTATTTATTTACTTGGAACTTGGACCACTGTTTAAGGAAAGCTGGAAAATCATGAGAAATTGAGGTAGATATACAACCCCGTTTTAATAAAATAACTGCCAGTGTGAATGGCATGGAAGAGAAATCCATCACTTTTTTAGGGTGTATAGTTACAAAATTTTATAGACAGTTGTATAAGGAAGAAGTAGGCCAATTTACAGAGGTCAAAGGAAAGTCACCCCTAAGATTTTAAAAGCAGCTGCATTTAGTTAGAAACGTCACTTACTTTAAAAAAAAAATCCTCTTAAAAAAATCTTACTGCTTTCTTGTCTTCTACTCTGCTGTGCTGAGTCGCTCAGCTGTGTCCAATCTTTTGTGACCCGTGAACTGTAGCCTGCCAGGCTCCTCCAACCATGGGATTTCCCAGGTAAGAATACTGGAGTGTGTTGCCATGCCCTCCTCCAGGGATCTTCCTGACCCAGGGATTGAACCCAGGTCTCCCATATTGCAGGAAAATTCTTTACTGTCTGAGCCACCAGGGAAGCCTAAGAATACTGGAGTGTGTAGCCTATCCCTTCTCCAGGGAAACTTCCTGACCCAGGAATTGAATCAGGGCTTTGTTGCACTGCAGGCGAATTCTTTACCAGCTGAGCTATCCAGGAAGCCCATGTCCTCCACTAAGCACCTTCAAATGTTGGTTTTCGCTAACAACCTTTTAAGAATTTGGTCACAGGTGTGTGCTCTATTTCCTAATAATGCTTTTGGATAACATCTAAAACAATGGTTCTCAATCTTGGCTGCACATTAAAATCACAATTGAAGTGTTTAAAAAATACTATTTATTACCCTAGACCCACCCCCTAGAAATTCTAGTTTAACAGGTCTGGTGTGAAACCCCTGGAAATGACATTTTTTCAAAGACCCCCCCCAAGATGACTTATGTGCACTTAGGTGGAGAAGCACTGATGAAATTTCGTAACTGACCTCTCTTACTGAGGCTTCTCTTTTACTTTATGTAGAGTGTACCCATTCCAAGAAGATTCTGTGCTGAATGCAAGGCTGCAGGCTGGTTGCATGTAGAAGCAGCACATGCTTCTCCTGTGACTGCTCCTTTTCAGTCAGCTCTGGGTACTCAGAGTTTCTGTGTTACACACATGGAACACATGGCTACACACATGGAACACACTGATAATACATCTTCAGCCTCATAAGGGGCTGGAAGCCTTGACCTTATGTTGTTGTTGTTCAGTCGCTCAGACAAGTCTGACTCTTTGCAACCCCATGGACTGTAGCACGCCAGGCTTCCCTGTCCTTAATCAACTCCCAGAGTTTGCTCAAACTCATGTCCATTGAGTCAGTGATGCTATCCAACCATCTAATCCTCTGTTTTCCCCTACTTCTCCTGCCTTCAGTCTTTCCCAGCAGTAAGGTCTCTTCTAATGAGTCGGCTCTTTGCAACAGGTGGCCAAAGTATTGGAGCTTCAGCCTCAACATCAGTTTCTCCAATGAATATTAAGGACTGATTTCCTTTAGGACTGATTGGTTGGAACTCCTTGCAGTCCAAGGAACTCTCAAGAGGCTTCTCCAACACCACAGTTCAAAAGCACACATTCTTTGGTGCTCACCCTTCTTTATGATCCAACTCTCACATCCATACATGACTACTGGAAAAACCATAGCTTTGACTAGACAGACCTTTGTCAACAAAGTAGCGTCTTTGCTTTTTAATATGCTGTCTAGGTTGGTCATAGCTTTTCTTCCAAAGAGCAAACATCTTTTAATTTCATGGCTTCAGTCACCATCTGCAGTGATTTTGGAGCCCAACAAAATAAAGTCTGTCACTGTTTCCATTGTTTCCCATCTATTTGCCATGAAGTGATGGGACTGGATGCCATGATCTTAGTATTTTGAATGCTGAGTTTTAAGCCAGCTTTTTCACTCTCCTCTTTCTCTTTCATCAAGAGGCTCTTTAGTTCCTCTTTGCATTGATGTACTCTGCATATAAGTTAAATAAGCAGGGTGACATATACAGCCTTGACAAACTCCTTACCCAATTTGCAACCTGTCCACTGTTCCATGTACAGTTCTGTTGCTTCTTGACCTGTATACAGATTTCTCAGGAGGCAGATAAGGTGGTCTGGTATTCTCATCGTTTAATAATGTCTCACAGTTTGTTGTGATCCACACAAAGTCCTTAGCATAGTTGATGAAGCAGAAGTAGATGTTTCTTTGGAATTCTCTTGCTTTTTATTTTTTTTTAATTTCTTTATTTTAATTGGAGGCTAATTACTTTACAATATTGTAATGGTTTTGCCATACATTGACATGAATCAGCCATGGGTGTACATGTGTTCCCCATCCTGAACCCCTCTCCCACCTCCCTCCCCATCCCATCCCTCTGGGTCATCCCAGTGCACCAGCCCTGAGCACCCTGTCTCATGCATCGAACCTGATCCAGCAGATGGTGGCAATTTGATCTCTGGTTCCTCTGCCTTTTCTAAATCCAGCTTGAACATCTGGAAGTTATTGGTTCACATACTGCTCACTTGACCTTATGCTGCTGCTGCTGCTAAGTCGCTTCAGTCGTGTCCGACTCTGTGCAACCCCATAGACGGCAGCCCATCAGGCTCCCCCGTCCCTGAGATTTTCCAGGCAAGAACACTGGAGTCGGTTGCCATTTCCTTCTCCAATGCATGAAAGTGAAAAGTGAAAGTGAAGTCGCTCAGTCGTGTCCGACTCTTAGCGACCCCATGGACTGCAGCCTACCAGGCTCCTCGTCCATGGGATTTTCCAGGCAGGAGTACTGGAGTGGGGTGCCATTGCCTTCTCCGACTTGACCTTATACATGGTACTAAAAGGTATTTGCTCTTTTTAATCCCGAGAAGGATGCTTTAAGGGACAAATAGACTTGGAATTCAACTATTGTGCTCTTACTCAGAAATGCCATAGATTTCCAAAGGATGAATGGATTCCAGTGATTCAATAATTATAGAACCATAATATATAGAATTTCCAGTAACATTGTCTCTAGTTAAATCATTTCTGTGATATATTTTCCCCTTCACCTTTTGTGTATATGGTGATAAGAATAGAGTGAATGTTTCTCTCAGCCTATCACTTAACATTAAATAGTGCCAGTGTGAAACAGGAATCTGATCTCTTGGAATTTTAAGTCCAGAAACTGAAACCCCCAGGGCATCCTGCATAGGGGTGCTGTGGAAAGAATATCTTCATCTTTAGTAAAAGTTAGGAGGGAATTACGGGAGTTACTACTGATATGAAACATCACATGTAGGAGGTAGTACATTTTATGATTTATAAATTGACCTATAAATAGCAATAGGAGAAACAGTCTAACAGCAAACATAAAACTGATATAATAAATAAAAGCATCAGTATGTTCAAAACACAGGAACTTCTTTTTATAGCTGTAGGAGATTATTGCTTTCATTATTATCTCAATTTTTAATCTATTTTTTCTACAGCAAATCCTGGCCCTACATTCTATTTGGTTGTCCTGAAAATATGCTTCCTGAGAGTGGGAAATAGCCCGCATTCAGTGGGCTCCTTCTATTACTCTTGAGGTACTAGATAAATAATACAAATCTCCCACCAAAATGATATACTGCGGGCATCCCTCCAAATTTTAAAGCTCTCATCTATTCCCATAGTGATTCTTTCATTACCATGGGTGTGTATAGGAAGCTCAGGTGTTGGAAGCCTTGTGTCAGAGATTTTGTATTCCTCCCTCTACTGTTGGTAAATGGGTTTACCAGTGTGGACAGTGAGTCATAGCTTCAGCTTTCTAACAGAATGGATTTGCTATAGGAAGCAACTCCAGAGTAGGAGGGAGGATGTGGAAGACTGAGCAGATAGGTCTTTTGGCAGCAGGGGGAGTTTTTAGTAAAATGTGACCCAGTAATCATTTGAAGTCACTTTACAGTCAGTAACAGGAGATAGATGAAGGGGAGAAAGAGAGAGGAGGGAGGAAAGGAGGATGCTTTACATCACAAAGTAGGACAGGGTTTTGCATGTTATCTGTTGCTTTGATTGCAGAGAAGAAATACTGTGAACTCAACCGGCAAAGTCTGTGACTAGAGGGTTTCTGATTGGCAGGAAGCAGAATTGAGGGACTGGGATGAAAGTCTTTCACTCTTTTTTAGTATCCTAATCATGATTATCATATTCAGATGGGTAGTACTTGGCACTGCCAGGAGAGGAAAATTAGGATTCATCACTTTCTCTTATCAGCCAGTGAGAGAATGTTGAATTTGGTGTTTGGTCGATTAGATGTTTTAATATAATTCTGTGTGTGCAATACTTACAAGATATGTGCTCAGTGTAAAATCACCATCTGGGATAGTGTAGGTACTCTCCAATATCACACTTACTAAACAAAGCAGGATATTTTTTGAATTTTTAATCTAGTTCTTCTGAGCCAAAACCAGAAACAGGAATTTCTGATGAGATGCTGGTTGCTATTTCTATGTGATTTCCCAGAAATAATCTGATGTTAAGACACCACATGTAAACAACCACAAAATAGTCACAGATTGACACATTCTTCCAGCATATGCGCTTAGGATTACTCCTGGATTCATCAGGGATCTGTGGATTCTTCCTTCAAGATATCTTGGGTCTTCTTTTCTTCCTTTCATGCTCCATACTACTGCAATAGCCTTGAAAAATTTCTTGAAATATAATGTAGCTGTAATTTTACCAGGCAAGTTTTTTGGATCGGTTATAGAAGAATGATCAAAGATGAATTTTTAATACATGGTGTTGCTTAGTTCATTTTGGATAAAAGTGAAAAAATTAAAATTCATCTCCTGAGTTTGCTAAGATTTCTATAAAATCTCCTCTTCCATTTTCATTGGTATACCTCAGTGAGACTCATGTCTATACTATTTTGTATATTTTAAAATTATAAAAATTGTGATAAAACATACATAACATTTACCATTTTAATCATTTTTAAGCATACAATTCAGTGTCATTAAGTACCTTCATATTGTTGTGCAGTCATCAATATCATCCATCTCCAGGACTTTCTTTATTTTGCCAAAACTTTGCCACCTTCTTTCCATCATCCTACCCCTTCTTCAAATGTGCAGTCTCTCCTCTGCAAATTCCTTCTCTTTCCTCAAGGTTCACTTTCTTGGTAGTTTTAAATTTTGATTTGAAGGCTTTAAGTAGACATAAAAATAGATGTTGGGATCAATCCCTGAGCTTTGATAGTTTGCACAACTGCCATATTTGCAAAGTTGTCACTTTTTTTTTTCAGCAAAGAGCCATAAGTCCCATTGGATTGATTCAATTCACAGAGTGAAGGAGGCTGTAGTAGTTTGGCTTCCCAGAATTACATGGACTCCAGTTCTTGTACAGAGTGCTTCCAGAGTATAACATTTTGCTCCCCTGGACGATCTGAGAAGGGGATGAAAAGGAGGCAGAGGAGTCTCAGTTCTCTGGTTGTTCTGGAAGTTTCTTTGAGTATAATATAATTGAATTTACCCCAGGGACAAATATGTGAAGAAGAGTTCTGGGCTATTGCTTCTTGGGCAAATCAGCTGCTATGGAACAGGTAACAAATAATAAAAAAAAAAAAAACTGAAGCAGAAATTGTTCTCACTATGAAATGATTAAGAACAGAACAGATCTACTTTGGGGACACAAAACATAAGGAAAGCCTTAAAGAAAAAAAAAAAAAACTTCTAGAAGGTATAACAACTAATAAACATAAGGGTCTTTTATTCTAGTAGAAACTTTAGTGTAAAGTACACACAACAAAAATTACTTTTAGTAAAAGGGTAAATAAAAAGCATGCAGAGACGCCTTATGAATAAATTATTTTCCAATCGTCCATGTCTTTGATAGTGTTACTATTTATTTTGCACAAATCCTATCTATGAAGCATGAGTTTATTTTATTTTTTGAATTAATAATGATATACTTTATTAGCCATATGTCAACATCACAGACACGTTTTTCATGGAAAGGACAGTGGCTTTGGTGTGAAACAGAAAAGCAACTTTGACCTTTCCTGGCAGCAGCTCTGTTTCCCCTCTCTGGTCCCTGGAGAGTATTCCATTTTCCTGCCATGATTTCTCACAAAGGGATTGTGAATTTCTTCCACTTCCTTTTCAACAGAAGTTGAGAAAATTCCTGCACTCAACAAAATAGAGCTGAGCATCTGGGGATTTGCAATACTGACTTTCCAGCAGGTCCTCATTTACCAGTCAGTGCTAGACTTTGGCCTCTGAGCCAAAGACTTCCTGCTTTTGTATTCTCTGGCATTGCTAGGTTAGCACCTCTAGAAAAAGTCTCCTTCTGAAAATATCTTTCTGTATAACATGGAAGATTTCCAGAAAAGCAAAATCTGTAAATTATTGTTGTTTCGGTCTCTCAAAAATGCTTTGCTTTACCTCATGTTTTTCATTTTTTTCCTTAATGACTCCATCTTGTTTGCTCTTTAATGAAAGGATTATGCTATCATCATGGTAGAGAGTTTAATTTCACATTTATCCTGAGGGATGTACTCTTCCAAATTATCCTCATGTCAGTGCAGTCATGGGAATTACATCTGCATTTTTGACTTACAATGTTTGGCAAATGTCCCCTTTAGGGTTTCAGTTGTCTAAAAAAAGCAGAAAAAGATAGTGAAAATCGCTGTCAGAAAAACTTGTTCAGTGCTCCAGAAAAGGTCTCTTACCATCTTACTAAATTCTTCAAGCTAAAGTATGGAAGGAATATAATAGCAACTGGGAACTTCTAAAGACCAGATAAAACTAATGTTTAGAAAAAAACTGACAATATAGTCTGAATTCTAAATATGAAGTCGTTCCTTCCAGATTCTTTTGGCTCAGTGGTGCTAATTACACTTTGTCCTTTCGGTTCAGTTCAGTCGCTCTGTCGTGTCTGACTCTTTGTGACCCCATGGACTGCAGCACACCAGGCTTGCCTGTCTATCACCAACTTCTGGAGCTTGCTCAAACTCATGTCCATTGAGTCGGTGATGCCAACCAACCATTTCATCCTCTGTTGTCCCCTTCTCCTCCTGCATTCAATCTTTCCCAGCATCAGGGTCTATTCCAATGAATCATTCTTCAGATCCGATAGCCAAAGTATTGCTTCAGATCTTCAGTAGCAAGATAGCATCAGTCCTTCCAATGACTATTCAGGACTGATTTCCTTTAGGATTGACGAGTTTTATCTCCTTGCATTCTAAGGGATTCTCAAGAGTCTTCTCCAATATCACAGATCAAATTCTTCAATTTTTGGCACTTGGCCTTCTTTATGGTCCAACTCTCACATCCTTACATGACTACTTGAAAGACCATAGCTTTGACTAGACAGACCTTTGTCAACAAAGTAATGTCTCTGCTTTTTAATATGCTGTCTAGGTTGGCCATAGCTTTTCTTCCAAGGAGCAAGCATCTTTTAATTTCATGGCTGCAGTCACCATCTGAAGGGATTTTGGAGCCCAACAAAATGAAGTCTGTCATCGTTTTCATTGTTTCCCCATCTATTTGCCATGAAATGATGAGACTGGATGCTGTGATGTTAGTTTTTTTGAATGTTGAGTTTAAGCCAGCTTTTTCACTCTCCTCTTTCACCTTCATTAAGAGGTTCTTTAGTTCCTGTTTGCTTTCTGCCATAAGGGTGGTGTCATCTGCATATCTGAGATTATTAATATTTATCTTGGCAATCTTGATTCCAGCTTGTGATTCATCCAGCCCAGCATTTTGCATGATGTGTTCTGCATATAAGTTAAATAGCATGGTTACAATATAAGCAGGGAACCACCTGGGAAGCCCCACAAATAGAGTTATTGATAAAGTACAGGACACACAATTAAATGTGTAATTCAGATAAGAAACATTTTCTTTTTTCAGTATAAGTGTGTCTTAAATATTGCATTACACAAACTTAATCAATGGCATAAACTTGTATGGCACAAATTTACTGAATAAATTTATGCCTTATCTGAAATTCAAAATTAGCTGACTATTTACAATTTTTAGTTTCTAAGTCTGGCAAAAAGTATAAATGAGTTATTACCATCTAGGTGTAGCCTTTGACCAGTGATAGAAAGGCTGCAGTGGATACAGTCCCCTCTGTTGTTCCTCAGGAGGACAGTTCTGAGAATCATTCTAAGTGTTTCTCAAAGGATCCCCCACAGGACTGAGCCATGGTTGACACAGCAGTGAGTAGCATATTAACAAGGCCTTGGTCTGTTTCTTCACCTTTTCCTGATTCACTTTTTCCAGTTCCCCTCTCCAATTCTTTGGGATTAGTACTTGCATGCCAATTCTTCTGTTTACCTCTGCTTTTGGAGGAAACTCAAGCTAAGCATTATCTTTTCATTATTACACTCAAACTCACCTGGTACAATGCCTAGTTTAATTGTGAAGCTAGATTGAAGTTGTACTTTTGATAAAGTAGTAGGATCATATGAGTCATAGCCTTGGATTGCCCATTTCTGGCATTTAATCATATCTAGGCATGTTTGGTGAACTGAAAGGATAGGCCTAAGAAATCAGTGGGGAAAAGAATCCAGGGAGTATTCATATCCAGGGTTCAAAGACACAGGTGAAATGTCTTGAAAGAAACTGATCAGTAATTGCATACTGCATATATATATTTTAAACTCTCCTCTCTCCAAACTCCTGTTGAAATATCAGACAAGTGTATTTAAAGAATAAATCTACAGTAGCATTGAAAAATAAGAAAGACTGCTTCAAAGAAATAAAGTATTTTGAGTAATTTATACAAGATGGAAAAAAAGGAGGACATCATATTGACTAAAGGAGTAGAGCAAGGGAAAATTCACAGCAGCCACAGGAAAGGGCTTCCATGGAAGTGTAGACAGTTCTCGATTCTAGCTCAAAATGATAGCTGTAAAGATGAGGAGGGAATGTTTGGATGATACTACAAATAGTACAGGCTCTGGGCCAGCTGGACACTTGTCTTTGTGCCATGTATCTAACTACCTGTCAGGCTGGCCTGAGAGATATTTTCCCCAATAAATAGTACTGATAATGTGGTTTATTGATTACCTTGTTGGGAGAGGGTGAAGAAGGTTATGGTTTTACCTCATACCATATACAAAAACAACAACAAAAATTCAGTTGATTGAAGATCCAAACATTAAAATAAATAAAATATTAGAGAAGAATCTAAACAGACCACCTTTATAATTTTGGGATTGATAAGACCTTCCTAAGAAATACCTGAAACCCAGAAGCCATAAAGGCAAGAAGGAAGGGAGGAAGGAAGAAGTAATCTCACATATTTCTTACATCAAAATTAAAAATTCTGGGATGAAACTGGAGCCGATTATACAGAGTGAAGTAAGCCAGAAAGAAAAACACCAATAGAGTATACTAACACATATATATGGAATTCAGAAACATGGTAATGATAATCCTGTATGCGAGACAGCAAAAGAGACACAGATGTATAGAATGGACTTTTAGACTCTGAGGGAGAGGAAGAGGGTGGGATGATTTGGGAGAATGGCATTGAAACATGTATACTATCATGTAAAAAACGAATCGCCAGTCTATGTTGGGAACTCATGTACACCCGTGGCGGATTCATGTCAATGTATGGCAAAACCAATACAGTATTGTAAAGTAAAATAAAGTAAAAATACAAATTAAAAAAAAAATCTGGGGACTTTCCTGGTGGTCCAATATAGAGGGTGCAGGTTTAATCCCTGATTGAAAAACTAAGACCTCACATGCTGCTGCTGCTGCTGCTGCTGCTAAGGCGCTTGAGTCGTGTCCGACTCTGTGCGACCCCATAGACGGCAGCTCACTAGGCTCCCTCGTCCCCGGGATTCTCCAGGCAAGAATATTGGAGTGTGTTGCCATTTCCTTCTCCAGTGCATGAAAGTGAAAAATGAAAGTGAAGTTGCTCAGTCGTGTCCGACTCTTTGCAACCCCGTGGACTGCAGCCCACCAGGCTCCTCTGTCCATGGGATTTTCCAGGCAAGAGTACTGGAGTTCAGGGTATAGCCAAAATAAATAAATAAATAAATAAATTAATTAAAATTTCTGCATGACCAAATGTATCATTATTTATCATAAGCAAAGTTAAAAGACAACTGACAAGGTTGGATAAAATGAGGCACAGGGTTAATACTGTTAATCTGCAAATTGCCCCAATAAATTGGTAAGAAAATGATGACACAAGAAAGAAAGTGGACAAATGATATTGTAGCTGACTATTCACAATGATCTGTTTTCCTTCCCTGTAGGATAATGAATGCTTTACGATTTTGGCAAACTTGAGCATGGCCAAATGATTTGCTTGAGTCAATGACATGTGCCACAGGCACAAGTTTAAGACTTGGTATTTGAACTGCTGAGGCAGCCAGAAATATTCTGGATAGTAACTGCTCTCGACCAATCCAATTTTGAAATATTATGTGAGTGAGAAATAAATCTTTGTTTAAAACCTCTGAGATTTGGGGGTTGTTTGACACCATGGCTTAAACTCATGTCTCCTGACCCATATAGAAATCAGTATCAGAATACAGGTGATATTGAGATAAAAATCTATAAAAATATATGGCATTGATTTAAAGGTTGTGCTCTAGGCAGTGAGGAAATTGTCAGAGGCTAGGAGATTGTGGGACACATCAGGTAGTAGAAAAAGTTTTAGTAAAATTTGATCTACAATAGCCTGAAAGGCAGATCATGTACATAAAGAGCTTGTAGTTTTATGAGAAGAGGTTGAAAAAGAGAATGTTTCATGTGCTGGTAACTTTTGTCTGCATACTTTGAATTATTACAAAAGAGATGAGCTTATGTAAGTAACTGGTTTGTAAACATAAATGAAAGAGAATTGAGAGTCTAGAAATTAGTGTGATTTTAGGGCTTGAAACTGAGTTTAAACTTAAAAACAGTGTGAAATAAAACTTTTGAGAAATAAGCAGATTTAATTTCAAGAATTGCAACAAGGAAAAATCAAAATACATGGCCTCCTCCATGTATGTGTGCACTCAGTCACTTCAGTCATGTCCAACTCTTTGAGACTCCATGGACTGTAGCCTGCCAGACTCCTCTGTCCATGGGATTCTCCAGGCAAGAATACTGGAGTGGGTTGCCATGCCCTCCTCCAGGAGATCTTTTCCTCCAGGGAACCAGGAACCTGCGTCTCTTATGTCTCCTGCATTGGCAGTGGGGCGGGGGTGGTGTGTGGTGGGGTGAGGTGGTTTTTATCACTAGCGCCACCTGGGAAGTCTAGTCTCCTCCATACTTATTGTTAAAATCTTTAAATCTTTTAAACCTATTTTCTCAGTGCAGTATCAAATTAAAGGTATAATCCTCACACCCATTATTAAAAACTTCTTAGAGTTTGAAGGTTCAGCTAAATGTGTGATGCTCTTCATTTTGGTAAAATGGCTTAGGAAAAAGTAGTGTAAAGGTATGACTTGCCCGTGGAAGACTGATGGACCTAAGGTACTCAAACCTAAGGAGAAGGGTGAAATCTAGATATCAAGAAAAGAGGTATAAATGTGGTTACTGACACATAGAACAGACTAGAATGAAGTTGATAAGAAACCAACTTAAGTTTTTGGAAAAAGAAAATCGTGCTATGAGAGAGACAATAAGTCTGGACTATGTAGTTTGTGACTAAGGCTTAAAATGATACTTGTAACTTCAGCCTCTTTGGGAGGAGGAGCAGTTCAGAAAAGCTGCTGAATTTCGAAGGAAGGTAATATCCTGATGCCAACTTCATATATGGCCTAGAAGCATAGATGAAAAAGAACCTCCTGGATGGTGGAGTCAGGAGCCACAGGCAAACAATAGAGAGCAAAACTGCTTGAAAGAAGAGCAACCAGAACCTTTTCCCAGGATACTTTTGTAAGCCTAGGGCAGGGGCCCCTCTAAGCATCTGTATGCTGAGATTTCATTATTGTTGTGGGTCAGTGGCTACTCGGTGTCTCCTATTCTTCCTCTTTCTCAATGGGAGAGTTCAATGCAGTCATTCTATGCCTATTTCACCGTTGTTTATTAGAGGTATGAATCTCTGATATAGAAAACACTTTGTGCTTTGAGATTCTTGATTTTGAGCTTGAAGCAGTGGTTGGATAGTGGTTAGGTTATCTTCTTTAGAGAAAGGGTAAAGTGAGATGGGGAAAGGACCAGTATTTGTGTATCAGAAGGTTAGAATGCATCAAGTCTTTATTTCTGCTTCCTAATGTGAAATTCCCCTTCTTTCTGGAGGATCAAACTCTCAGCCTTTTTGAACTCTCCATGATCACGTGGCCTGCTTTGGCCAATGAAATGTGAGCAAAATTAATATATATCCCTTCTAGAGAGAAGAATTATGAGTCAGTAAATTATTCATCAACTTCTGTATTCCATTGGCTATGGCAGCTATCACTGTTATGGCTACTAAATAGTGGCAACTTCATCAGTTTTGGTCCTGGAGTGAAATAAGAGGGTCTGACTTATGGTGAACATGGAGTGTGAATGGGAAACCAACCTTCTTGTAGGCTACTTGGATTTGGAAGGTGTTTGTATAGCATAGCCAAGCCTATCTTGATAGCTATACATAAGTAATTGGGAGAAGATTAAAGTATAAATGAAAGTGAAAATTGCTCAGTCATGTCCGACTCTTTGCAACCCCATGAACTGTACAGTCCATGGAATTATCCAGGCCAGAATACTGGAGTGGGTAGCCTTTCTCTTCTATAAGGGATCTTCTCAACCCAGGGATCGAACCCAGGTCTCCTGCATTGCAGGCAGATTCTTTACCAACTGAGCTATGAGGGCTTCCTGGGTGGCTCAGATAAGAGAAGAAAATGGCAATCCACTCCAGTATTCTGGCCTGGGAAATCCCATGGGCAGAGGAGCCTGGCAGGCTACAGTCCATGGGGTTGCAAAGAGTTGGGCTCCACTGAGCCACTTCACTTTCTTTCTAACGTATAAATGGGCCAGTGAACATATGAAAACCAATGAGTAACTGAGTAGTAAGAGTATGTAGGAAAGCAGTACATGTATCTCGGGACTTTTTCTAGAGTATATTTGAGACACTCCTAGAATTTAATTTTTGAATTGAGGACTTGTTAGGAGATTAGAGTTTGATCAGATGGGAGTCGTAGGGTTACAGTTAGGAAACAATTTCTGATTATATTTAGTTCTCACGTGTGCAGCTTCAACAGGAATGGCTGAATGGTTGGGTAAATTATATTCAGTCTGACACTTAATGTTGTGTTTGCGAGTTTTTCCTTTAGTCTTCAAACTGGTTCATTACCTTTCTACTCTTAGAAGACATCCCCCTACTCCCTAAGAGATACAGCCCTAAATTCTGTCTATTTGCTGTCCTTAGCTCAAAGTCCAAACTCAGAATAATATACAGTATTCCTCATCTCGTCTGTATGTAGTAACTTACAGGTTAAAAGATAGATTACCTGCCTGTATTCACCCATATACAGTATACAAATAATTGTGAAACATTTTGGTGGTAGACCATAATTGTGGTTGTTGTTTAGTTGCTAAGTCATGTCCGACTCTTCTGCGACCCCATGGACTGTAGCTCAGCAGGCTCTTTTGTCAATGGGATTTCCCACAAAAGAATACTGGCTGCTGCTGTTGCTAAGTCGCTTCAGTCGTGTCCAACTCTGTGGAACCCATAGACGGCAGCCCACAAGGCTCCTCTGTCCACAGGATTCTCTAGGCAAGAATACTGGAGTGGGTTGCTATTTTCTTTTCCAGGGATCTTCCCGACCCAGGGATCAAACCAGTATCTCCTGAATTGGCGAGTGGATTCTTTACCACTGAGCCATTTGGGAAGCCCAAGATGATAATTGGTATTCACAATTTTCCCTTTTTCTATCCTTAACACTGTGGACAGGGTGTCTTTCCCCTGTCCATATAAACTGATTGTGTTTATAGCCACATGCCTTGCTCTCGTTACTGGAGTGTGAGCAAATCCAGCTTGTGCCATGTTGGACTAGAGACTTTAGATGTGCTTATGTGGCTTAGCTTTCACTTTAGTTCTCTGTTCCTGAACTGCAGTGGAATCGCAACCCTGGTAAATGCTGTTCCCTCACCCTGCGTCCTAGAGTTAGACATATTACACAGCCCAAAATAAAGCGCATAGCCTGGAGCTGAACCCCACTGAGCCACAGCTGACCCACAAATCTGTGAATGAGAAGTGAACGCTTGTTGTTATAAACTACTAATATATGAAGACATTTTAACCACAGCAAAAGTTAGCACAATTCCCATTTAGAAAGGGGAATAATAGGAGACACAGAAAAGTCATTAGGCTTGGTAATTTTGAAATCCCCCTGGGAACATTCCTTTCTGTGAAGGTTCCTTACACTTGGACTGGGAACATTACTTGACTTAGACTCTGATTCTTCACTCTGAGAGATGGTTAATGGATCTACCTTCTAGGGGACCCATTTCTTGTTTATTATTCTCCTTGGCCACATCTGAAATGTGTTTTGGGGAGAAAGCTCTCCTTAGGGGCTGCAGAGCTTTGAAGTCATCCACCCAATCATGGAAGGTTAAAGGACCCGGGTTCCTTTGTCTGAAATGATCTGAGATACTTCCATCTAGGCTTATGGTTTCTTTAACAGTACTGCTGCAGCTGCTGCTGCTGCGTCGCTTCAGTCGTGTCCAACTCTGTGTGACCCTATAGACGGCAGCCCACCAGGCTCCCTCATCCCTGGGATTCTCCAGGCAAGAACACTGGAGTGGGTTTCCATTTCCTTCTTCAATGCATGAAAGTGAAAAGTGAAAGTGAAGTCACTGAGTTGTGTCCAACTCTTAGAGACCCCATGGACTGCAGCCTACCAGGCTCCTCCGCCCATGGGATTTTCCAGGCAAGAGTACTGGAGTGGGGTCCCATTGCCTTCTCCCTTAACGGTACAGTTACTTCCAAATTTAGTAATCTGTTTTTGTTTAGTTATTTCTATATGTCAATAACTATAATTAAAGATTTTTCTGGACATAACTTTCAAATATTCCTTGTTTATTTGCTTCTTTTACCCCCAGACCTCTTTCAATTTATGGTTAAAAATAGTTAGAACAGCACATGGAAATGACACACCCTTAATTTGGTCTCTATCTGAAGTCACTTTGAGAAGTTTTACTTCTCAAGTTTTACTGGGCATTTAAGTCTTTAAGCCTGTTTTATACTGTCTCCTATCATTTTCTTTATTCAAGTAAATGGCTTTTCCAACTTGACAAGCTCCCAGTTTTTTGAACATTCCTTGATCATTAGATTTCTTGCCAGAAACCAACCACTCTTTTTTAGGTCATCTTTCTTATGTAATATCTTACCGCCAGAATCAATAGAACTTAACATATGCTACTAGCATTTTGTTTTTCACGTGTTTCTGTTATAAACACTAACTATATAATCTCAATATGGAGAAGGCAATGGCACCCCACTCCAGTACCCTTGCCTGGAAAATCCCATGGGCGGAGGAGCCTGGTAGGCTGCAGTCCATGGGGTCACTAGGAGTCGGACACGACTGAGTGATTTCACTTTCACTTTTCACTTTCATGCATTGCAGAGGGAAATGGGAACCCACTCCAGTGTTCTTGCCTAGAGAATCCCAGGGACGGGGGAGCCTGGTTGGCTGCCTTCTCTGGGGTCTCACAGAGTCGGACATGACTGAAGCGACCTAGCAGCATATAACCTCAGTATTCTTTTGTTATTTTTACAGTTTCATCCTACTTTTGGTATCAATTTCTTAATTAGATGAAGTTAGGCTTTAAAAAGAACACCTGGCAGCTGTGAACACAAAAGTGCTTGAAAAGGCCAAAGTGAGAAGAATCATAATGCTCTTATTTGGTGAAAGTTATCTAGATCCAACCTATAAGTGTGATGTTGAAAATATACATCTATAGAAAATAGATTTCTCAATCAGTTGTTTTCAGTAGAGTAAAATAGTGAGGACTTGATCTCATTTCATAACTAAAATGACAAGAAACTGGTTGATGAATCATACTGTTTGAACAGTATGTTATTTTCTATCATCACAACAAACCAAATAGATTGTTTATGATTGACCAGAATAACAACTGAAAATTTAATGACTCTACTGTAGTCTTGTCACTTTAGCCAAACAGTATAAAGGCAATGGAAATATCATTCTTGCTTTATTCCAGTGTAAGATATTCAACAGTTAGCATGACCTCCTCTGATTAGAAATGCAGACATAGGACCCTTGGAACAGAGGCTTGCTCACTTGCTGTTAGAATCTCCCTAAGGACACATTTCAAGGCCAGTGAAGTATATGATTTTGAAATTAATAGAAAATATATATTAATAAACACTCAGATCAAAGAGACATATGAAAGCTACTTAATTTTGAGAACAGAAACTTATAGAGCAAATACATTATGAAAAATAAATGTTTTCAATAGCAAGGGGTTTTTCCCAGTATCTATAAAGAGCCCAATAAGTAGAAAATTCTTCCATATAGTAGAATATAAGTTCTCAGGACCAGGACTCCGATTTAGGTCATTCAGTTGCAAATGAGTAATTCACTGTATAGCCAAGGAGAAAAACCACTCCAGATCTGTGTCTTGTGTCTGATTCCAGGCATTACTGTTTGGAGCTAGTTAATCCTGCTAAAATAATTTAGGGAACATTATTATTATTTCCTTGGGACTTCCCTAGTGGCTCATTCAGTAAAGAATCTGCCTGCAATGTAGGAAACCCAGGTTTGATCCCTGGGTTGGTAAGATCCCCTGGAAAAGGAAATGGCAACCCACTTCAGTATTCTTGCCTAAAGAATCCTTTGGACAGAGGAGCCTGGTGGGCTATCATCCATGAGGTCGCAAAGAGTTGAACATGACTTAGTGAATAAACCACTAGCATTATTTCCTTAGCCCAAAGAAATGTGTTCAACTATGTGTGTTTACTATGTGCTATTTTACTTAAGGTCTTCCCAGGTGGCACTGGTGGTAAAGAACCCACTTGCCAATGCAGGAAATATAACAGATGCAGGTTCGATTCCCTGGGTTGGGAAGATCCCCTGGAGAAGGGCATGGGAACCCACTACAGTATTCTTGCCTGAAGAATCTCATGGACAGAGGAGCCCCATGGGTGAGCTATAGGGTCACAGAGTCAGACACAACTGAAGTGATTTTACACACACACACCATTTTACTTAAAGATGATAGTTATATAAGCATGTGTGACCAAAAGTAAAATAAAGGAAGCAGAAGAAAAAAAGAAATGCTCCCAGATTCCAGAAGAAGGTCTGTAGTTGCTGTCATGACTTGGGTTCCCTGGAAAGCAAACTCTGAGGTAAGGAATTGCATACCAGAAGTTTATTGGTGAGTGCTCTTAGGATCATCACCTCTGGGGTTGTGAGGAAGGAAGATTAAGAAGTTATACTGGGTGCAATCAAGCCCCCTAACAAAAGCCTCAACCCAATACTTCAGAGAATTCTGGAGCTGAAATATCCTTGCAAGGTTGTCCCAAATTGGAGTAAGGGCTTGGACCATTATTACTTTTCCCACAACTTCCCCACAACCACCTTCCACACCTCCCTCCCATGGAATGCCTCCCCACCTCCTCCCGCCACACACACACCATGACCAGTCAGTCATTGGACACAAGCCGTCCAAGGAAAGGAGATGTGATTTTGGGAAGCAGTGTTTCTCTCCAGCTATGGGAAATTTCTGGAAATTGATTCAGCTGAGAAAAATCAGTCACCAACACCAGCTAAGGAAATAAGCGTTTCAGTCCTGGAAGTGGGAAGCACGGTTTTTCATGTGGCAAATATACCACTAACAGCTATACAATTTATTGTGAATGTGTGAGTTGATGGTGGGTGAGTTGGAAGAGGTGGTAATGGAGAGGGAGGTTGATGGGGAAGAACTGGAGCCAGATATATGACTTTTCCTCTTCTGGAATCAAATCATGTCAATCTCCTTATTGTTTGGCTTCTTTAACAACAGATGAAGCCATAAATGTTATTTGATTTAAAAGTATCTAACAAGATTCCCTGAACTTCAAAGCTGGGAGGAACCTTGCAGATCTTCCAGTAAAAAGCCCCAGATATATTAATTGCCCAAAGTCAGAAGTTAAACTAGGGCTTTATATTCATGCTTAATGGCTAAGGCATGAAAAAATTCAAGTGTAGCTGATATTGAAACATTGATTATCATCTCAACAGCTATCTTCCTGTTCTTTTATTCTAAAATGACTTTGTTCAAACATTGGGAGAAGGCAGCATATTGAGCAGGGTGGACATTAGAGGAAGTATTTGAAGCAACTAGGGCACAAAAACCCAAGAAAGCCTTTCTTTCAAAATCATGAAAGGTATACACAGTTTAAGGAGGGACTCAAAGGATGTTGCAGGTGCATGACCCTTAGAGTGATTGCCTCCTAAATTTTGTACCCTAGATATCTCACATACCTTATCCTGTTTCTGGCTCTGGGGTGACAGGATGGGCCTTTTTCCTTCTGAAGGGAAGAATCCCATTCTCCTTCAGCAGGAATCTATTTAGGGCAAAGCATGCAACTAATACTGGTCAATGTAGAAGATGTGGGCTGCAGGGGTCTCATGAAAGTTTTTTCTTCTTGGTAAAAAGGAGACACTTGAGAAAGTTCACTTTTTATCTGTGGAGAGATTAATAGGAAGATGTGATGCCTTGAACTGTCTAGCCATCTGCAGCTGTAAGGGGATAAAACAACAGGTGAATACAACCTGGTACAGAGGACAGCCTCACTTCTTGAGGTAGTGCTGCTTAATGAACAAGTCCTGGAAATGCTGGCCTCAGGACTCAGAGGTGAGAAAATAAATTTTCACTGTTTCAGTCATTTTTGATTGAAAGCTATGTTATTTACTGGCCACATTAACCCAGCTATCATCGGGAGTCTTTTTAAACATGGACTCATGTTCCATCTTCTCATAAAGACTTTGATCCCAATAGCATGATTCTCTTTCTCCATCAGAACTTCTCCCTTACAGCAACCCTAGAGAGTATAAGGATTTGGTGATATCCTAGGCTGATAGCCCTGTTCCTCTACTTACTATTAGTAGCTGTGAGACCATGGACTAGTGATTTCACTGCCCCGAGCTCTCAGTTTTCACATTTGTAAGATTTGAATAATACTAATACTTATCAACAGAGGGTGCATGTGATGCATAATTAACACAGTGCCTGGTAGATATTAAGAATTCAATAGATGTTATAAACTATTAGCCTTTCAGTTCAATTCAGTCATTCAGTCGTGTCCAACTCTTTGCAACCCCAAGGACTGCAGCACACCACGCCTCCCTGTTATTCACCAACTCCCAGAGCTTACTCAAACTCATGTCCATTGAGTTGGTGATGCCATCCAGCCATCTCATTCTCTGGTGACCTCTTCTCCTCCTGCCTTCAATATTTTCCAGCATCAGGGTTTTCCAATGGGTCACTTCTTTGCATCAAAGTATTGGAGCTTCAGCTTCAGCATCAGTCCTTCCAATGACTGCTCAGGACCGATTTTCTTTAGGATTGACTGGTTTGATCTCTTTGCGGTCCAAGGAACTCTTAAGAGTCTTCTCTGACACCACAGTTCAAAAGCATCAATTCTTTGGTGCTCAGCCTTCTTTATGGTCCAACTCTCACATCCATACATGACTACTGGAAAAACCATAGCTTTGACTAGACAGACCTTTGTCAGCCAAGTAATGTCTCTGCTTTTTAATATGCTGTCTAGGTTTATCATAGCTTTTCTTCCAAGGAGCAATTGTCTTTTAATTTCATAGCTGCAGTCATCCTCTGAAGTGATTTTGGCTGCAGTCATCCTCTGAAGTGATTTTGGAACCCCAAAAAATAAAGTGTCACTGTTTCCATTTTTTTCCCATCTATTTGACATGAAGTGATGGGACCTGATGCCATGATCTTAGTTTTTTGAATGTTGAGTTTTAAGCCAGCTTTTTCACTCTCCTCTTTCACCTTCATCAAGAGGCTCTTTAATTCCTCTTTGTTTCCTGTCATAAGAGTGGTGTCATCTGCATATTTGAGATTATTGATATTTCTCCCAGCAATCTTGATTCCAGCTTGTGTTTCATCCAGCCTGGAATTTCCCATGATGTACTCTGAATATAAGTTAAATAAGCAGGGTGACAATATACAGCCTTGACATACTCCTTTCCTAATCTGAAACCAATACATTGTTCCATGTTCAGTCTGAACTATTGTTTCTTGACCTGCATACAAATTTCTCAGGAGGCAGGAAAGATGCTCTGGTATACCCATCTTCTGAAGAATTCTCCACAGTTTCTTGTGATCCACATAGTCAAAGGCTTTAATGTAGTCAGTAAAGCAGAAATATATTTTTCTGGAACCCTCTTGCTTTTTCTATCGATGTTAGCAAGTTGATCTCTGGTTCCACTACCTTTTCTAAATCCAGTATGAATGTCTGAAATTTCTTGGTTCATTTCTGTTGAAGCCTGGCTTGGAGAATTTTGAGCGTTACTTTACTAGCGTGTGAGATGAGTGCAGTTGTGAGATAGTTTGAACATTCTTTGGCATTGCCTTTCTTTGGGATTGCAATGAAAACTGACCTTTTCCAGTCCTGTGGCCACTGCTGAGTTTTCCAAATTTGCTGGCGTATTGAGTGCAGCACTTTAATAACATTATGTTTTAGAATTTGAAATAGCTAAACTGGAATTCCATCACCTCCACTAGCTTTGTTCATAGTGATGCTTCCTAAGGTCCACTTGACTTTGCATTCCAGAATGCCTGGCTCTAGGTGAGTCATCACACCATCATGGTTATCTGGGTCATGAATATCTTTTTTATATAGTCCTTCTGTGTATTCTTGCCACTTCTTCTTAATATCTTCTGCTTCTGTTAGGTTCAAGCCATTTCTGTCCTTTATTGTGCCCATCTTTGTATGAAATGTTCCCTTGGTTTCTCTAATTTTCCTGAAGAGATCTCTAGTCCTTCCCATTCTATTGTTTACCTCTATTTCTTTGCATTGATCACTGAGGAAGGCTATCTTATCTCTCCTTGCTATTCTTTGGAACTCTGAATTCAGATGCTTATATCTTTCCTTTTCTCCTTTGCTTTTAGCTTCTCTTCTTTTCTCAGCTATTTGTAAGACTTCCTCAGACAACCATTTTGCCTTTTTGCATTTCTTTTTCCTGTGGATGGTCTTAATCACTGCCTCTTATACAGTGCCAGGAACTTCCATCCACAGTTCTCCAGGCACTCTGTCTATCAGATCTAATCCCTTGAATCTATTTGTCACTTCCACTGTATAATTGTAAGGGGTTTGATTTAGGTCATACCTGAATGGTCTAGTGGTTTTCCCTACTTTCTTCAATTTAAGTCTGAATTTTGCAATAAGGATTTTTATATTGCCTAGTGTAATTTTGAAGACCAGGAACAAATATCCCCATGCATCATTTACCAGTTTGGATGCTGTAGCTTTTTTTTTTTTGTCAGGAAATGACCCTTGCTTCAAGACAGAAGGTCTGAAATTTCATTGCTTTGGCAGTTCTTCCATTTGAAAGATTTCTGGCCTTCAGTTATTGTTGGGTCAGACACAGCATGATTCTGACCCATTTGTAGTTTAATTCATAAATCACTGGTCATTACTTTGAATTCAGAGGATCCTGCCTGCTGGGCTACCCTAGTCTTTGTGGTCAGTCTGTCACAAGGTAGAAGCATCCAGAATGCCAGGTCACATAGCAACATTCACTTTAATGTAAACAACAAAATTGATAACAAGAAATTAGAATTTCAGTATAATGTTTTACAGAATAACTGATAATCCACAGGAGTTTTTATATTTGTTTTATAATGTGCAGTCTTTGTCAGAAGAAGCAGGTGGCATGCAGTTTAATACAAGCTCATTCCTTCTGAGCTAACACTTTCCCCTCTGCTTGGAGAAATTCAGAGTTCAGCTTAGCCTGACCATACCTGACCCAAGCTGGCATGATGGTTTTTTATCAGAACATTTTTTTTTACCCCCAGCAATAAGAAATCAGAGTTGTATTATTTTATTTTGCAGTCTCAAGTTATCTTTCTTTGCTTTTATTTACCCCCACTACTTTCGTTCAGATCTCAGAAGATCACAATGGAACAAGTTAAGGAAAATGGAGCCTTCAAATACATCATAAAATATAATGATCTACAGTACAGTCAAGATGGTATTAACACACATTCAAAGTGACTTGTTTATCTCTACTTTTACACTGAGCACTAGATAAACTGCATTTAAAATCTTTTGCGTTATTCTTGAATTTTCTTATTCTTTTCAAACTTAGATAAATTCAAAGAGTTGAAGCATCAAGCTTATTTTCTTTGTCATTTTCATGCAATCTTCAGAAAGAATGCTTCTCTATTCAGGCTGATGGTCTTAGGGGCTTGCTCTGGGAGAATTTGGATTCAGATGTTTCAAATTTCAGTGTTCACCCATGGTCTTGACAGCAGCAGCCCTCCTTCCTATTACACACAGATTTCTGCCACCCAGAACATCCTTTAAAGGGGAGCATGGCATAACTGAACTTTTGTGAGTTTTAGTTTTCTTATCTGAAAATAAGGTTAGTTGGAAAATTTCCAAGTTTCTGGGTCAGTGACACCACGTCCGATCTCTCTTTGCGAGATGCCAGATTGTACTCCTTTATGCATTACTGCTGTTTCCTTTGCAGAAGTAATCGGGGGTCTGTATTATTTAATCACTGTATTTGTCAGAGTATTAGGGCAAGTGTCTTCCTAAAACGCCCAGACCCCCTTGCAAAGCTCTGGCTTTCAGACAGGTATGTGCTTTCTGACTTGCCTCTGCAGCCAGCCACTCCAAGGAAACAAGTTTTTGCCTCAATGACTGTTTATTCTCTGTTCCTTTATGTCTTTACAAGCTGTGTTTTACTTCTTATTTTGACTTTTTCTGACCTGACTCCTTGAAACTATTGCTGTGTGTATGCGTGTTTTCTTCTTTGGGAGTTTATCCAGCTTCCACTTTGGGTTGTTTCCCCCTTTGCTTTCCAGTACCACGTGCTGGATTTATTGTTGTTATAAGAATTACAAGGGGAAAAGTAAGTGAGTTGCTGAGTGATATAGCTGCTGACTGTTGTTATTCCCAGAACAGTTTGTCTTTAATATTCTCCATTTATGACCAGTTCATGATGATGGCTCAGGTGTCGGGAAGTGGCCTGGGATGCACTGCCAATTTCTCCTCATCTTATCTCCTTTGTGTGGTTTTTAGGTCACTTTATATGACCATGGATTTTTGTGTCCAGGACTCTCTACTGCACTGCATTGTCCACCAAGAAATTTTTTCTGTTCACATTTTTGTTTCTACTTTCAGCCATTCTGTGAGCTTCTTCACATAAAAACCTGGGTTTGAGACTTGGCTTTTGATCTCTTAATATTAGGCAAGTCTCTTTACCTCTGTGAGCTGGTTTCTGTTTGTGTAAAATGTAGATGATAATGCTTTTGTTATATTGTTAATGTGAAGATTAAATGAATTGTTATCTGTGACAATGCCTAGCACAATGCCGACACACAGTGGGGTGCTCAGTACATTCATGTATGTTTCTTCCTTTCCTCTTCAACCTCTTCCTCTTCTTTATTTCGCACTGAATAAAACAAGCACAGTGGGCTATTTTCATCATTCCACAAAACACGTCTTTCAATTATTAGGCCAGGAAACTTTGCTTTCACAGGTTGTTTTCTGACATATTTAGAAAGACTTTTAAAGTCACCCAACTAAAACTAGACTATATTCCTGAATTTGTTTTTGTTGCTGGTGGCTATGGATACCACTGTACAGTGGGTTATATTGTATTTATTGGTTCTCAGCAACTTTCCTAAGCATGATAAGCTTCCATGAAGTAATTATTTACCTCTAGTTCTTCTCAGATTTGGGCTTCCCAGGTGGTGCTAGTACTACCCTCCTGCTAACGCAGGAGACTTAAGAGACACAGGTTTTATCCCCTGGTTGGGAAGATCCCCTGGAGAAGGAAATGGCAACCCACTTCAGTATTCTTGCCTGGAGAATCCAGAGGAGCCTGGAGGACTGTAGTCCATAGGGTCACAAAGAGTCAGATATGACTGAAGCACCTTAGCATCTACTTCTCAGATACTTTTAATTCTTTTTGTCTACTCCGTGTCTCCTGAAGTAAATAGTCACTGTTTCTCCTTCCTCTCACGCTTTCTCAAGCCAACACCATCTGTTATAGTGCTAACCCTGCCAACAAGCCCCTCCACATTTGAACTTGGGCACCTAGACCATTCATCAACTCTACTTCATGGTATTTCAGAGATGTTGCAGATTTGTTTATCCATTTTCCTATTCCCTTTTCTTCCACAGTCAGATTTGGCTTCTGAGAAATACTTTTTGCCTTCATCTACTAGCCTTCCAAATTCTTGGCTCTAATCTTTACTTATTGGCTTAACTTCACAGCCATAACCACTTATGTTAGACATGTGGAATTGTCCACATTTCTCATTGCCTTTGTGCATTCATAACTCTTTTCTACCTAGCAAATGACAAACCTAATGCACTGCTTCATGCTCTTATATAGGAAGTGCAACTCTTTGTTATTCTCATTATTCTCATCAATAGTTCAAGAAGCTATACACTCTTTTTTTATTTTTGCTATACACTCTTAAAGACATAACAGCTAAAATTATTTCAGACCTATATTTATGTTATCTGCTCTTTTTTGTGCTTCCCTGGTGGCTCAGGTGGTAAAGAATCTGCTTGCAGTACAGGAGACCAAGGTTCAATCCCTGGGTCAGGAAGATCCCCTGGAGAAGGGAATGGCAAGCCACTGGAGTATTCTTGCCTGGAGAATCCCGTGGACAGAGGAGCTACAGTAGGTGGGCTAGAGTCCATGGGATCACAAAATTTTGGTTTTTGTGCAGATTTTACATTACGAGAGAATGTTCCCATACATCATAGAAGACAGTACTCAGGCACTTACTGGGAAGGTCTGTTAGGAATACTGACACTCAGAATCAAAAATTCCCCTTGAAATTTTCCAAGCCTTATACTCTCTCTAAAGTAACTATCACATTTTTGATAAGTGTCTATCTGATCTCTAGAGATTTTGAAATCATTATCTAATGAGAATATTCTTGGCCTATTCTAACTGCTATAGAATTTATTTGACTATCAGAAAACTTTCTGAACATTTTCAAGTGAACTAGTGTTTTAACTTGTTGCTCTTGAACCACATAGTTCTTTTCTGCACAGTTGTTGTTTTGTGCTTCTCTTGTGGCTCAGCTGATAAAGAATCCACCTGCATTGCGGGAGACCTGGGTTTGATCCCTGGGTTGGGACAATCCCCTGGAGAAGGGAAAGGCTACCCACTCCAGTAGTTTGGCCTGGAGAATCCCATGGACTGTATAGTTATTTAGTTGCTAAGTCATGTCTGACTCTTTGTGACCCCATGGACTGTAGTCCACCAGGCTCCTCTGTCCATGGGATTTCCCAGGCAAGAATACTGAAGTGGGGTGCCATTTCCTCCTCCAAGGCATTTTCCAAACCCATGTCTGCTGCATTGGCAGGCAGATTATTTACACGGAGGCACCTGGGAGCCCTTCTGCATGGTAGTCCTTTAAATAACTGAAAACATTAATGTCACTCGTGCTAATTAGTTTTTCTTCCCAAACAACCTCAGTTCTTCCATTGCCAAAGCTTCTTGACTCTTTACCATCCTGACCATTCACCTCTAGATGTAATCTAGCACATGAACATTATCTTAAAATGTGAAATTAAACACTAAATCAGAACATTAGGTAAAGCCT
>SJXQ01002408.1:0-268705 GCA_006408695.1 Aepyceros melampus | reverse complement strand
CTAGTCCTCAAAAAAAAAAAAAAAAAAAAAAAACAGAGACAGTCATCTCCCTTGTTCTACATAGTATGCTCTTCTGATATAACATAAAATGATAATCACTACTCAGCAACTTGGTCACACTGTAGAGTCATTGTGAGCTTGCAAAAATATGATAAATCCCCTTTATAAAAGTTATTGGTTAGTCAGAGCACTTTAATTTGGTATTTAGGCAATGCTTCTGCTTGTTTTATTTCATTTTGGTCCAGATATTGAGTTCACATTTACCTACATTAACTTTCACTTTGCTAAATTTACTGTTCTGTCATTTCAGCCCATTGAAATAATTTTGAATGTTGTCCTTATTGACTCCTTTTATGTGATTTTAAAGAGAGTAATCTTAAAAACTGGTTTTCATTTTGTGAAACAAATGTCATTTAAAATTTTTAAAATTTACGTCATTATTAGATTCTGTTCACAGTTTGTTGCCTTGTCTCATACTTTATTTAACTTGAGAGAATCTCTTTATTTATTTATTTATTTTTTTACATTTCTAGAACTGCCTAGGTCAAAAATAATTTTTACTTTTTCTCTTTTTGTTTTATTTTTTAAATTTATTTATTTTAATTGGAGGTTAATTACTTTACAATATTGTATTGGTTTTGCCATATATCAACATGAATCCGCAACAGGTGTACATGTGTTCCCCATCCTGAACCCCCCTCCCACCTCCCTCCCCATACCATTCTTCTGGTTCATGGAAGCAACCTAGATGTCCATCAGCAGATGAATGGATAAGAAAGCTGTGGTATATATACACAATGGAGTATTACTCAGCCATTAAAAAGAATACATTTGAATCGGTTCTAATGAGGTGGATGAAACAGGAGCCTATTATACAGAGTGAAGTAAGCCAGAAAGAAAAACACCAATACAGTATCAGTTCAGTTCAGTTCAGTCACTCAGTCATGTCCGACTCTTTGTGACCCCATGAATCGCAGCACTCCAGGCCTCCCTGTCCATCACCAACTCCCAGAGCTCACTCAGACTCATGTCCATTGAGTCCGTGGTGCCATCCAGCCATCTCATCCTCGGTCGTCCCCTTCTCCTCCTGCCCCCAATCCCTCCCAGCATCAGAGTCTTTTCCAATGAGTCAACTCTTCGCATGAGGTGGCCAAAGTACTGGAGCTTCAGCTTTAGCATCATTCCTTCCAAAGAAATCCCAGGGTTGATCTCCTTCAGAATGGACTGGTTGAATCTCCTTGCAGACCAAGGGACTCTCAAGAGTCTTCTCCAACACCACAGTTCAAAAGCATCAATTCTTCGGTGCTCAGCCTTATTCCAAATCCAACTCTCACATCCATACATGACCACAGGAAAAACCATAGCCTTGACTAGACGGACCTTAGTCAGCAAAGTAATGTCTCTGCTTTTGCATATATATGGAATTTAGAAACATGGAAATGATAACCCTGCATACGAGAGAACAAAAGAGACACAGATGTATAGAACAGTCTTTTGGACTCTGTGGGAGAGGGAGAGGGTGGGATGATTTGGGAGAATGACATTGAAACATGTATAATATCATATAAGAAATGAATCACCAGTCCAAGTTCGATGCAGGATACAGGATGCTTAAGGCTGGTGCACTGGGAGAGTCTCTTTAAAGAGTGCTTAGAGATTGCTTCATTGGGATTTGACTCTCTTTTGAAAGCCTGGTGCTTATATCTGCATGTAAAGTCAGTCCTCTACGTACAAACAACCTGCCACGATAGCCAAAATACATAAAAGGAGAGGCAAGGGGTAATATTCATAAAGTCAGAATCAGTTTTTTTTTTTTTTCACAAAACAGATGAACATGTCACCCAAACAGCTGATGTACAAGGAAGGATTTCAGATTTTGGCCCCATACCCAATGAGTTTGAATCCCAGCTTCTTGGCTCCTTTGGTGGGTCATGCTGAGCCATTTGATCATCTTTGTGTTGCCTCATCTAAAAAGTATAGCCTTATATGGAGTGTGGAGGTGGATTATGTGAGACAATACCTGTGGAAAAGCCTGGGCCCCAAATACCTAGCATTTAGTTGGTGCTCAGTGTGCATTGTAGTGAAATAAACAGACCCTGTTTTTTCACATTCCTGATTTCTTCATCACTTCCATGAAGTCTTGAGATTCCTCTCTGTTTAGTTGATAATTAAATTCCATAACCACATTGCAGTTTTTTTTTTCTTAAATATGATTAACACATTCCATGAAAGCCTCTCTTATTTATCCTCTATGTCCTGGACTGCACATTCAGTTCCATTTGAATTAAATAGAACAATACTCAACAAGAGCAGATGCTGGTATAGAGTGTGTTTTTAACCTACAGAGTTCTAGCATATGGAAAGCCCATGTGAAAATAAAGGCTGATCTGATCTGAAGGGAAGGCTATTTGCTAGAGGGAATCCTGGTGGGATTTGGCTTGAGAATCTTCGAATCCATTTTTTGTCTCCCTGGTACACTTCAGAAAGGTGCCTTTGGAAAGAAAATAAGCAGAGGGTTTGCTCAGGTCAATGTCATTTGAATAGTGTTTTGTTCCCATCCCTTGTGACTCACTTGTGAGTTCATCTGCTTTCAGCTCATAGTGGCTGTTATAAACCAGAGAAGTTCCCCATTAACCTCACAGTATCTTGACTCCTTTTTGACCTCCCAGTTGAATGTGCAGTCATCAAGCTGTGTGACCTCCATGCTTCTTAACCATAGCACTTTAGTGGGAAATCAACATATCATGTGGGTAAGCATTAAAGTAAAGTTCTAGAATCAAACAAAATGGTCTAGATTTAAACATTATTTGTCTTACCTCTGAGCTCCATTTCTTCATCTACAAAATAGGGATAATCATTGCACCCACCTTCAAAGATTATTGTGATAATTAAAGTGATAATAGAGTATCTGGTTCAGAATATGTACTTAATAAGTGTTGGCCATCATCCCTGTTATTATTTTATATAGGTATGTTATCTCCTAAACTTACTTACTCTTCAAACAAAGTATATGAACGACATGGGGAGATTGGTTAGTATGTTCTTCAATTTTCTTTTAAAAATATTACTAATTCTCACTCCTCCTCTGAGAAAATGAGCCCTAAATGACATTAATGAATGCATTTAATAGGAAAGACTCAATTGGCAGCAGTGTGTGGACAGGACTGGAAAGAGGCTGAAGATACAGAGAATTATTAAGAGGCTCTTGTTTTTGTTTGTGTTGAAAGAGGCAGAGGTGGTAGAAAAAGAGGTGAGTGTGAATATAAGAGTTACTGGGTAGGTAGGACTTGGATAACAGATTTAACTTGGGGTAAATCTAAAATGAGTGCAAATTTGAGCTTCAGTGATGGGGAAGGTGCACATTCCAGTAAGATATATGGTAGGCACCAGAAAAGGAGACATTTCATAATTTTGCATGTGTGTTGGATTTAATGACTAGTGCATACACAGTACCCAAAGCCTGAGGTTGAGCTGAGGCTGAGTGCAGACATGTTGTCTCAGACAAGTATGAAGAAAGGAGTGCAGAGAACCTAGGGCTGCAGACACAGATCTGGCTTGAGATAGTAAATTTACCAACGAAGTGACATTCCCAGTGAACTCTTTGTCATAGTATCTAAGGGACAATTATACAAAAGGAAAAATGTCAGATACTACAGAGATATCAAGGGACTTGAGGACCACAAAAGGAAAAGGTGATTAGATTCAGTTACTGTGACCTCATTAGTGATGGGATAGGGAGATAAGAAAGTGGCAATTGTCAGTTTACTAAATGTAAGGTGTGCACGATTTGCAGTGAGTGAGAACTGGACTGAGAACCTGGTTCTGCCACTTAGGATGGGGGCCCCTGCTTTTTAGCTTCAACTGCTGTTATCTGTAAGAAGTAAATAATAAAATAGTACCTGTCCTAAAGTGTTGTGTAGACTAAAGGAGATAGTCTTATAAGCACCCTTGAAGCATCTCCCACGGAGTCTATACTTTCCTAGATGGGGTGCAGGAGAGCAGAGGAGCCTCCTATTGCCTTGGTCCAGCTCTCGGGTCAGCCAGTGGTCACATTCTTTCTATGAGTGACTGAGAACCTGGTTCTGCCACTTAGGATGGGGGCCCCTTGCTTTTTAGCTTCAACTGCTGTTATCTGTAAGAAGTAAATAATAAAATAGTACCTGTCCTAAAGTGTTGTGTAGACTAAAGGAGATAGTCTTATAAGCACCCTTGAAGCATCTCCCACGGAGTCTATACTTTCCTAGATGGGGTGCAGGAGAGCAGAGGAGCCTCCTATTGCCTTGGTCCAGCTCTCGGGTCAGCCAGTGGTCACATTCTTTCTATGAGCTAACCAGCAGTAATATGAAATTACACCTGTTCTTTCAAGTCTCCTTTCTTATGACTTAAGAAATGTTTGTAGTTTCTCCTTATATATTTAGAACAATTTTTGATATGATTATTCCTGTGCATTTGATTTTTTCCTTTCAGGGATGACTTTATATATATAATTATATGTAATTTAATTATATATATATATATATATAAAAGACATATGTAGTTTAATTAATTTAAATTTATTAAATTTAAATGTTTAATAGCTGAGTAATATTACTTGATTACTTTAATCAATTGAGTAATTTAATATTAATTAAATGTAATGTAATGTAATTTAATATGTAATTTAATTATATATAAAGACATGTTTAAATTATATCTATTATTACATATTAATAATACATATTATAAAGTTTGTTTCTAACAGTCTGATTTGACTGTCTTAGTCGTTTCCATAGTTTTTAATGTGTTATCTTGGGATTTTGGCTTGTAGGATCTTAATTCCCCAACCAGGGGTTGAACCCATCCCCACTGCAAGGTAAGTGCAGAATCTTAACCACTGGATCATCAGGGAAGTCCACTCTTAGGATTTCTAAGTAGATAATATCCTTTTTGTGCATGCATTGCATTATTAAAATCAAGTAAATATTGTCCATTTAATAATAGAAACGACTTAAAAAACAGGCAACACATCCTTTCATATAGACCATATAGGATAAGGCAGTGCTAGATGTGACCATCCAAGATAATTCACATAGCATCCCTGATTTGGGTGCTCCCTTCCCAAAGGAAACCCCAAGTGACCCGGGAAAGATTTGGTCACAGTGAGTCTCAGTACTGCCCACAAAGGGGTCAAACAGCAGGTATTAGGATAGGTTGTTTCTTGTAGTCACACTCCAGAAGGCCAGTGGGTTTTCCATAGCAAAGCTGTAGCAATGGAATCATGTCTTGGTAATACTGACTTGCAGTTTAGCAAAGTTTCAAGTAGGTTCACTCTTGGTTTGTGGGACAGCTCCTGAGGGAGGAGATGTGATGATTCCATATGCTTCCTAGGCTGTAGTGAAGATTCTAGGACAGAATCCTTGGAAAGGCAGGGTACAGTGCCTGAAATAGAGAAAGTACATGATGTGCTTAGCTGCTTAGTCATGTCTGACTCTTTGCGACCCCATGGACTGTAGCCCACCAGGCTCCTCTGTCCATGGGATTCTCCAGGCAAGAATACTGGAGTGGGTTGCCATGCCCTTCTCCAGGAATCAAACTGGGGTCTCCTGCATTGCAGGAGGATTCTTTACCCTTGCTCTGTAGCATGTATCATTGATGGCAACCAGCTCCAGTGGATCCAGGGTGATTCGAAGCAGGGACGGCGTGGGTGAGGAAAAATGTATTTATTAATATAAGGTTAGATTAGGAAATAATAGTATAGTAGGAAAATTAAGATGGAGAAAAGGAGGCTGAATAACTTGGTTTAATGGAAAGCCAATAAAGTTCCAGACAAGGAGCTTGCACCATCTACGTGGGGCCACCGGTGCCCGCTTGAATCTCTAAGGGTGCCCTGCCCTGGGCTCCTTTTTGTGTGGAACTTAAAAAGCCAGGGCAAGTAAGTAGACATGGTGAGCCTCCACGTCCCAGATGGGAATTCAGCCTGAAATTAGAATAAATAGGAGACACAGGGGAAACCAGTCCTTCCAATAACTAGCCCCACCTCTATTGTACAGAAGGCTTTTTGATTGTACATAGAGATCAATGGGTAATACAAAATTATGCAGCATTAGCAGCCCAAAAACCAGACTTTCTTTTTGCATACCCTCCCATATACAAAAGGTCTCATGTGGTTTACATTATCTTCTGGCCAAGAGGCCTATTAACATTTTTATGGCTCTCTTCCTGGGTAATTGTCTATCAATCAGAAAACTCCTTTTCCCTAGAAGTGTTTTTTCTTTACTCTGCATCACCCTCAAAATACTAAATGAAGTTACATTCCTGTAGAACAAAGGTGCAGTGGGTTATAACAAAGAAAGTACTTAACTCAAAGATCTAATACTGCTAATACCAGGTCTACTACCTGTTTTTCTATATACCAACTATATAAGATATGAAAATTTGGCAGCAAGTATTGGCTCAACAAATGAAACCATTAATCTGTCCTATTCTAATGATTTTTACTCCTTGGAAGCCCCTACATTCCTAGGATGTTTTAAGCTTCGTGTGCCTCCCATGGTCGGGAGGCCTCAAACAATCACATGTGCAGCCTGCAGGCAGGCTAGAAAGCCATCAGAAGGGTTTTTGGATTGAAACACTATTTCAAATGCAGAAGACTAAAGCTCTGAGTTGACTTTTTCCAGAGAATGTCAGAAGAGTGGAAAAGCAGGCAGATTCTTATTTTTTTGGGGGGGGGGGTACATGCTCAGGAAATGCCAAGGGGAAAACTTGAGATCTGACTCGTCCTTACCCATCAAATCTCTGCCACATGGCCTTGTCAAGGGTGGGATTCTCACGCTGGCTTCTGGCATATCATTTTCTTCCTGAATATGTGAAACGTTAAAAGTTGGCGATGTTAAGGATAGTAAATAAAAGATATTCATTTTCCTGCAGTTTTAGAATTAGTTTTTCTTAGAGGAGGTGCTCAAATGCCTAGGAAAAGAGTGTGAAAGATTTAAAAAGTGGTTGAGAGTGTTTTGCCTATGTTTTCCTCCAGGAGTTTTATAGTTGCTGGTCTTACATTTAGATCTTTAATCCATTTTGAGTTTGTTTTTGTGTATGGTGTTAGAAAGTGTTCTAGTTTCATTCTTTCACAGGTAGTTGACCAGTTTTCCCAGCACCACTTGGTAGAGAGATTTCCTTTTCTCCATTGTATATTTTCCTCTTTTGTCAAAGTTAAGGTGTCTAGAGGTGCATGGATTTGTCTCTGAGCTTTCTATTTTGTTTCACTGATCTGTATTTCTGCCTTTGTGCCAGTACCATACTGTCTTGATGACTGTAGCTTTGTAGTATAGTCTGAAGTTAGGCAGGTTGATTCCTCCAGTTTCACTCTTCTTTCTCAAGATTGCTTTGGCTATTCAAGGTTTTTTTGTATTTCCATACAAATTGTGAAATTATTTGTTCTAGTTCTGTGAAAAATACCGCTGGTAGCTTGATAAGGATTTATTTGAATCTGTAGATTGCTTTGGGTAGTATTTGCATTTGGACTATATTGATTCTTCTGATCCTTGAACATGGTATATTTCTCCATCTATTTGTGTCATTTTTTATTACTTTCATCAGTGTTTTATAGTTTTCTATACATAGGTCTTTTGTTTCTTTCAGTTCAGATCACTCCCTCAGTCGTGTCTGACTCTTTGCGACCGCATGAATCACAGTACGCCAGGCCTCCCTGTTTATCACCAACTCTCGGAGTTCACCCAGATGCACGCCCGTAGAGTCAGTGATGCCATCTAGTCATCTCATCCTCAGTCGTCCCCTTCTCCTCCTGCCCCCAATCCCTCCCAGCATCAGAGTCTTTTCCAATGAGTCAACTCTTCGCATGAGGTGGCCAAAGTACTGGAGCTTCAGCTTCAGCATCATTCCTTCCAAAGAAATCCCAGGGTTGATCTCCTTCAGAATGGACTGGTTGGATCTCCTTGCAGTCCAAGGGACTCTCAAGAGTCTTCTCCAACACCACAGTTCAAAAGCATCAATTCTTCTGCGCTCAGCCTTCTTCACAGTCCAACTCTCACATCCATACATGACCACAGGAAAAACCATAGCCTTGACTAGACGGACCTTAGTCGGCAAAGTAATGTCTCTGCTTTTGAATATACTATCTAGGTTGGTCATAACTTTTCTTCCAAGGAGTAAGCGTCTTTTAATTTCATGGCTGCAGTCACCATCTGCAGTGATTTTGGAGCCCAAAAAAATAAAGTCTGACACTGTTTCTACTGTTTCCCCATCTATTTCCCATGAAGTGATGGGACCAGATGCCATGATCTTCGTTTTCTGAATGTTGAGCTTTAAGCCAACTTTTTCACTCTCCTCTTTCACTTTCAGCAAGAGGCTCTTTAGTTCCTCTTCACTTTCTGCCATAAGGGTGGTGTCATCCACATATCTGAGGTTATTGATATTTCTCCCAGCAATCTTGATTCCAGCTTGTGTTTCTTCCAGTCCAGCGTTTCTCATGATGTACTCTGCATATAAGTTAAATAAGCAGGGTGACAATATACAGCCTTGACATACTCCTTTTCCTATTTGGAACCAGTCTGTTGTTCCATGTCCAGTTCTAACTGTTGCTTCCTGACCTGCATACAGATTTCTCAAGAGGCAGGTCAGATGGTCTGGTATGCCCATCTCTTTCAGAATTTTCCACAGTTTATTGTGATCCACACAGTCAAAGGCTTTGGCATAGTCAATAAAGCAGAAATAGATTTTTTTTTCTGGAACTATCTTGCTTTTTTGATGATCCGGCAGATGTTGGCAATTTGATCTCTGGTTCCTCTGCCTTTCCTAAAACCAGCTTGCACATCAGGAAGTTCACGGTTCACATATTGCTGAAGCCTGGCTTGGAGAATTTTGAGCATTATTTTACTAGCATGTGAGATGAGTGCAATTGTGCGGTAGTTTGAGCATTCTTTGGCATTGCCTTTCTTTGGGATTGCAATGAAAACTGACCTTTTCCAGTCCTGTGGCCACTGCTGAGTTTTCCAAATGTGTCTGCATATTGAGTGTAGCAGTTTCACAGCATCATCTTTCAGGATTCGAAATAGCTCAACTGGAATTCCATCACCTCCACTAGCTTTGTTCATAGTGATGCTTTCTAAGGCCCACTTGACTTCATAATCCAGGATGTCTGGCTCTAGATGAGTGATCACTTATTATCAGATGCAAATCAAAACCACAATGTGATACCATCTCATGCTGGTCAGAATGGCTGCTATCGAAAATTCTACAAGCAGTAAATGCTGGAGAGGGTGTGGAGAAAAGAGAACCCTCTTACAATGTTGGTGGGAATGCAATCTAATACAGCCACTATGGAGAACAGTATGGAGATTCCTTAAAACTTGGAACTAGAACTGCCATGCGACCCAGCAATCCCACTGCTGAGCATATACACTGAGGAAACCAGAATTTAAAGAGACTTGTGTACCCCTATGTCCATCACAGAACTGTTTACAAGAGCTAGGGCATGGAAGCAACCTAGATGTCCACTGGCTGACAAATGGATAAGAAAGCTGTGGTACATATACACAATGGAGTATTACTCAGCTACTAAAAAGAATACATTTGAATCAATTCTAATGAGGTGGATGAAACTGGAGCCTATTATATAGAGTGAAGTAAGCCAGAAAGAAAAACACCAATACGCATATTAATGCATATCTATAAAATTTAGAAAGATGGTAGCAATGATCCTATATGCAAGACAGCAAAACAGACACAGATATAAAGAACAGACTTTTGGACTCTGTGGGAGAAGGCGAGGGTGGGATGATTTGAGACAATAGCACTGAAACATGTATATTACCATATGTGAAACAGATGACTAGTCCAAGATCAGTGCATGAAACAGGACACTCAAAGCTGGTGCACTGGGACAACCCAGAGGGATGGGATGGGGAGGGAGGTAGGAGGGGGGTTCAGGATGAGGGGCACATGTACACCCAGGGCTGATTCATGTCAATGTATGGCAAAACATACCACAATATAGTAAAGTAATTCACCTCCAATTAAATTAAATCAATTTTTTAAAAAAGTGGTTGAGGATCTCTGGAGCCTCAGCTACTCTAGCTCTTGTAGGAGGCATCCATTATGTTAGCAGATCAGATAAGTATAGTCACTTAAAACTTACATGTGTGCATATGTGTGCCCCCCTCCACACCTGCCTGGCCTGGGCTGATCCACTCTCCCACCTCAACCCAGCTAGATGCCCCCATCTATATTAGTGCACAGGTAATCTTTAAGAATTGTTTCCTTTTAGAAACAGGGATCATGTTATCCCTTTAAATTTTTCTAATTTGTCCTTTTTTTGATATAAATTTATTTATTTTAATTGGAGGCTAATTACTTTACAATATTGTAGTGGTTTTACCATACATTGACATGGATCCATCACGGGTGTACATGTGTTCCCCATTCTGAAACCCCTTCCACCTCCCTCCCCATACCACCCCTCTGGGTCATCCCAGTGCACCAGCCCTGAGCACCCGTCTCATGAATCGAACCTGGACTGGCGATCCTTTTCACATATGATAATATACATGTTTCAGTGCCATTCTTCCAAATCATCCCACCCTCGCCCTCTCCTGCAGAGTCCAAAAGACTGTTCTATACATCTGTGTCTCTTTTGCTGTCTCACATGTGTGGTTATCATTACCACCTTTCTAAATCCATATATATGTGTGTTAGTATACTGTATTGGCTCAGATGGTAAAGCATCCGTCTACAATGCGGGAGACCCATGATCGATCCCTGAGTCAGGAAGATCCTCTGGAGAAGGAAATGGCAATCCACTCCAGTACTACTGCCTGGAAAATCCCAGGGACAGAGGAGCTTTGGTAGGCTACAGTCCGTGGGGTCGCAAAGAGTCGGACATGACTGAACGACTTCACTTCACTTCACTTCATACTGTATTGGTGGAGAAGGCAATGGCACCCAGATCCAGAACTCCTGCCTGGAAAATCCCACGGACAGAAGAGCCTGGTAGGCTGCAGTCCATGGGGTCGCTAAGAGTCAGACATGACTGAGTGACTTCACTTTCAATTTTCACTTTCATGCATTGGAGAAGGAAATGGCAACCCACTCCAGTGTTCTTGCCTGGAAAATCTCAGGGATGGGGGAGCCTGATGGGCTGCCGTCTATGGGGCTGCACAGAGTCAGACACGACTGAAGCGACTTAGCGGCAGCAGCAGCATACTGTATTGGTGTTTTTCTTTCTGGCTTACTTCACTCTGTATAATAAACTCCAGTTTCATCCACCTGATAGAACTGATTACAATGTACTGTTTTTAAAAGCTGAGTAATATTCCATTGTGTATATGTACCACAGCTTTCTTATCCATTCGTCTGATGATGGACATCAAGGTTGCTTCCATGTCCTGGCTATTATAAACAGTGCTGCAATGAACACTGGGTTACACGTGTCTCTTTCAGTTCTGGTTTCCTCGGTGTGTATGCCCAACATTGGGATTGCTGGGTCATATAGCAGTTCTATTTCAGTTTTTAAGGAATTTCCACATTGTTCTCCATAGTGGATGTACTAGTTTGCACTCCTACCAACAGTGTAAGAGAGTTCCCTTTTCTCCACACCCTCTCCAGCATTTATTGTTTGAAGACTTTTGGATAGCAGCCATTCTGACTGGTGTGAAATGGTACCTCATTGTGGTTTTGATTTGCATTTCTCTGATAATGAGTGATGTTGAGCATCTTTTCATGTGTTTGTTAGCCATCTATATGTCTTCTTTGGAGAAATGTCTATTTAGTTCTTTGGCCCATTTTTTGATTGGGTCATTTATTTTTCTGGAGTTGAGCTGCATAAGCNGCTTGTAGACTTTTGGATAGCAGCCATTCTGACTGGTGTGAAATGGTATCTCATTGTGGTTTTGATTTGCATTTCTCTGATAATGAGTGATGTTGAGCATCTTTTCATGTGTTTGTTAGCCATCTGTATGTCTTCTTTGGAGAAATGTCTATTTAGTTCTTTGGCCCATTTTTTGATTAGGTCATTTATTTTTCTGGAATTGAGCTGCATGAGTTGCTTGTATATTTTTGAGATTAATTCTTTGTCAGTTGCTTCATTTGCTATTATTTTCTCCCATTCTGAAGACTGTCTTTTCACCTTGCTTATAGTTTCCTTTGTTGTGCAGAAGCTTTTAATTTTAATTAGGTCCCATTTGTTCATTTTTGCTTTTATTTCCAATATTCTGAGAGGTGGGTCATAGAGGATCCTGCTGTGATTTATGTCGGAGAGTGTTTTGCCTATATTCTCATCTAGGAGTTTTATAGTTTCTGGTCTTACATTTAGATCTTTAATCCACTTTGAGTTTATTTTTGTGTATGGTATTAGAAAGTGTTCTAGTTTCATTCTTTTACAAGTGGTTGAGCAGTTTTCCCAGCATCACGTGTTAAAGAGATTGTGTTTTCTCCATTGTATATTCTTGCCTCCTTTGTCAACAATAAGGTGTCCATAGCTGCATGGATTTATCTCTGGGCTTTCTATTTTGTTCCATTGATCTATATTTCTGTCTTTGTGCCAGTACCATACTGTCTTGATAACTGTGGCTTTGTAGTAGAGCCTGAAGTCAAGCAGCTTAATTCCTCCAGTTCCATTCTTCTTTCTCAACATTGCTTTGGCTATTCGAGGTTTTTTGTATTTCCATACAAACTGTGAAAATATTTGTTCTAGCTCTGTGAAAAATACCATTGGTAGTTGATAGGGATTATATTGAATCTATAGATTGCTTTGGTAGTTTACTCATTTTCACTATATTGATTCTTTCACTCCACAAACACAGTATATTTCTCCATCTATTTGTGTCCTCTTTGATCTCTTTCACCAGAGTTTTATAGTTTTCTATATATAAGTCTTTTGTTTATTTAGGTAGATATATTCCTAAGTATTTTATTATTTTCATTGCAATGGTGAATGGAATTGTTTCCTTAATTTCTCTATTTTCTCATTGTTAGTGTATAGGAATGCAAGGGATTTCTGTGTGTTGATTTTATATTCTGCAACTTTACTATGTTCACTGATTAGCTCTAGTAATTTTCTGGTGGAGTCTTTAGGGTTTTCTATGTAGAAGATCATCTCATGTGCAAACAGTGAGAGTTTTGCTTCTTCTTTTCCGATCTGGATTCCCTTTATTTCTTTTTCTGCTCTGATAGCTGTGGCCAAAACTTCCAAAACTATGTTGAATAGTAGTGGTGAGAGTGGGCATCGTTGTCTTGTTCCTGACTTTAGGGGAAATGCTTTAAATTTTTTACCATTGAGGAGAATGTTTTCTGTGGGTTTGTCATATATGGCTTTTATTATGTTACAAACAACACAGAAATATAAAGGATCATAAGAGACTACTATTAGCAGCTCTATGCCAATAAAATGGATAACTTAGAAGAAATGGACAAATTCTTAGAAAAGTACCACTTTCCAAAACTGAACCAGGAAGAAATAGAAGATCTTAACAGACCCATCACAAGCATGGAAATTGAAACTGTCATCAGAAACCTTCCAGCAAACAAAACCCCAGGATCAGACGGCTTCACAGCTGAATTCTACAAAAAATTTAGCGAAGAGCTAACACCTATCCTACTCAAACACTTCCAGAAAATTGCAGAGGAAGGTAAATTTCCAAACTCATTCTATGAGGCCACCATCACCCTAATAGCAAAACGTGACAAAGATGCCACAAAAAAAGAAAACTACAGGCCAATATCACTGATGAACATAGATGTAGATCAGACGGCTTCACAGCTGAATTCTACAAAAAATTTAGCGAAGAGCTAACACCTATCCTACTCAAACACTTCCAGAAAATTGCAGAGGAAGGTAAATTTCCAAACTCATTCTATGAGGCCACCATCACCCTAATAGCAAAACGTGACAAAGATGCCACAAAAAAAGAAAACTACAGGCCAATATCACTGATGAACATAGATGTAAATATCCTTAACAAAATTCTAGCAATCAGAATCCAACAACACATTAAAAAGATCATACACCATGACCAAGTGGGTTTATCCCAGGGATGCAACGATTCTTCAATATCTGCAAATCAATCAGTGTAATACACCACATTAACAAATTGAAAAATAAAAACCATATGATCATCTTAATAGATGCAGAGAAAGCCTTTGACAAAATTCAACATCCATTTATGAATTTGTTTTTAATTTGCAAGATTCCTCCTAAAATTTTTACTAAGAAAAGATAATTTCTTTGAAGAAAATAACATAACTTGACTTTATTACTCTTACGTTATTGCTTTGCCTGTGTCTTTACTGACAGTTTAATGAGACTAGAGGTTCTTGACAAGTGATGATGCATATGTTTAAATATCTCCAATAAGTTTCTTCTGGTGATGAATAGAAACTTCTAGAAATCAGGGGAAAAAATTCTTCAACACACCTCAGGCAGTAAATGGAGCATACAAATAAATTCACTGGCAAAAATCGCATGGAACTTTTCAAGGAATTGGCAGGTTAAGAGATGTGGGGACTTCCAATTCCTTTGGTGAGGCATATGCCAGTTTCTGCTTTGTGGAGTCATTTAGAAGTACGGATGGAGGGGGTGTGGCAGGCAGGGCAGCTTCCTCAATGATTTCTGCAGTTGCAATCTTCTGAGCAGCAGAGATGGCATTTAGTGAAGACTAGAATGCCTCCCAGGTGGCGCCAGTAGTAAAGAATCCACCTGCCAATGCAAGAGACACAGGTTTGATCCTTGGGTCAGGAAGATCCCCTGGAGAAGGAAAAGGCAACTCATTTCAGTATTCTTGCCTTGGAAACCCTATGGCCAGAGGAGCCTGGTGGGCTAGAGTCCATGGGGTCTCAGAGCTGGACATAACTGAGTGACTGTGAGCATATAGGATGCTGATGGCCAAGCTTTTCTGGATTCTACTTCACCTTTCCTGCACTGGAAACCTGTACTCATCTTTGATAACATAACTCAGGATTAATTTCCCATGAAGTCTTCTGTCTTGTCCATTTCTGCACCCTTCCTCAACTCCATCACTCCTTGGTGTTATATTTGTACTCTATCTCAGTCAGTGATCTTCTCATACAACATTCTTGCTCCTCAGTTAAATCTCTGTCATTCATTCTATAAAATTTATTAAACACCTGCTGTTTCAGGCTTGCACAGTGAACTCCTTGAGACTAGACACTCTATCTCTTCAAAACTGACTGCTCCTCATAGGTGTTCAGTAAATAGCTGTGCTGAGTTGAATTTCCTATGCCATCTCTGTTTACCCTTCTGATGACTTCCACCAGATCTATGGTGAAATAATTTATGAGTAGGTATCGGATGGGTTGCTAAACTTTCACAAGTATAAATCACTAAGAAAGGAGGGAGCTTATTATTTTTCTTATAGCCTAAATTTAACCACTCTTGTGCAGATATCTTACTAAAAAACATCCACTGTGGCACAGATTGGTGACTTACCATCATGTCCAGATTTTCACTCTTATTTGTGAAGAAAAATAATTTATAATCTGAAAAATTAATTTCTCCTTATGCAATCAGTTTGGTTTTCAGAAAGAGAGGGAGGACATTAACAAAGAGGGTCAAGATATGAGGATCATATCCATCATGATTCTTCATTGAATCTTGGGTCTCAGCAGATTAAGCTAAACTAAGCCATCTCTCTTGGGAGTGTTGCTACAGGTAACTTTTCTCTCAAAGATTATCCCCCCCACCCTGCTTAGGCTGCACAAATATAGGGTTCATTTCAGTAGAAGTAATAGCACTCTTCCTCTCTCTACTGATCAGAATCCATGTTGTTATAGACCAGGAAAGCATGTGGCCTAGGAGTCACAGTGTGAGGAAACCTGAACTTTCAGCCATGCTGCCTGTTTCATGTTAAAAGCAACAGGAAACAATAGTTGATAAATAGCCCAATGTGTTAGTGTACTACAGTTGCTGTAACAGGTTTCCACTAGGTAAGCAGCTTACTCAACTTTACTATTCATCATCTGACAGTTCCAGAGGCCAGAAGTTTCACTAAATCAGGGTGCTGGCAGGGCTACAGTCCTTCCAGAAGCTCTAGAGAAGCAGTGTCCTTGTCCTTTCAGCTTGAGTGTCTCCCTTCCACCTTCAAAATGAACAATCATAGCACTCTGACCTGTTTTCACTGTTGCATTTCCTTCTGTTATTGACCCTCTTGACTTCCTCTTTTCCCCTATTGAAAGTTTAGTTAGTCATGTCTGACTCTTTACAACCCTATGGACTGTGGCTCACCAGGCTCCTCTATTCATGGGATTTCCCAGGCAAGAGTACTGGAGTGGATTGTCACTTCCTTCTCCAGGGGATTTTCCTGACCCGGGATTGAACCCCTTCTCCTGCATTGCAGGCAGATTCTCTACCATCTGAACCACCTGGGAAGCCCCTTTATGTATTTCCCCTATTAAGTATTGTGATTATAGTGGGTAGTTTGAGCATTCTTTGGCATTGTCTTTCTTTGAGATTGGAATGAAAACTGACCTTTTCCAGTCCTGTGGCCACTGCTGAGTTTTCCACTGCACAGTAATTCTCCAAGCCAGGCTTCAGCAATATGTGAATCGTTAACTTCTTGATGTTCAAGCTGGTTTTAGAAAAGGCAGAGAAACCAGAGATCAAATTGCAAACATCCGCTGGATCATGGAAAAAGCAAGAGAGTTCCAGAAAAACATCTATTTCTGCCTTATTGACTATGCCAAAGCCTTTGACTGTGTGGATCACAATAAACTGTGGAAAATTCTGAAAGAGTTGGGAATACCAGACCACCTAACCTGTCTCTTAAGAAATCTGTATGCAGGCCAGGAAGCAACAGTTAGAACTGGACATGGAACAACAGACTGGTTCCAAATAGGAAAAGGAGTGCGTCAAGGCTGTATATAGTCACCCTGCTTATTTAACTTCTATGCAGAGTACATCATGAGAAACGCAGGACTGGAAGAAACACAAGCTAGAATCAAGATTGCTGGGAGAAATATCAATAACCTCAGATATGCAGATGACACCACCCTTATGGCAGAAAGTGCAGAGGAACTGAAAAGCCTCTTGATGAAAGTGAAAGAGGAGAGTGAAAAAGTTGGCTTAAAGCTCAATATTCAGAAAACGAAGTTCGTGGCATCCAGTCCCATCACTTCATGGGAAATAGATGGGGAAACAGTGGAAACAGTATCAGAGTTTATTTTGGGGGGCTCCAAAATCACTGCAGATGGTGACTGCAGCCATGAAATAAAAGACGCTTACTAGATGAAAGTGAAAGAGGAGAGTGAAAAAGTTGGCTTAAAGCTCAATATTCAGAAAACGAAGTTCGTGGCATCCAGTCCCATCACTTCATGGGAAATAGATGGGGAAACAGTGGAAACAGTATCAGAGTTTATTTTGGGGGGCTCCAAAATCACTGCAGATGGTGACTGCAGCCATGAAATAAAAGACGCTTACTCCTTGGAAGGAAAGTTATGACCAACCTAGATAGCATATTCAAAAGCAGAGACATTACTTTGCCAACTAAGGTCTGTCTAGTCAAGGCTATGGTTTTTCCAGTAGTCACGTATAGATGTGAGAGTTGGACTGTGAGGAAGACTGAGCACCGAAGAACTGATGCTTTTGAACTGTGGTGTTGGAGAAGACTCTTGAGAGTCCCTTGGACTGCAAGCAGATCCAACCAGTCCATTCTGAAGGCGATCGGCCCTGGGATTTCTTTGGAAGGAATGATGCTAAATGAAGCTCCAATACTTTGGCCACCTCATGCAAAGAGTTGACTCATTGGAAAAGACCCTGATGCTGGGAGGGATTGGGGGCAGGAGGAGAAGGGGACAACAGAGGATGAGATGGCTGGATGGCATCACTGACTCGATGGACGTGAGTCTGAGTGAACTCCGGGAATTGGTGATGGACAGGGAGGCCTGGTGTGCTGTGATTCATGGGGTTGCAAAGAGTCGGACATGACTGAGTGACTGAACTGAACTGAACTGATTATAGTGGACCCACCCAGATTCTCTGGGATAATCTCCCCATCTCAGAATCCTTAACTTAATCTCATCTGAGAAGTCCCTTTTTGCTGTGTGAGGTAATATTCATAGATCCCAGGAACCATTATTTTGCCTGTGACAACCAAGTACACTTAGCCAATTAAATGGTGTTGAAATGACAGTAGAAAACACTTGTTCAGTAGTACTACATGCATCATTAAAAGTACTTCACATATGTTAGTTCATTTAATCCTCACAGAAAAACTGTTGAGAAATCTGCGATCAGAGAGGTTAACGAGCTAGGCCAGGTCACACAGCTGGGAATGCGTGGGCCAGGACACAGACTCAGTCCATCTGATGACAGAAGCCACAACTGTGCCCACACCACAGTGTCACCGCTGAAGCAATAAGGAAGATACCCAATGAATTATTTGCAGAAGACTATATGCTCCGATATTATTTCTTTTCCTGTTACAATATGTGTTTGTCATATTATGATTTATAACAAGAAACATGTATTTGGTTTTTGTCCCTGTTTCTGGCACAGAGCTCCTAAAAGCCTCAAAATGTCCTAAGTGATAAGATGGACAAAGTTGTCTTGATATTCATAACAAATCAAATATTGTGGGTGTAGGAGATTTTTTAAATGTTTAAAAAAACATTTATATCTTCACCAATATGATATCCCTTATGTGTGGAATCTAAAAAGAAATGATACAAATGACCCTACAGAAAGAGACTCACAGTCTTAGAGAACAAACTTATGGTTGGCCAAGGGGATGAATGGGGGAAGCGATAGTTAGGGAGTTTGGGATGGACAGGTCCACACTGCTATATTTAAAAGTGATAACCATAACAAATCCCTTTCAACCACACTGGAGTTTGTGTTAATCAGGTAATATCTGTACTGCACTGGCTGCCAAAGGAACCAAGCATGTGATTGGAGGGTTTGGACTTCCAGTCCCACCTTGACCTCCAAGGAGGAGGTTGAGTTCAACCACTGGTGTCCAGTGATTTTAATCTATCATGTCTATGTAATGAAGCTTCCATAAAACTCCCCAGAAGAATGGGGTTCTGAGAGCTTCTGGGCTGGTTGAGATTCAAGACGCTCCCAGCCCCTTCCCACATGCTTTGCCTTATGCAGCTTTTCCACCTGTCTGTTCCTGAGTTATACCCTCTAAAATAAACAGGCAGTCTAGGAAGCAAAATGTTTCTCCAAGTTGTGTGAGCCACTTGAGTAAATTAATCAAACCTGAGGACGGTGTCTGGGAACCCCTGATTTAGAACCAGTTCCTTTGCTAGTGGGGCTTAAGGGGCAGGAGATTGGGGATTGGGGGTGGAAGAAGCACTCTTGTGAGCCTGAACCCTTAATCTGCAAGATCTGAAGCTGTCTCTGGGGAGATAGTGTCAGAATGAAGTTAATTTCTTGGTGGTATGCGAAAAAAAAACCCCACGCTTGGAATTAGAGTTATTAAATCGTAATATTTAAAGCTCAGCCTTTGTGAGTAGCAAGAAATTATTTCAACAGAACGTACAGAGTGATAATACTCCAGAATCAGCACACCCTTTCAGTAGTGTTGGCTCACATTAGTGTCCCCAGAACACGATAATGCTATTATCGAACAATAGATAGTGCTTGTCTCACAGCCTGTTAGGATCTGAAGCTCTGGTCTAATAACTGTTTAACTACTCAAGTTGTGATATAGCTTAAAGAATCTACTTGAAGGAAAATGGAACTTAATTGCATTCTATTTTTCTTTCCCCCAAATCGGAGAACAGAAGAAGGGTCTTGATAGTCTTCTCTGAAAACCTGTTTTTCTTCTATTTAGGGATGGTTTTGATATAAATTGACTTCCTACAGTTGCTAATGTTTGTTAAATACAGTGAATTCTGGAAGAAAATGAAAAGGCAGAGAAAGTAGCCTAGAAGAAAATTCACAATGAACTGCTGATAAGATACACAGAGTGTTTCTGAGAGAATCTTTACAGTTGGTGGAATTAAATTACTGCTCTGGGTATCTATTTTTTAAGGAAAATGTGTATTTGCCTAATCCAATTTCAGCATAATTCGTATCCCTGTAACACTCCGAGAACACTGGCATATGGTTACATGAGATATAAATTGAGAGTATGATTAAAAATCACTGGCGTTTCAATTTCAATTATATTTCACAAAATAGACTCCAGGGAAAATTGCACAAGCAAGACCACAATCCACTGCAAGACAGGAGTGTGGGAAAATCTCCTATACCCACATACACATGCATACACACCATAAGCCCTCTGAGGATCTGCTCAGGCACCATATTCCCCAGGTAAACTCCCCAACTGCTGGCCTCTCAGGAACCAGCCAGCTCTGCTTGGTTTGACTTGATGCAAGAGTTCAAAGGTTCCTCCAAGCCATCTGTGATGCCTGAACCAAAGAATAGTCCTGTCTCCTAAAATAGTCAGAACTGGGATCAACTCACATTCACCACTATTTAACCTTGGGCAATTTAATCTTTCTTGAAAATGACCTTGAAGCATAATTTTGAAAACTGAGAAAATGATCTAAATTTCTGGACACGTAGTAGGTGCAAAACATAGTATATTTAAGTCAGAACTTTTTTTCCAGCTGAGATCATGGGCCTTGTTTTATTCATTTTTGTATCCTTAGAGCCTGGCAGGATTTCTGGCACATACTAAATGTTCAATATATTTGCCAAATTAAAAACAAAGATTTGGGCTTTCCATTTTTCTACTCTTAAGTCATCTTTAGCTCTTCATGGGGGTACTGCTCCCTAAGTTATAGAAAAGGGGAAAGGTGAAAAGGGATCATTTTTTATGAAAGTAAGATTTTTAAGAGCAAAAATAAATTCTTCCCTCCTTAATCATGACAGATGGGAATTCCAAGTTCCTCATTTTGTTTTAAGGACCTAATAAGGAGTTCATAAATCTCAATTACTTCTGTGAAGTTAAAAGCAGCTGCAGGTCTGCTAAACATGATTCCCACCTCTGAACAGCCCTGGCACCTTTATTAAAACACTGGAGGGGGAGAAGGGCCCAGGCATATTTCAACCTTGGACTGACATTACAGTAGGGAAGTTTCCTTCTTATTTTGACCAAAGTGAAGAAAGAGCACAGATAGGGCCAGGTCACCTGCAAAATGCCATGCCACACATTAAATGACATACAGCCAGCAGTTTTACAGTTGACCTCATTTGAGTTTTAGAAGGGCTTCCCAGGTGACACTCATGATAAAGAACTCACCTGCCAATGCAGGTAGATGTAAGAGACCCGAGTTTTAGATCCCTGGGTTGGGAAGACCCCCTGGAGGAGAGCATGGCAACCCATTCAAGTATTCTTGCTTGGAAATACCATGAACAGAGGAGCCTGGTGAACTACAGTCCATAGCATCGCAAAGAATCAGACACAACTGAAGCAACAAGCATCCATGCACAAGTTTTAGAATGAGCCAATCTTAAAAAAAAATAGTAATAATGAGCCAATCTTGATGTAGAGTCAATGAAGAGACAAATTAATAAATATTTATGCCCTTGAAACTCATTCTTTTCCCTCCTAACTACTCTCTTAAAAGTATACATATGACATATACAATATTTCATATGTATAACATAAAAATATAGATATGTATATCACTGAAATGACTGTAGTCATTAAAAGATGCTTGCTCCTTGGAAGGAAAGCTATGACACACCTAGACAGTGTATTAAAAAGCAGAGATATCACTTTGCCAACAAGGGTCCATAATGTCAAAGCTATGATACTTCCAGTAGTCATGTACAGATGTGAGAGTTGGACAATAAAGAAGGCTGAGCACCAAAGAACTGATGCTTTCAAACTGTAGTACTGGAGAAGGCTCTTGAGAGTCCCTTGGACTGCAAGGAGATCCAACAACTCAATCCTAAAGGAACTCAACTCTGAATTATTCATTGGAAGGACTGATGTTGAAGCTGAAGCTCCAATACTTTGGTCACCTGATGAGAAGAGCTGACTCATTGGAAAAGACTCTCATGCTGGGAAAGATTGAAGGCAAAATGAGAAGTACGTGGCAAAGGATAAGATGGTTAGATAGCATCACCAACTCAATGAATATGAATTTGAGCAAATTCTGGGAGATAGTGACTGACAGGGAAAACTGCAAGCTGCAGTCCAAGGGGGCAAAAAGAGTCACATACAACTTAGCCACTGAACAACAATAACAGCACATATATATTCTCAGTTTTCCAGATTAAAAAAATAACAGAACCCCTTTTCTCTACTCCTTGTACTAGTTTGCTATGGCTGCTATAACAAAGTACACAGGCTGGGTTCCTTAAATGTTTAAGCAACAAAAATTTATTTTCTATATCAGCAACAAACAGCATAGTGTTGGTATTTAGTAATAACTCAAAAAATGTTTTTTGGATGATGCTTGAGTAGTAAGTAACATGGTCTCTAACATTTCACATGCCTCCCCAATCTACTGCTTGAGCCACCAAGGAGGAAACAAAATATTGAGTCCTCAGATACCCACTGCATTGCAAAAGTCCACTTTATAGCACTTCGTTTTTATAAGAGACCTACATTAGTACTTGTTATGCTAACCAAAAGAAATCAGAAGAGGATTTTCCCATTTAGTCGGACACGACTACGCGACTGAACTGAACTGAACTGAAACTGAACAATAGGAGAAAAGCAAAAGTGGCATTTAGTGTTGATTTTGTAGCAAGTAGACTTCACTTTCACTTTTCACTTTCCTTCATTGGAGAAGGAAATGGCAACCCACTCCAGTGTTCTTGCCTGGAAAATCCCAGGGACGGGGGAGCCTGGTGGGCTGCTGTCTATGGGGTCGCACAGAGTCAGACATGACTGAAGTGACTTAGCAGCAGCAGTAGCAGCAATAGAGGTAGAGTGTGCCCAAGCAGGGAGACAGGCATCATCAGGCTCTTCCCCACAAACCACACTCAACGTCTCAGCATCAAACTCCCAAGGATTTGAACTGTGCTTATGAGCATCTTTATCTGGATTTATTCTGTGCATTCCTTAGCAAGAAGTGTCCCAAGTGGATTGCTTCTTCATTGAACACCATTTTAGTTTACAATAGGTTTTAGCAACTCTCTGCTTTCTGAGAAATATCAACAACCTCAGATTTGCAGATGATACCACTCTAATGGCAGAAAATGAAAAGAACTAAAGATTCTCTTGATGAGGGTGAAAGAAGAGTGCAAAAACTGGCCTGAAACTCAACACGAAAAAAACTAAGATTGTGGCATCTGGTTCCATCACTTCATGACAAATAGAAGGGGGGAAAGTGGAAACAGTGACACATTTTGTTTTCTTGGGCTCCAGAATTACTGTAGACAGAGATAGCAGCCATGAAATTAAAAGATGCCTGCTCCTTGGAAGGAAAGCACGACAAACCTAGACAGCATATTAAAAAGCAGAGATATCACTTTGCCAACAAGGATGTGTATAGTCAAAACTTTGATTTTTCCAGTAGTCATGTATTGATGTGAGAGTTGGACTACAAAGAGAGGTGAGCACTGAAGAATTGATCCATTTGAACTGTGGTGTTGGAGAAGACTCTTGAGAGTCCCTTGGACTGCAAGGAGATCAAACCAGTCAATCCTAAATGCAAGGAGATCAAACCAGTCAATCCTAAAGGAAATCAGTCTTGAATATTCATTGGAAGGACTGATGCTGAAGCTCTAATACTCTGGTGACCTGATACAATGTGCTGCCTCATTGAAAAATATCCTGATTCTGGCAAAGATTGAGGCCAAAGGAGAAAGAGGTGGCAGAGGATGAGATGATTGGATGGCATCACTGCCTCAATGGACATGAGTCTGAGCAAACTCTGGGAGATAGTGCAGGACAGAGGAGCCTCGTGTGCTTCTGTCCATGGGGTCACAGAGTTAGACATGACTCAGCAACTGAACAACAACTTTCAGAGAGCAGGGGAAACATGTATTGAGGTTTATATCTGGGTTAAGATCATGAGCATGCACTTTGAGTCACATAAATGAAGTCTGAATTCTAGGTCTAGCTGTGGACTCTTGTGCCCATATCTAAATTCTCCTAACCCTGCAGTTTCTTATCTAAAGTACTGCTGATTAAAAGAAAAAAAAAATGAGTAGAGTCAATGTCATTTCATAAAGTTTTGTGAGAATTCAAGGCAATAATGCATATGGTGTGCTGGGTACATTGTAGTATTATTTTTGGTTAATATTATGACCTCATTTATTTGGAGTACCTTCACTAGCTGCTGATGAAGTTAACCTGATGCTAATGAAGCACTTGATCGACTCAGAGTGGTGAGCCAGGATTTTCCTCCAAAGAACTGAATTAATGATGTTTTATTTAAACTAATTGAATTACTACAGAGAAGTTCAACAATACACATTGGAAGTTAGTTTGACATTTTAAGATTGTTGCATCATTGCCTTCATCCTCTGTTCATTACATGGAGAAATGTACCATCTCTAGCTCCAAGGTAATTTAAAGTAATATGGTTGTATCACTTGTTTCCATATGAACACCTTCAGTGAAATAGGCATTAGAAATTATTCTGTATTCCCAAAAAGATTCTGTTTAAAGAAGTGTGCCTGTTTGGTGGAAGAAGGAGAGTTCTTTGGGAATTAAAATGTGTGTCTGTTGACATTCAAAACAGAAAAGATATAAATTTGATAAATTTTAGTAAAAATGTAATTCCACACTAGCTAATTTGCTAGTGCTATATTAACATTCACAACTAGCCCAGAAATTAGATTTGTATTGATTAGCCTTTCAGAAGTGTCAAAGGAAGTAGCTTTCCAGGGATTTTTCAAGATGACAAAGTATGCCTGGAAAAACTCAGATTTGGAATCAGATTAATAGTTGAATCTCAACTCACTTATTTACTAGCTGTGTTATTTAGAGAAATGTATTTAACTACTGAGTCTCACGTAAAACAGTTTAGATATTTACCCATAGTTCTCTGTGTATACGTGTAAATGTAGGGGGGCCAAATGAAAAAATAAATATGAAGATGCCTTATGAATGATCACCTTGTATTTAAAATCCCAGGAGATGAAATCGTAGGAAGTGAGACTGTCAGGTTCAGCTATACTATGAGAAAAAACTGGGGATGTTTAGACGCCTTCTTATTTTTGTTCCATGTCTCTCCTTAGACAGAAATCAGAAATCAGATTTCAATAACCCACCACTTATCTCATCTTTCTCTTTATATTTTATCTCTGCTTAGTATCTACTTGACTATACAAAGAAGTCTAAAGACAATGCCATGGTTGCAAATGACCGAACCCCTGGACTTTTCACACTTTTTTTTCCAAATACCAACCCCAAAACTTTGCTGCTGTATTCTTCCTGCATATCAATTTCCTAACAGACTATGCCTTGTAGTAAAGTTGCACACATATGTCCTCAGGATTGAGTTTGAAATGCCCTAGTTTTCTTTGTGTCTCCTATAGAGTCAAAAAGAACAAAAGTTTAAAGTCCAGTACTAGGATGGTGGTTCTGATAAGAAGTGGCAGGTGTTGCTTATTTTCTTGGTTGTTTTGAGGCTGGATAGAATTTAAACCATAAACATCTCCTTTAAAACATCTCTTCTCCCTTAACACATTAATCATATATTGGGACGCACTCAGCAAGCCCCACGGGCACTCTTCACATCAGGAATTGAATTCTCTTGGTAATAGAAAACTGAACCAATATCTTATTGTTATATCAAATCCTTTTATTTTTGCTCAAGTTCAATTCAGAACAAAGGTCAATTGAAAAACAAAACAACAGTCCAATGAAGCCCCAAGCAGAATTTTTAACTAGGAAGGCATGTTGTGATAACTTTCTAGTAACTGGAAAAATCCATCCAGAAAATTATCTCTATTCAAAGGTTTCTGTGTCACTTTTTGTATGGCAGGTATCCTGGCAGATTAAAGAAAAGTCGTATTTATTAGATGATGATGATAATGGTGAATTTTGATTGTTCATTGGGTCCATCGGAGTTCAAATATTTCTGGTTCCAAAGTATAGCAATAAGGTTTCTTTGTTTAGTTGAGTTCAGTTCAGTCACTCAGTCATGTTTAACTCTTTGCGACCCCATGAATTGCAGCACACCAGGCCTCCCTGTCCATCACCAACTCCCAGAATTCACCCAAACTCATTTGCATCGAGTTGGTGATGCCATCCAACCATCTCATCCTCTGTCATCCCCTTCTCCTGCCCTCAAACCCTCCAAGCATCAAAGTCTTTTCCAATGAGTCAACTCTTCACATGAGGTGGCCAAAGTATTGTAGTTTCAGCTTTAGCATCAGTCCTTCCAAAGAATGCCCAGGACTGACCTCCTTTAGAATGGACTGGTTGGATCTCCTTGCAGTCCAAGGGACTCTCAAGAGTATTCTCCAACACCACAGTTCAAAAACATCAATTCTTTGGCACTCAGCTTTCTTCACAGTCCAACTCTCACATCCATACATGACTCTGGAAAAACCATAGCCTTGACTAGATGGACCTTTGTTGGCAAAGTAATATCTCTGCTTTTTAATATGTTGTCTAGGTTGGTCATAACTTTCCTTCCAAGGAGCAATAGTCTTTTAATTTCATGGCTGCAATCACCATCTGCAGTGATTTCAGAGCCCCCCAAAATGAAGTCTTACACTGTTTCCACTGTTTGTCCATCTATTTCCCATGAAGTGATGGGACCAGGTGCCATGATCTTAGTTTCCTGAATGTTGAGCTTTAAGCCAACCTTTTCACTCTCCTCTTTCACTTTCATCAAGAGGCTCTATAGTTCCTCTTCACTTTGTGCCATAAGGATGATGTCATCTGCATATCTGAGGTTCTTTAGAGACCACATTTTGCTTAGACCTGTTAATCATTCTTCCTGGTCAAACATTTTCACCTGAGACTTTTTTTTAAAAAAAGCAAAAATACAGGAGAGTAAATCATAATTACAAAAACATCAGCAGCATAGGCTTAAAATACTTTGCTCTTCATTAATTATATATTCCTTCTTCTCCTTAAATATATCATCAGGGAGTATCATGAATGATTATGTAAAAAACTTACTTTGAGTTCAGCAGTTAGGAAGTAAGATGTTTGTACTTGTTTACTTCAGTAAACAAATTTGGGACTAACATGTCAAAAGAGAAATGACGAGAGAAATTTTTCATTTTTGATTAAGGTCAATGCAGTTCTTTACTGAGATTTTATAAACAAGGCATCTGTATTAGTTCCCCAGGGCTGCTATAACAAATTATCACAAACTGGATGGCTGGTTCAACAGAAATTTATCATTCCATAGTTCTGGAGGCTAGAAGTACAAAATCAAGATCTCAGCAGTGTTGGTGTCTTGTGAGCACTCTGAAGAAGAATCTCTACCTTGGTTTTCTCCTAGCTTCTAGGGGTTTCCAGAAATCCTTAGCATTTCTTGACTTTGAGATTCATCACTCCAATCTATGTCTGCCATCATATAGGGACCTTCTTTCTGTGCTGTATCTTTATCTTATAAATACACCAGTCACATTGGATTTGGTGTCCATCCTACTCTAATATGACCTCACCTTAAATTATACCTTCAAAATAAGATTGCATTGTGGGGTTCTGGATGAACGGGGATTTAAGGGTAGGGGCATGAATCCATCCTGCATAAATTTTCTTGAGAAAACTGAAAACAGCACCTAAACAGAATATATGTACAGAGGTGCAAAGCAAGTCTATTCATTTTGATTCATTAAGCACCTATTAACTAGTAAAAAGCAAGGCCTTGCCTTTGTAACTGGAAAGCACTCATGCAGTGGTCGTAACTTTCTATAACTCTGCTGAACAGAGGGCAATGATTTTTTAGCAGACTGGGGAAGGTTTCCACCTTACACCTGCCTTCTCCACTGGCTCTTGCTTTTCCCATGGCAGCAACAGGAGAGAGAGAGAGGCTGATATCAGATTCTTTTTCTATTGGGGCACTAAATTGTCGAGGATCAATAAGAATCCTCAACTTTGTAGTCCCACTGGAAAAGATCTCCATGGGAACCCACATAATGAATGACAGTGCCTAGCTGAGTACCTAATGCAGAGAAAGAACTAGATTTATTTTTATCAAATCTGAATATGAAACATTTCCTTCAAGAATGAACTTAAAATGGGAACAAAGGGAGTTGAATAAACTGGCAGATAATATGGTCAAAAAATGACTCAATTTATATATCCAACAGAATAAGAATTTGCTACATAATTTTCATGGGCCAGCCCCAATGAATTTGCAGGACTAAGAAGACGTGTGTGGGGGATTCAGTTAAATTAGTCTGGCTCATGTATAAAAACTGCTGATGCTAAGCAACCTCGTGTTGTAATTCAGCATTCTTCCAGTTATCTGCCTCTTTCCAGCTTTGAAGGTATTAGAAATCACACCTGCACTGATGAACAGATAGCAGTAATAACAGCTACTGTTATTTATTGAACACCTACTATATTCTAGGCCTCGTAATTGACATTTAACATATAATGTTCATTGTCTAAGACAAGAATTTTACCTCTATTTTGTAAGTGTGAATAGTTAGGCTTAAAAGACCATGCTTTACTGTCATCAGTCCTGGTACACATATGGATCAAATGTTGTAAAGACTACTCAACAGACACAGACATAGAGAATAGACTCATGGACACCATGGGGGAAGGGGAGGGCAAGATGAATAGAGACAGTAGCATTGAAACATGCATATTACCATATGCAAAATAGATAATGAGTAGAAATTTGTTGTAAGATTCAGGGAGCTCAAATCCGGTGCTCTGTGACAACCCAGTAGAGTGGGATGGGGTGGGAGTTGTGAGGGAGGTTCAAGAGGGAGGGGACATATGTATACCTATGGCTGATTCATGTTGACATATGGCAGAAGCCAACACACTGTTGAAAAGCATTTATCCCCCAATTAAACATAAAATTTTTAAAAGAAAGACTACTCAACAGGCACTCTCTCCTCCATCTCATCTGGACCATAAATTTAATAGTTTCAAATTTCACATTCACAATGTGTCAAGTTTTCATCATTCCTTCCAAAACAAAGCAAAACAAACAAACAAACAAACAAAGCAAGTTACTTAATCTCTCCAAGCCTCAGGTTCCCTATCTGAAAAGTATGAAGAATACTACTCATCATTCAGGGTGTCACATAGAAAGTACATAATAAGAGTTCAGCTAGTTAAGTTATTATTTCCACTGGATTTTAGCAACAGTCTTACCCTTCAAGGAGGCTACTCTCCACAACCTTTTCCCAGAACACCATGGCATAATCACCTGCATCTGAGGGCAGGATGTGTGGGTGGTCAGGTGATGGAGTGTTTGGAAAATCTACATGGGAAGAGATGGGGGTGGTTCTGACAGACACAGATAAACTTTAATGATCTCAACACTATCACCCTGGGAGCTGTTCTGTCCTGGTTAAATTTCTAGATGGTCCTGAGGGTAACTTGAACTCACAGCTTCTGCTGTGGAGGAGGACAAAGCTGGAGGCAGAGAGCAATGCTTTCTGGAAAGCCAGCCTTTTGTTGTTACAGTTGCTAAGTCATGTCTGACTCTTTGCAACCCCACAAACTGCAGCATGCCAGACTTCTCTGTCCTCCGCTATCTCCCAGAGTTTGCTCAAACTCATGTCCATTGGGTAGGTGATCCTATGCAACTATTTCACCCTCTTTCACCTCCTTCTCCTCTTGCCTTAGCCACATACATCGAAGACACCCTCAAGTGCCCGCTGAGTGAAGCTTTTATTGACTGCACAAATAAAACAGTACTGAGAACCAGTCAATTACAACAGTAACTTCTGCAGGAGGAAAATTCTGTTTGCTGATTTGTCAATTGACATCTACATTTGAATCCATGGTCTCACAGATCTTAAATCTGGAAACGATTTTATAGACCATTTAATCTTTAAAATGGGCTTCCCTGGTGGCTCAGACGGTTAAAAAAAAAAAAAAAAAAAAAAAAAACTTCCTGCAATGCAAAAAACTTGGGTTCAGTCCCTGGCTTGGGAAGATCCCCTGGAGAAAGGAATGGCTACCCACTACTTTTTGCCTGGAAATTCCATGGACAAAGGACCCTGATGTACTATATAGTCCATAGGGTCACAAAGCGTCAGAAACAGCTGAGTGAATAACACTTTCACTTTTTTCAATCTAAAAATTGATATTCTTTTTATGAGCAGAGAATTAGAAGGTTTTCAGGAAGGAGAAACTGTCCTCAAGCAGGATACATTGTTGTTGCGTCATCCCAGACCACGCAGAAGCACAGCAGAGAGGAGCTATCCTTCTCCCACGGTCAGGGGTGGTGGCCAAGGGTGCCAGGCTACAACAGCACAGGAATGGCTGGGAGGAGCTACCCCACGTCCAAGGTCAAGAGGGGAGGCTGTGAGGAGATACCCCTCATCCACGATAAGGAGCAGCAGCTGCGCATACCCCATGTTCAAGATAAGAGAAACCCAAGTAAGATGGTAGGTGTTGCAAGAGGGCATCAGAGGGCAGACACACTGAAACCATAATCACAAAAAACTAGCCAATCTGATCACACGGACCACAGCCTCTCTAACTCAATGAAACTAAGCCATGTCCATGGGGCCACCCAAGACGGGTGGATCATGGTGGAGAGGTCTGACAGAATGTGGTCCACTGGAGAAGGGAATGGCAAACCACTTGAGTACTCTTGCCTTGAGAACCCCAGGAACAGTATGACAAGGCAAAATGATAGGATACTGAAAGAGGAACTCTCCAGGTCAGTAGGTGCCTAATATGCTACTGGAGATCAGTGGAGAAATAACTCGAGAAAGAATGAAGGGATGGAGCCAAAGCAAAAGCAATACCCAGTTGTGGATGTGACTGGTGATAGAAGCAAGATCCAGTGTTATAAAGAGCAATATTGCATAGGAACCTGGAATGTCAGGTCCATGAATCAAGGCAAATTGCAAGTGGTCAAACAGGAGATGGCAAGAATAAATGTTAACATTCTGGGAACTGGTGAACTAAAACAGACTGGAATGGGTGAATTTAACTCAGATGACCATTATATCTACTACTGCAGGCAGGAATCCCTTGAAGAAATGGAGTAACCATTATGGTCAACAAAATAGTCCAAAATGCAGTACTTGGATGTGATCTCAAAAATGACAGAATGATCTCTGTTCATTTCCAAGGCAAACCATTTAATATCACAGTAATCCAAGTCTATGCCTCAACCGGTAATGCTGAAGAACCTGAAGTTGAATGGTTCTATGAAGACCTACAAGACATGATAGAACTAATACCCAAAAAGATGTCCTTTTCATTATAGGGGACCTGAATGCAAAAGTAGGAAGTCAAGAAACACCTGGAATAACCGGAAAATTTGGCCTTGGAATGTGGAATGAAGCAGGGCCAAGACTAATAGAGTTTTGCCAAGAGAGTGCACTGGTCATAGAAAACACCCTCTTCCAACAACACAAGAGAACACTCTACACGTGGACATCACCAGATGGTCAACACCAAAATAAGATTGATTATATTCTTTGCAGCCAAAGATGGAGAAGCTCTATACGGTCAGCAAAAACAAGACCGGGAGCTGACTGTGGCTCAGATCATGAACTCCTCATTGCCAAATTCAGACTTATATTGAAGAAAGTAGGGAAAACCACTAGCCCATTCAGGTATGACCTAAATCAAATCCCTTATGATTATACAGTGGAAGTGAGAAATAGATTTAAGAGACTAGATATGATAGAGTGCCCAGTGAACTATGGACAGAGGTGCTTGACATTGTACAGGAGACAGGGATCAATACCATCCCCACGGAAAAGAAATGCAAAAAAGCAAAATGGCTGTCTGGGGAGGCCTTACAAATAGCTGTGAAAAGAAGAGAAGTGAAAAAACAAAGGAGAAAAGGAAAGATATAAGCATCTGAATGCAGAGTTCCAAAGAATAGCAAGGAGAGATAAGAAAGCCTTCCTCAATGATCAATGCAAAGAAATAGAGGAAAATAACAGAATGGGAAAGACTATAGATCTCTTCAAGAAAATTAGAGATACCAAGGGAACATTTCATGCAAAGATGGGCTTGATAAAGGACAGAAATGGTATGGACCTAACAGAAGCAGAAGATATTAAGAAGAGGTGGCAAGAATACACAGAAGAACTGTACAAAAAAGATCTTCACGACCAAGATAATCATGATGGTGTGATCACTCACCTAGAGCCAGACATCCTGGAACGTAAAGTCAAGTGGGCCTTGGAAAGCATCACTATGAACAAAGCTAGTAGAAATGATGGAATTCCAGTGGATCTATTTCAAATCCTGAAAGATGATGCTGTGAAAGTGCTGCATTCAATATCCCAGCAAATTTGGAAAACTCAGCAGTAGACACAGGACTGGAAAAGGTCAGTTTTCATTTCAGTCCCAAAGAAAGGCAATGCCAAAGAATGCTCAAACTACCGCACAATTGCACTCATCTCACATGCTAGTAAAGTAATGCTCACAATTCTCCAAGCCAGGCTTCAACAATATGGGAACCGTGGACTTCCAGATGTTCAAGCTGGTTTTAGAAAAGGCAGAGGAACCAGAGATCAAATTGCCAGCATCTGCTGGATCATCAAAAAAGCAAGAGAGTTTCCAGAAAAACATCTATTTCTGCTTTATTGACTATGCCAAAGCCTTTGACTGTGTGGATCACAATAAACTGTGGAAAATTCTGAAAGTGATGGGAATACCAGACCACCTGACCTGCCTCTTNTTTTAGAAAAGGCAGAGGAACCAGAGATCAAATTGCCAGCATCTGCTGGATCATCAAAAAAGCAAGAGAGTTTCCAGAAAAACATCTATTTCTGCTTTATTGACTATGCCAAAGCCTTTGACTGTGTGGATCACAATAAACTGTGGAAAATTCTGAAAGTGATGGGAATACCAGACCACCTGACCTGCCTCTTGAGAAATCTGTATGCAGGTCAGGAAGCAACAGTTAGAACTGGACATGGAACAACAGACTGGTTCCAAATAGGAAAAGGAGTACGTCAAGGCTGTATATTGTCACTCTGCTTATTTAACTTATATGCAGAGTACATCATGAGAAATGCTGGGCTGGATGAAGCACAAGCTAGAATCAAAATTTCTGGGAGAAATATCAATCACCTCAGAGATGCAGATGACACCACCCTTATGGCAGAAAGTGAAGAGGAACTAAAAAGCCTCTTGATGAAAGTGAAAGAGGAGAGTGAAAAAGTTGGCTTAAAGCTCAACATTCAGAAAATGAAGATGATGTCATCTGGTCCCATCACTTCATGGGAAATAGATGGACAAACAGTGGAAATAGTGTCAGATTTCATTTTGGGGGCTCCAAAATCACTGCAGATGGTGATTGCAGCCATGAAATTAAAAGACGGTTACTCCATGAAAGGAAAGTTATGACCAACATAGATAGTATATTCAAAAGCAGAGATTACTTTGTCAACAAAGGTGCATCTAGTCAAGGCTATGGTTTTTCCAGTAGTCATGTATGGGTGACAGTTTGACTGTGAAGAAAGTTGAGCACTGAAGAATTGATGCTTTTGAACTGTGGTGTTGGAGAAGACTCTTGAGAGTCCCTTGGACTGCAAAGAGATCAACCAGTCCATTCTGAAGGAGATCAGCCCTGGGATTTCTTTGGAGGGACTGATGCTGAAGCTGAAACTCCAATACTTTGGCCACCTCATGCGAAGAGTTGACTCATTGAAAAAGACTCTGATGCTGGGAGGGATTGGGGGCAGGAGGAGAAGGGGACGGCAGAGGATGAGATGGCTGGATGGCATAAGTGACTTGATGGGCATGAGTTTGGGTAAACTCTGGGAGTTGGCGATGGACAGGGAGGCCTGGCGTGCTGTGATTCATGGGGTCGCAAAGTGTCGGACACGACTGAGTGACTGAATTGAACTGACTTAGAGCTCAAGATTAAATGATTTGCCAAAGATCACACAGCTAATTTAAATAGAGTTTAGACCTTGGAACTCATTCTCTCTTTTTAAATATGAAGATAATCTCAAGACAAGTTTTCTCAACCTTGATACTACTGATGCTTTGCATTAGATAAATGTTTGCTGTGGGGCGCAGGCCCTGTGATGCGTAGAATGTTTAGCACCATCTTTGTACCAAATCAAAGCCAGTAAGAACCTCCCAGCACCCAGTAAGACAATCCAAAATGCCTCTGAACGATACCAAAGGTCACCTGGAATAAAATCAGTCCTGCTGAAAATCACTGCCATAAGGCTTACTTGGAAAATCAAATGTGATAACAAACAGATTTGCTTAATAAATAATAAAGTACTGGACATCTTCTAATGGTTATTATTAGATCCAGGAGTTTTATCACTCAGTGTGGTTCTTACACTTGTGTAGGAAGTGCTTGGGCAAGAGAGAGATCACTACCACCACCACCCCATCAGAGTGAAAACTGGAAAACCAGCACTCATGCTGCCTTGGGAATTAAACCATGGAGCCAGCTCATAATGGGTAAGATCAGGTTCCTACTCTCAGATGCTCTCCCCTGATCTGAGACTGGCTGCTTGTTCTCCAGCAGCCCCTCCTAGGAATCTTCTCCAAATCCAGCCTACCTGCGGTTCCCAGGTGAGTTCCCTTTCTCTGTTTTCCCAGATTCTCTGGCATTTCTCTACTGATGCCCTCACCATGCTGAGTTACAAGGACTTATTTATCCACCTGTCTCCCTTGGTCAACATGTCTCTTGGGGGAACTGACTGTGTGTTATCCTTCTATATATATTTAACTCATGCTGGGCACATCCTAGAAGCTAATGTTGGCTGCATGGATGGATGGATGATGATGTAAATTTTTTAAAATAAAGGTAAAATAAAATAAATCCTCAGGCCTTAGAAATATTCAAGTCTATTTAGTCTACATCATAAACAGAGCGGAGGGTTCCTAGGCTAGGCAAAGAATTATCTCTGAATTTAGCTGGAGTCAGGAGCAAGTCAGCAAGTAGCTGCCTATAACATTGATTCAAAGATGTTCTGAAAGATCCTTGGGTTAAAAGAAGCATGTGTGTATGTGTGTGTGTGTGTGTGTGTGTGTGTGTGGTTGCATGTGTTTTAGAAGAAAGTGAATTTAATCTAGGAGAATCTCTTTCATGGAATAGCTTGTGATTAGAGAGAAGCTTACATTAAGCCAGACTCAACTAATAACATATTGGTCATTCAGTCATGTACAACTCTATATGATCCCATAACTGTAGCCCACAGGCTCCTCTGTCCATGGGAATTTCTCAGCAAGAATACTGGAGTGGGTAGCAAGTCCCTTCTTCAGAGAATCTTCCCAACCCAGGGATCGAACTCAGGTCTCCTGCATTGTAGGCAGATTCTTTATTCCATCTGAGCCACCTAGGTCAACAAATAATAGATGACCTTTAAGCTGCCTTCTTGGGAGGGTAGATCCAGTTGTCTGCCAAGCACTGTTGGTTGGAAGGAAAGGTCTAGGCTGGTCCAGAGAGGAAGCACCTGAGCCACTGATGCTGAGCCCTGCTTCTCAGCCTCTCCCCTACACACAGCTCAATTTCTCCTCTAAAGAAGTGCTGAGCAAATATTTGACAAATATCACTCTGAAGAGAAGCAAAATGATAGGTCTGGTCCCAATTTTAATGTAATTGGAAGTGTTATCACAATTAAAGAAAGATGCCAGGGTTATGTGGGAAGAAAGTCAATAATGCAAAGCTGAGGGGGGCCACTGGAGGGGCTGTCCATGGTGCCCTAGGACCAAAGGTGTCCCATTGGAGATTTCAAGGATGATTCCATTATCCCAACACTGAGCATTACGTATGGTGATGGTGGATGCATGAGACCTACCCACAGCTGAAACTTGGCCTTTTCCTGATACCAGGCTTCCTGGGAGTTTGGCTTCCCTGTGGAGTTTGCCTACATGGCATGAATTGACTATGCCAAGAAGAACGGCTGGGGCCTGTCAGTTCTGTTTCCCCTGGTAAATAAACAGTGTTGTTCCCAGGGTCTATACCTGAGTTTACTCAGCATGCTAACTTGCTTCAGTCATACCCAACTCTGCATTATGGACTGTAGCCTGCCAGGCTCCTCTGTCCATGGGACTTCCCAGGCCACAATACTGGAGTGGGTTGCACTTCCTCTTACAGGGGGTCTTCTCAATGCAGGGATTGAACTGGTGTCTCCTGTGTGTCCTGCATTAAAAGGCAGGTTCTTTACCACTAGCACCACCTGGGAAACCCTTACTCAGTATTAACTGGCCTTCTCGAAATGTTCAACCCTGGGACGTTGGTAGGGTTGAGTCTCCAGAGCCGTGAGACTGAGGGGGCAGACCTGAACTTCTGTGGTTCAGTTCAGTCGCTCAGTCGTGTCCGACTCTTTGTGACCCCATGAATCGCAGCACGCCAGGCCTCCCTGTCCATCACCAACTCCCGGAGTTCACTCAGACTCATGTCCATTGAGTCCGTGATGCCATCCAGCCATCTCATCCTCGGTCGTCCCCTTCTCCTCCTGCCCCCAATCCCTCCCTGCATCAGGGTCTTTTCCAATGAGTCAACTCTTGGCATGAGGTGGCCAAAGTACTGGAGCTTCAGTTTTAGCATCATTCCTTCCAAAGAAATCCCAGGGTTGATCTCCTTCAGAATGGACTGGTTACACCAAGGTAAATAACCAAGCAGCCAGACTTCCTACAAGCCCCCTATCCATCCTTGCCAACGCTTTTCTTTCCATTTTCTCCATGAAGCACTAAAATACCCATCCTTGGGATTCGGTCCAACTGTTTCATAACAAATTGCAATTATAAACTCCTACGTTATGTCACAATAGCATCAGTTCGATCATCATTTTCTTGCCAAGGAAGCTCTCCTGAATAGAACCATGATTGTTTTTCTACAGAAACCACTCCATCTGGGATGCACAGACTCAGAGAGAAAGAGAGAGAGAGAGAGAGAGAGGGAGAAAGAGAGCGAGCCATGAGCCTGCAAATCTGACAGGCATCCGAGACAACTCACTTGAAATTTTCTTGTCGCTGGTTATTTTTTAAAGTGCCAGCCCTTCCCAGGATTTGGAGAAATATTCTGGTTTTGTCATTTTAAAGCTGTTCTTTCTCTACAAATAGGATCTATTCATTGGTGATGGACAAGTCTTAGAAAATACAAAAGAAAAACTGAGGCTGACTAATGCATTTTTAATATTGATGGGGCACAGACCATATGTGTGTGTTGGGTCTACCGCCTGCAGCTTGCTGGAGTTAGAATGGTAAATAAGTCACTTGAAAAACTCCCTTCTTTGCAGGTGCAGGGTACACACATCTCCTAGAACCCCTTGCAGGTCGTTATTTCCCGGTATCACCCGGTGTCATTCCTAAGTGCTATCTACAGCTCAAGGAAAAACACAAGCTATTTATAAACACTGATAGGATCAAGGCAAAGGGAGCAAATGCTGAGACCCAGAGACATCTGGTAAATTCTGACTTTCTCACCCACCACTCTCCCTCCTGTTATCTCCTTCCCAACAGTGCTCAAGCTGGTTTTCTTCCAAATTCAGGGAAAGGAAGGCTGCTGGGCCATTCCGCAAATCTCCCAGCATCGCTGCCAAAACCCTCTGACGAGTTGCACCATCTTTTCATCCTCAACAGCTGCCGGCATTGTTAGGACCTGTCTGCAGGCTCCATCTGAGGTGTGAACAGACCTCAGAAACCTGTGGCCCCGCCCCTCCTCTTCACAGAGCATCTCTGATTCTCAGCGGAGAATCTTTGTTCTCGAAGAGAGAATCTTTGTTCTCGCAGATCGGCCTGGAATTGTCGGGGAAAATGGCCGTCCTGAGGAAAAGGAAAGATAATAAAGCTTCCGTCGGGGGAATTTCACAAAAGCAGAGTCACATTTCAAAGCAGCTGCTGCTCCCCAGTGAGGGGACCAGGGAAGAGACAGCCGCATCTGTGAGCGCCTGTTTAGTTTCTGTCTGAAATCTGCCAGAATCCACACGTGGCTGTCAGCCACCAGGTAATTAAGGTACCCAGGACGCTCCATGCCATACTTTGTTGGGGGAAATATCAGATTGTGCCGGGGAGGGCTGAAAATGTATTTCCCCATGGAGATCACTTTAAATATTCTGTATTTGAATTCTTAGATTTCTGTATCTGTAATAACTGATGTTTTTACAGCATTTTGCAGTTTATAAATCACTTCCCTCTACATTCTCCCTTAACTTTGGTCACTCGTTGGTGAGAGGTAACTATTACATAAGTGCAGAAATAAAGACTCCTGCCAATGAAGTACCATTTCTCTGTGATTACATAGAAAAGGGAGACTCAGACGAATTCCTAGACTTGTAATTCCAATCCTATTCTCTCCAAATTTTGAAATACAGAAAGTTTATATAAGTAGAATGTACAACTTTTTAATGCGGGTCCTTAGGCTATAACTCCATTAGGCCTTTTAATCTACTCCAGAGTCACCTTGTTGTTCAGTCACTCAGTTGTGTCTGATTCTTTGCAGCCTTGTGGACTGCAGCACACCTGACTTCCCTGTCCTTCAGTATCCCTCAGAGTTTGCTTAAACTCATGTCCATTGAGTCAGTGATGCCATCTAACCATCTCATCCCGTCACTCCCTTCTCTTGCCCTCAATTTCCAGAGTCACCTGGAAATATCCCATTTGGATCTGAGGCATTTCTGATAATTACTGATATATGTATATTACATCAGGTGTGTACACATATTATGTAAATATAATACATGGACATATACCTACTTGTGTGTGTATCAAACTATAGGGAATTTTTTCTCAAACAAAACCATAATAGATTATTTTCCCAAAGTGGCAATCTAGATGGTACTTGGGAATGAAAACAAGGTATGTTTGGCTCTAAGAACCAGGAGACGCAGAAAAGACTAGATCCAGGGTAGCTGCTGCTTGACCAGAACTTATTCATTGAGGTTGGCATAGGAAAGAGAGAAGATGCCATTTTAAATAAGTGATGAGATAGAAAGAGGAATTGAGAAAAGAAAACTGGGGTGTTGTAGGAGGGCATTAACATTTCCTTGGGGGAAGGTTGGGGAGCAGAAGCGCGTCATCCAGAAAACAATTGTCGCAGTCCTGGTGCCATATGTGAGCACAAAGGTGTGTGAAGCACCAACTGGAGCTGGCAGTAAATGAAGACAGCAACAAACAGAGAATTCTGGAGCAGTGTGATAAGCCCGGGACAGCAGGAAGCACAGAGGCTGCGAGAGGCCTGAAGAGGAGCATCCATCCTGCTGGGGCATCCCAAGGACTTAAGAAGGAAGCTCGGAGTCAGAAGCTCACTGGATGGATAGGGATGGCAGAATATTCTGGGCACAAGAGCAGCATGCAATTCACAGACACATGTGCTTCTTCTGCTGCTGCTGCTGCTGCTTCTGCTGCTGCTAAGTCGCTTCAGTCGTGTTTGACTCTATGCGACCCCATAGACGGCAGGCTACCAGGCTCCCCCGTTCCTGGGATTCTCCAGGCAAGAACACTGGAGTGGGTTGCCATTTCCTTGTCCAATGCATGAAAGTGAAAAGTGAAAGTGAATTCACTCAGTCATGTCCAACTCGTCTCCTATGGACTACAGCCTACCAGGCTCCTCCATCCATGGGATTTTCCAGGTAAGAGTACTGGCGTGGGGTGCCATTGCCTTTTCCACAGACACATGTGAGAAACTACCTACGGATCTGATCGGGATGAAAGGTGTGTGCAGGGAAGTGATAAGAGAAGGACCGAAACTGATAAGCAAGAGTGGATCATGAGTTTTTCCTACTGGTCACTAGGCCATAGGGGAGAAGGTGAGGATGGAAATAATCTCAACATTTTAAGCTCAAGTGGAGGGACATAATCAGATTGCATTTAGCAATCCTTCTGCAGGAGTGCCCAGAATGACTTGAATGGAGTGAGCTGAGGAGACCATCTGCAGTTGGTCTAAAAAGATTTGCTGAGGGCTTGAAGGATGCAGGTGGGGCTGGTGCAAATCCAATGTGAGTGGTAGTTTGATAAAGGGGCCCAACCCACAGGCCCTGGATCTTCTGGGTTCCTTCTACTATCAGACCACATCCACATACGCCAGTCTGGACCCAGGATGATAGCTCCTCACTACTGGCCACATTGATTGGTCCCAAGCAGTGGGTACATGAATAAAGCTAGACTGGTCTGGAGGCTTTTCTAAGGCTTTTCAACCTGAGCTAGGGAAGGAAACCCCTTCACATATTAAGACCCAAAGCAGCCAATAGTCACACCTCCCAGTGAGAAGTAGCCTCCCTATAGTAGGCAAGAATAGTTCACAGACCAAAAAAAAAAAAAGAGAGAGAGAGAGAGGTTCAGAGAATGCAAAATACTTTGTGGTTCCATGTCTATAATTCTAGATGTTTGTAAATCCATCTCAACCTTGACTATACTGTATGAGCCAATTATGTCCTCTTTTGCCTACATTTCTTTGATTTGGAGGAAGTCATTTGCAATTCTCTAAGATTCCTAAGGAAAAAAAAAAAAACTATGTGAATGAGAAGAGAGACAGATTTAGGAGATCTGGAGAAATAGAATTAATCAAAGTACTTGGAAACAAGAAAATAAGGGAGAGCAAGTATATGAACTAGAATAGGAGTTGACAGACTTTTCCTGTGAAGGACAAAGCAGTTATTATCATAGACTTTGTGGCCCATGTAGTCTCTTTCAACTATTCAACTCTGCTGTTCTAACATGAAAACAGCCAGGGCCACCTATAAATAGACAGGTCTGGCCATGTTCTATAAAACTTTATTTACAAAAACAGGTGGCAGGTCAGAATTAGCCTGTGAGCCAGAACTCCCCAAGCCCAGGACTGTATATTGGGTTGGCCAAAAAGTTTGCTCATGTTTTTCTAGGCATGCTAAATTTCTTCAGTCGTGTCCAACTCTTTACAACCCATGGACTGTAGCTAGCCAGGCTCCCCTGTTCATGGGATTTTTCCAGGCAAGAATGCTAGAGTAGATTGCCATTTCCTTCTCCAAAGGATCTTCCCCATCAAAACCCGAATGAACTTTTTTGGAAAACCCGACCAATTGCCTTCTTTTGCTTTCACTCCATGCTCATCAAGCACTCTTGTTGACAATTACACATTCCCAGGTTACCTTGACATTAGGTGAAGAGGTGCCCTGTATGAAGGACACAGCCATCTTACTCAGAAAGGGATACCTTTGATTATCAGTCTAAATTGGCATCTGTTCGTATACTACCCTTTCAGGACATCAGTGAGGGTTTGGCCATGTGTCAGCTGTCCGTGGTGGTACTAAGAAAGTCCAGGATCTGGGCCTCAGAGCCAGATGTCAAGGCCACTGGGGTGATGTCCCCCACCAGCCCACCTACCTTCTCTTCCCTATATCCCCTGCTCCTACAGATAGCCACCTCCTCTCTTGAACTTCATCAGCAACGTCAGGCTAAGACAAACAACATTCTTACTGACTCTGTAGTGAGCAGCTGCATTAAGAAGTAGCCTGATGTCCTATTTCCAACCAAAGTTGAATTTACCCCCTGCCTACTCTTTCTTACACTATCAGTTCCATCTTAATGCTTGTTACCTTCTGTTCACCCTGTTTCAAACTGCTAAAATGTACCAGATGCTCAATTTTTCACTTTAGGCGCATCTCTTCACTCCCTTTAATGACACTGCACTCATCTGCAAATAGGGGAACTAATCTTTACCTCCCAGCCTCACTCAGCTAGTTAAGTTAGATAACAAATATGAGCATGCCACAGCAGGATGGGGCCCATGGTAGATGCTCAGAGCACATGGTGTGACCCTGGAGAGCAGAGGAGATCCTGGGTGAAGGTTGCAACCTCCACAGCTCTGGATCTTATGCTCCCCTAGAAAGGTGCTTGAAAATTACTCATTCAGTAGGTTTTTTATTCTGCATGTGTGGTCTGGGACCTGTTGAGACAGGTCCAGATCTGGCTAAAGGCCCAGATCCTGGACTTTCTTTGTACCACCATGGACAGCTGACATGTGGCCAAACCTTCACTGTTGATCCGATACCCACACGCCTCTGAAGGACAGAATCTAGGGGAAACCAGTCATGGGTGCTGTGTAAGTAACTGGAGTGACAGATGGGTGGAGTTAGATATTTTGTCAACATAGAAATCACTTTTCCTGAATGAGTTTCCCCATCCAAGGATAGTGTCCTTAATTTCTACAATTAAAACTACCTGCCATATGTTACACTCTCTTTGGTAGCAGTGTAACCACACGTTCCCTGGAATCCTTTGTGCATAGAGGCAATTGGAATAAAACAAATTGGGAAACTTGGATCTGCTCACCCCAACCCTTCCTGCTTTCATGGGCGCTGGGCCAGGCAACACCCACATGGGCCTGTTTCCTTACAAAGATCCTAAGTCAGTGATTTCTAATGTCCTCTGTTAATCAATCTCTGATTAAAGCACATTGCCCAAAGATTAGACTGAGGAAGAGAACAACTTCCAGAGAAAGATGTCCTTGGAATAGGTTAGTAGGTGTGGGGGCATGTGTGTTCAGGGTGGGCAGGTTCAGAAGGGTATAAAATTCAGGTTGACAACAGCCATCCAATACATATAGCTCAGATGCCTTGTCTGAGATACAATGGCCTTCAGAGCCAGGGAACCCCAAGTCCCGATTTAGTCACTTTGCTTTAAGCACTTTAGCAATTTATTTACTCTGAGTCTCAGGGAACTCACATTGATAATGGGCATCAGACAATACATGTGTTCCAAGATATTCTGCTTAAACAATGAAGTCTGAATGATGCCCAGTGTCCTGGATGGGCATTCCACAAACAACATGAACCTGGATCCCACCCTCTAAGTCAAACATTTTCCCAAAGAAGTCAGGCTCTCCCACCTCCCAGGCTTGATTCAAAGTACTCACCATCTCTTTTAGCCCATAGAAATTATATTGCTTCAAGATAGAGCTTCCAGAATTCTCCTCGAGAAACATTTCTTCAATCTCAATCTCGCTGCACAGTTATTGACTTCTGTGTCAGAAACCATGCTTGTTAATAGAAACCTGATCAATAGACCCAGCTTTTAAGGGTGCTCAGTCAAACAAATATCAAGAACATGAGGCCAGCTCATAGATACCGCAGAGTAAATGCTGCGATAGGAAACAGAAGCATATATAAACATCGAGCTGGGGTCCAGAGAAGAGGAGAAACTTCTGCCTAGGCTGAGGGTGGAAGGTGTCCCTCCCCTTCCCAAAGCTTGTGTAACCTCTCTTCTAGCAATTTCCTGGTTGCTGTGATTGTGGCCGTGTCTACATCTCCCATTGATCTAGAGTTTGTCTCCTGTTCCCTGGCACCCAGCAGAAGGCCTGGATGTAAGTAAGAGATGGTGGAAAACATTCCATCTTCTGTAGTCAAGGAGTCCTTGGTGATCAAGTGATAACAGTCTGGTGCTGGGCTGTAGCCAATTCTAGGTCAACCATCAAAGCTGCTACCACTGCTGCTAAGTCACTTCATTTGTGTCCGATCTGTGCAACCCTATAGACGGCAGCCCACCAGGCTCCCCCATCCCTGGGATTCTATCACAGTTGAATTAGCAGCACTATTTAGCAAAGTGAGCCAATGCCAAGGACAGGAAGAAAACACACCCTCTGTGTTTTCAATGGCAAGTCTCTGGGGACTTTTCATCATTAAGGAAAGAGACTGACCTAAATTCCAGCTAGAATGATTTCATGCCACATTTGGCCTGGGCAATGACAAAGTCATCTATCTATGATCTGTGTGCCCAGTCAAGTACCTGGCATGACCAATTTTTACAAACAAGTCAGAGCAAAAGCCCAAGTTTGAGGAAACTCCTGGGGTTAGCAACACTTCTGAGAAATTTCTCTGGGACTAATTTAAAAAAGAGAGATGACCATGGAATGCCTTCAGCCATTGTCATGAGATCTACTATCAGTGGGTCAGATGGTTCACAACTCACGCAGTATTTTCACACACATTGTTTTCACTTGAGCTTTGCAAAGTTAAGAAATGCTATTGTCCTCATTTCACAAGAAGTGACACGTATACAGCTCAAGTGACCTGCAAGGTCACGCAGGTCCTCCTCTCACACTCTCTCTGCCAACAAGGACACACCTCTGTGTCCTCAGGTGCAAACGGGAAGTACAGAGGTTCCCAACTTCTGGCAAGATCCACTTCCACCCAAGGTTACAGCTTCTCCATGCCTTCACTGTAATTGCAAGTATGCTTCACATCCAGCACAGCCCTGAATAAGCCATCAGAGAACTGGGGATGCTGAGTGAGATGCAGAGGAGATGGCAGGTGCCATGGAGATCCAGAAAGCCCCACCAGAAGGAGAATACAGACTGACTTTGGGTGACCCCAGAGGTTAGAAGAAGGACCTTGAGAATGTGCAACAGGCAAACATGGCCAGCTTGCATCTAGAGAAGAAATCTCTTCTCTGATGTTCACAACTGATCACTTTTGGAAGCATGAGTTCACCACTGCTGAGGTGCCCAGGTAGAGGCCGGGAGATATCTTGCTGGCAAGATGTAGCAGGAATTGAAACATCTGCTGGGCCTGGACTGAATGATTCCTTTAAATCAGGTCATCTAGTGGACTTCTGCAATCCTTTTGTTAAATCGTCTTGCCCACTCAGCGCACTTGTCTCTACCTCCCTGGGCCAGTCAGAGGAGGTGTCATCAAAAAGCTCCCCCCTTATCATGGTGACTCTGGGGACATACAGACAGCAAGCCTGTGCTCCCAGGCCCCTCGACACCCCCACGCAACCCTCCTATCTCTCCCCCTGGTAACTGTTAGATCATGACTACCAACCAGCTCCATCACCCACGTGTCATAATACAGCTCACAAATGTGACATGTCATTCCTAAAAGAATGTCAAACTCTGGTCCACATCAAATTCTCTTTTTTAAGTTCACCTGTGTATCTGCCTTTAGTATAACTTCCATTTTACCAGCTCTGTACATTTTATAACATAAATTGAATAATAACCTATTTATATGTTTATGTCTAATAAGGAAATTGATAACTATGAAAAATATCTGTCCCTTTATTAAATGACTGTAACAGGAACTATGCTAGAGATTTCAGATAAATTATCCTGATTCTCCATCCTGCCAGCCATATGATGACCTACCCATTTTACAGATGCTCACAGAGATTTAAGTTCCCTGACAGGTTGGTCTGACGTCAAATCCCAAGCAATTCAAACTCCATAAAGTAAGAGATCTTCCATTGACCACATTGCCTGTTAACAGCTGGGATTCACCACCAAAGCTGACTCCAATGCTGGTATTATTTCCCACTGCAACATGCTGCTGGAAGCTTTCCTAAATATGCAAGCAAAAGTTTTGATTCTAAATTTTATTTTAAAAGGCAACTTGTATTTCAGAGTTCTATTCAGTAAAATGCAGTTGGGGTAGTGGAAGAAATATGTCAAGAAATGAGGTTCCAACCCCAGGTTGTATGGTTATTTATTACAAGAGCTGATTATTTTTTTCTCTCTCTTTCCATTATTTACTTGTTCAGGGAGCTAGAAACCGAAAAGCAGCCCTGGCGATTCAGCAGTTATTTAAATAGAACAGTGCTGGGACTGTGCACTCAGTCTGATGTAATTGGAAACCATTCCTACCATGCACCAATATTTCAAAGGCATTACAACCCAATTCTCTGACCCATGCATCAGGGTTTTCCCCTTTCCCAGTGTGAAAGATTGGGGCCAGGGAGGACCAGAAGAAAGATTTCCCTTAGGCACAGCTTTTACAGAAGAAAGCTGACAAAGGAGAATCTAGTTAGCCGGATTTTTAATTGTATATTAGAATAAATTAATTGTATTAAATGTATGGCATTAGTTTTTCTTGTGCAGTGAATCCATGAGAAAAACAGGCTCTGTCTTCTGCAAACTGAGTCCCATCCTCTCTGAACACTTCTCATAGTCTCTGTAACTTGGTGTCTTGAGACAAACTCACTTAGCTATCATGATTTATGTTCAAGCAAGATTTGTCACTGGCAGAGTCAACCCCTTTCAAATTCATGTTAATTCTCCTCTTATTCAAATATGATGATTTCAGAGCTGTATCCTTGGCCTCCCCTCTCATCTTTGGGGGAAGTGAAGATAGGGACTCTGAAACTGAACAATCCTGACATTACTGTGTGATTCCAGATGGGATCCTTTATCTCTCAGAGCCTCAGTTATCTAATCTGAAACCTGGCCTCAGAAATGAATATCACACACAGGTAGTGACAGACCTAGGAAGGTGATGAACAGAAAGAAGTTAGCATAGTGTTGGATGCCCAGGAAGTTATCCAGTGATACTGGTTGATGATTACTGGTGATGCCCAGTAAACATCACCTCTGCTTTCTTTACTGGGATTTCCTTTTTTTATTTACTGTGATTAAAGGTGCAGTGAACATTTCAGGTTGTGATGTTGGCTTCTGCAACCATATGTAAATGCAAACAACTCTTTGTGATATGTGCCTTTTCCTAACCTAGAGTAGGGCTTCAATTATTTCGTTGCTCAGTCATGTCCAATGCTTTGTGACCCCATGGACTGAAACACACCAGGCTTTTCTGTCCATCACCAGCTCCTGGAGCTTGCTCAAACTCATGTCCATCAAGTCAGTGATGCCATCCATCCATCTCATCCTCTGTTGTCCTCTTCTCCTCCTGCCTTCAATCTTTCCCAGCATCTTATCCTTATCCATCAGAGGACAGACAGAATGAAAATCACAATTACAGAAAACTAGCCAAACTGATCCGGAGAAGGCAATGAATGGCACCCCACTCCAGTGCTCTTGCCTGGAGAATCCCATGGACAGAGGAGCCTGGTGGACTGCAGTCCATGGGGTCACGAAGAGTCAGACATGACTGGGCAACTTCACTTTCACTTTTCACTTTCATGCATTGGAGAAGGAAATGGCAACCCTACCCAAGATGGATGGGTCATGGTAGAGAGTTCTGACAAAATGTGGTCCACTGGAGAAGGCAATGGCAACACACTCCAGTACTCTTGCCTGGAAAATCCCATGGACAGAGGAACCTGGTGGGCTGCAGTCCATGGGGTCGCAAAGAGTCAGACACAACTGGGCGACTTCACTTTCACTCTTCACTTTCATGCATTGAAGAAGGAAATGGCAACCCACTCCAGTGTTCTTTCCTGGAGAATCCCAGGGACGGGGGAGCCTGGTAGGCTACCATTTATGGGGTTGCACAGAATTGGACAGGACTGAAGAGACAGCAGCAGCAGCCAAACTGATCACTTGGATCACAGCCTTGTCTAATTATGAAACTATGAGCCATGCCATATAGACTACCCAAAATGGATGGGTCATGGTAAAGAATTCCGACAAAATGTGGTCCACTGGAGAAGGGAATGTCAAACTACTTCAGTATTCTTGCCTTGAGAACCCCATGAATAGTATGAAAAGGCAAAAAGATATGACACTGAAAGATGAACTCCCCAGGTTGGTAGGTGCCCAATATGCTGCTGGGAAAGAATGGAGAAATAGCTCTACAAAGCATAGGGCTTGCATTCCCTTTTTTCCTATTCATCACCAGCATGGCTTTCCCACACCAGGCACCTACATTCTAGACCCTTTACAGTTTTTATCCTATCTACCTTAATCCTTATGATACATTGGGAGATTGTCAATGTTATCTCCATTTTACAGATGAAGAAACCAAAGCTTAGGAAGGACAGGTAACTCTTCTGAGATTAAACAGCTAGTAAACAGCAGAACCAAGAATCAAATCCAGGTCTGTCTGGCTCTAAATCCTATACTTGTGTGCATGCTCAGTCACTCAATTGTGTCTGATTCGGTGATCCTATTATGGACTGTAGCCTGCCAGGTTCCTCTGTCCTTGGGATTTCCCAGGCAAGGATACTGAAGTGGGTTGCCATTTCCTCCTCCAGGCGATCTTCCCAACCCAGGGATTGGACCCAAGTCTCCTACATTGGCAGTTGGGTTCCTTAACACTGAGCCACCTGAGAAGAAAATATGATGCTTACTTACTCTTTAAAAATCCTGACTCTAGGACAGTGATACTCAAATGGGAGTAGTTTTCCCATTTGATGTTCAAATGGGAATATTCAGTAGTACTTGGAGATATTTTTAATTTCTACAATGTGGGGATGAGGGAAATGATGCTATTTGCATCTAGTTAGTGGCCAGAGATGTTGGTAACATGTTACAATGCACAGGACATTACCCCCCACCCCTGCCCAACAATGAAGAATTATTTGGTCTTCAATATTTTGTTGTTGAAATTTTTTTCTGTTGAAATATTTTGTTCCAATATTTATCAAACTTTGTCTTATTTTAATATAAGTGAGTTTAATATCATATTTTGGAATTCAGACCTTCATTCCTTATTGATGTGCAGATACCAAAAGACCTTATTTTTTCCAAGTCTCCTGCAAAGCAGAAATGTTCCCAGTGTTACATGTTCATACTGTCAGTTTCATTCATTTCCACAGCACAATATCTATTGTCTCATGGTTTCCATGGTAAAAGGTCTCTCAGTTGTTTGCTTAGATTATTTTTTGCTTGTTCATGCATTTTGAAAACATTTCTAAAAATGAAACTGCCAAGGTCAAATCCAATATAGTCTTCTCTCCGTTTCTGTTTTTTTTTTTTTTTCCTTACATAAAATATATGGCATGCCATGGAATTTAAGCAGTTTACAATATCTGTAAACTGTGTGCCAGTTCTAAGTTATGATGGAAGGCATTATTTATAAAATAAAAATGTAATATCTGATACAGTCCTTGGAAGTCTAGTTCACTCCCTATTTCCATTCGACAGAGAAGGAAGGAGACTCCTAGGTAAGCCATGATCTACCCAGAGTTAAATGGCTAACTGGCACAGGGCAAGAATAAGAGTGGGCTTCCCAGATGGTGTTACTGGTAAAGAATCTGCCTGCTAATGCAGGAGTCACAAGAAACACAGGTTCGATGCCTAGGTCAGAAAGATCCCCTGGAGTAGGCAATAGCAACACACTCCAGCATTCTTGACTGGGAAATCCCATGGACAGAGGATGGCGGGCTACAGTCATGGGGTCAGACACAACTGAATGACTGAACACAGCGCAGCAGGAGCAGGAATAAGAGCACAGGTATTCTCATTCCTGGGCTGGCACTTTCTTCATCCTGCACTTGTGGTTTCATGCTGTAAAATCCAAGCAGCACACACACTTGGGTGTGTGCCTGCGCACATACACAAGCAGATAACATGCCCCTGCACATGCACACACATACACACACACAATGTATTTTCACTCTGCTTCTTTTTTAAGATTTCAAATAGTGATGCTTATCAATATGTTAAATGCAAACTTAGGGTCGTGAGTCCCCTGTGCTGTGCTCTACTGAGGAGTCTAAAGGGACTAGGAATTTTGGACAACCTGACGTTCAAAATGAGAACTCAAGATCACCAGACTGACTACTCTAGACATCTGTAGCCCCAAACTTGAGCTCCTGGAATTTATGAAACCTGACAGAGAATGCAAAGAGTGACAGTGGACCAATTTCCATTTCGCTTCCCCATCACCACTTTACACTGTCTCCACAGTTTCCTTTAGAAATATAAAGATGATAATGGACACCTGGCTCCAAAGACTCTGAAAGCCTCCCATTTCCTAGATGAAAGCTAAGATCTTCAGCATGGGGTGTAAGATGATCTTAGCTCCCTAGCCTGGCCCAGATGGATCCTGCTCTTACCTGTTAAGACTCAGCTTCCCAGAAGATTGCATCTCATGAGCCCTGAAACAAGTTCCTCCAGTCCTTCCACCCAGCTTCCTGGGCAAGTCTCCATGATGCTTCCTCTATAGCTTCTGATGTCTGTCTGAGAAGGAGTATTGACCTCCCTAATACCCCAACTTGTATCACAGGTAGGTACACTGATCTCCTTAATTCCCCATAGTAGAACTCAGACCCAAGTTATGTCAAGAAGACATACTGAAGACCCCAATATCTAACAAAGGAGAAAGGATAATTTACATTTTCTAGAAGCTATAAATAAAACTTATTGACACAATTCCAACCTCAGAATCCTCACCCAACTTCTGCCCCATTTCTTGTCAACTCTACCCTTACTCAAGACCTTTCAAGCCATCTCCACATGTGTGAGTTTAGATTTCAAGTAGATATATGTCTCAATCAGCTTAAGCCACTCTAAAAGAACACCATAGAACTTCCCAGGTGGCTCAGTGGTGATTACTGGGTCAGGAAGATCCCCTGAAGGAGCTAATGGCAACACACTCTAGTATTCTTGCTTGGAAGATTCTGTGGACAGAGGCATCTGGCAGGCTACAGTCCATGAGGTTGCAGAGTTGTACATGACTGAGCAACAGAGCACAGTAGAACACCATAAACTGGTGGCTTATAAACAGCAGACAGTTATTTCTCACAGTTCTGAAGGCTATGAAATCCAATATCAGTGCATGGACCAGTTCGGTATCTGATGAGGATTGCTTCTTGGTTCTTAGACAGCCATCTTCTCATTGTGTACTTACATAGTGGAAGGTGGGGACGGAGCCTTCTCTGGGCCCTTTTATAAGGGCACTAATCCTGCTTATGAGGGCTCCACCCCTATGACCTAATACTTCCCCAAGTCCCACCTCCTAATAGCATCACACTGGGACTCCTAATATCATCACACTTAGGCCTTCCTGGTGGCTCAGGTGGTAAAGCGTCTGCCTACAATGCGGTAGAACAAGATTCAATCCCTGTGTTGGGAAGATCTCCTGGAGAAGGAAATGGCAACCCACTCCAGAATTCTTGCCTGGAAAATCCCATGGATGGAAAAGCCTGGTAGGCTACAGTCCATGGGATCACAAAGAGTCGGACATGACTGAGTGACTTTCTTTCACTTTCAATCCTGCTTATGAGGGCTCCACCCCTATGACCTAATCACTTCCCCAAGTCCCACCTCCTAATATCATCACACTGGGACTAGGATTTCAACATAAGAATTTTGGGGGACATAGACTTTCAGTCTACACTAAGAAGAAAATCTTCCTCTCCCTTACTACTAAGAACCACAGTATTTCTTGTTCAGGATGGCAGACAGTGGGATGATCCATTTCCTTCTGAGTAAGTCCTAGTCACAAGGTGAAATCTAAGCACCATTCTCTCCCCTCATTGGAAAACTACACTTCCCTGTGGTTTGTTCAGTTCCAGAAGCATGTCTCATTGGCCAAACTCTTGACGAGCTTCTGCAGCTGTCTTTCCTCCAGCCTCTCAGGTGTGTGACCTGAGATTCCTTGTGCTCTGCAGGAAATAAATCTTGTCTATTACCAAATTCTCACTTCACAGATGAGAAACATGAAGCAAGAAGGGACTTGCCCAAGGCACCCAGCAAGTCAACAACAGATCTAGGACTAAAATTCAGGTCACGCAAAGTCCAGGCAAGTACTCTTTTAATACATTCTTGAAATCTCAATAATAAGACTTTTAATTTTGTATTTATATGGATAAACATATGAGTTGTCAGAAAGTGAATGGATATAAAACTCTGGGAAGTTGTATTCAACATATGAAAACCAATTCTGGGCCACAATACTCCTTCAGTTCAGTCGCTCAGTCGTGTCCGACTCTTTGCGACCCCATGAATCGCAGCACACAGGCCTCCCTGTCCATCACCAACTCCTGGAGTCCACCCAAACCCATGTCCATCGAGTCAGTGATGCCATCCAGCCATCTCATCCTCTGTTGTCCCCTTCTCCTCCTGCCCTCAATCCCTCCCACCATCAGAGTCTTTTCCCATGAGTCAACTCTTCGCATGAGGTGGCCAAAGTACTAGAGTTTCAGCTTTAACATCATTCCTTCCAAAGAAATCCCAGGGCTGATCTCCTTCAGGATGGACTGGTTAGATCTCCTTGCAGTCCAAGGGACTCTCAAGAGTCTTCTCCAACACCACAGTTCAAAAGCATCAGTTCTTTGGTGCTCAGCCTTCTTCACAGTCCAACTCTCACATCCATACATGACCATAGGAAAAACCATAGCCTTGACTAGACGGACCTTAGTCAGCAAAGTAATATCTCTGCTTTTGAATATGCTATCTAGGTTGGTCATAACTTTCCTTCCAAGGAGTAAGCATCTTTAAATTTCATGGCTGCAGTCACCATCTGCAGTGATTTTGGAGCCCAAAAAAACAAAGTCTGACACTGTTTTTACTGTTTCCCCATCTATTTCCCATGAAGTGATGGGGCCAGATGCCATGATCTTCGTTTTCTGAATGTTGAGCTTTAAGCCAACTTTTTCACTCTCTTCTTTCACTTTCAACAAAAGGCTTTTTAGCTCCTCTTCACTTTCTGCCATAGTGCTGCAATGAACATTGGGGTATATGTATCCTTTCCAACCATGTTTTTCTCTGGGTATATACTTAAGAATGGGATTGCAGAATCATATGATAGTTCTATTTTTAGTTTCTTGAGGAACTTCCATATTATTTTCCATAGTGGCTACACTAATTTACATCCCCATGACAGTGCAGGAGGATTCTCTTCTCTCTACGCCCTCTCCAGAATTCATAGTTTGTGGGGGTTTTTTTTATAATGGCCATTCTTACTGGTGGGAAGTGATATCTCATTGTAGTTTTGATTTGCATTTCTCTAATCATTTGCCATGTTGAACATTTTTTTGTGTGCCTCTTGGCCATCTGTATGTCTCTTTGGAGAAATATCTACTTAGGTTCAAAGTAAACCATAAACCAAATGAAGAGACATAGAATGGGAGAAAATATTTGCAAATGATGTGACTGACAAGGGATTGGTCTCCAAAATTTACAAACAGCTCACACAGCTTAATATTATCAAAACAAACAGCCCATTCAAAAAATGGGCAGAAACTCTCCCAACTTTTAAATGCACTGATACTTGACCATTTAACTTTGGTGATGATAAATTAGAGGAAATTATTCATTTTCCAAAAGGATTGAATTGCTTCAGTAAGTATTCTAGTACATTTAAATTTAATGTTTTTATTTTATTAAAAGGGGCAAATTAATTGCTAATATACCTATTTATTATTACTGATTACATTTTCCAGAATTTTCCAGAACATAGGGTTTGACAAAAGTTTGGACTTTCTGGATGTGAAAAGCCAGTATAGATATATAAGTTGGAGATCAAAATTTTGAATGTCTCACACATTTCAATGGTTTATGGATTTGCAAGAGCAGAATATTTGAAATTAAACCATTCCAGAATGTCTCATGGATTATAGGCACATAAGACTCATAAGAATCAAGAAACAATAAAGAGCAGCTTTTATCCTCAAAGTATTTAAATCAAGCTTCTGCCTGTTCATGTGGTGTATTAGGTCATCCACTGGAAATGATTACTAACCTGCCCTGAAGTCTTTATCCAAACCACATTTTTTTTTTCTTTTTAACACTCAGGTTAGAATTAGTTATGCCAATACAATGCTGGGCTGCCTGAGACATGTGTGTATGCCCTCATGCACACGTGCACACAATTATGTACTTTTTGAATTTCCAAGGCTATACTTGCTGATGAATATTTTCACTGATTAATATTTCCTTGAAATTATTCATTTCCCTGAGATTTAGTAATGCCTCACTCAGTTCAGTTCAGTTCAGTCGCTCAGTCATCATCTGCATATCTGAGGTTATTGATATTTCTCCCAGCAATCTTGATTCCAGCTTTTACTTCATCCAGCCCAGCGTTTCTCATGATGTGCTCTGCATGTAAGTTAAATAAGCAGGGTGACAATATACAGCCTTGATGTACTCCTTTTCCTATTTGGAACCAGTCTGTTGTTCCATGTCCAGTTCTAACTGTTGCTTCCTGACCTCCATACAGATTTCTCAAGAGGCAGGTAAGGTGGTCTGGTATTCCCATCTCTCTCAGAATTTTCCACAGTTTATTGTAATCCACACAGTCAAAGGCTTTGGCATAGTCAATAAAGCAGAAATAGATGTTTTTCTGGAACTCTTGCTTTTTCCATGATCTAGCAGATGTTGGCCATTTGATCTCTGGTTCCTCTGCCTTTTCTAAATCCAGCTTGAACATCTGGAAGTTCATGGTTCACGTATTGTTGAAGCCTGGCTTGGAGAATTTTGAGCATTACTATACTAGAATGTGAGATGAGTGTAATTGTGTAGTAGTTTGAGCATTCTTTGGCATTGCCCCTCTTTGGGATTGGAATGAAAACTGACCTTTTCCAGTCCTGTGGCCACTGCTGAGTTTTCAAAGTTTGCTGGCATATTGAGTGCAGCACTTTCACAGCATCATCTTTCAGGATTTGAAATAGCTCTACTGGAATTCCATCACCTCCACTAGCTTTGTTCGTAGTGATGCTTTCTGAGGCCCACTTGACTTCACATTCCAGGTTGTCTGGCTCTAGGTGAGTGATAACACCATTGTGATTATCTGAGTCATGAAGATTTTTTTTTTGTTTTGTATAGTTCTTCTGTGTATCCTTGGGGACCCATCATTCCTTAGCCATAAACATAATAACTGAAGTGGGAAGGTAAATTTCAACAGCAGAGGTACAACACACACTGTAATCGAGTTAGAAGATGTATGTAGAGACTGTTAATAATGCATGTAAGATGCTGAATATTACTTTCCTCATTATAAATATTTAAGAGCATATGGTTTTTAATAGCACAGATATTACACAGTGATCAGCTCGTATAAATGGTTACATGAAGCCCAAGGAAAGACATCCCTTCCTGTACCTGGAATGATCACAAAAGTGGCATTCTTAAATGGAAAAATAAAGTCCATAATGAAAGACCCCAGAGTTACAGTTTTAACTCATGATGACTCTATCATCCCTTACCACAGGAATCCACAGACTCAGCCATACAAACATTTTTCCATGTGATCTCCAGGGATAGTTTCCTGCTTTGCTTTTTTAATGATGATTTTTTACATTTGCTTTTTCTTTATTAAATCTACTTCAGTTCAGTTCAGTCACTCAGTCATGTCCAACTCTTTGTGACCCCATGGACTGCAGCACACCAGGCTTCCCTGTACATCACCAACTTCCAGAGTTTACTCAAACTCATGTCTATCGAGTTGGTTTTGCCATCCAACCATTTCATCCTCTGTTGACCTCTTCTCCTCCCACCTTCAATCTTTCCCAGCATCAGAGTCTTTTCAAATGAGTCAGTTCTTCACATCAGGTGGCCAAAGTAATGGAGTTTCAGCTTCAGCATCAGCCCTTCCAATGAATATTCAGGACTGATTTCCTTTAGGATAGACTGGTTTGATCTCCTTGCAGTCCAAGGGACTCTCAAGAGTCTTCTCCAGCACCACAGTTCTACTTAATTTTTTTTTTATAATCGAGTGTAATTGCTTTACATTGTTGTGTTAGTTTCTGCTATACAATGATGTAAATCAGCTACGTGTATACATATATCCCCTCACTCTTGAGCTCCCACCTGGGCCTCCCACCACTCTAGGTCATCACAGAGCACCAAGCTAGACTCACTGTGCTATACAACAGCTTCCCACTAGCTAGCTATTTTACAAATGGTATGTGATTATATGTCGATACTGCTCTCAATTTGTTCCACCCTTCTCTTGCCTCTCTGTGCTTTCTGTATAATTAAACCTTTTTTTTTTTTTCAAGCCAAATTTTTGTGTTTTCCTTGCTGATAAAAGGATTGCCTATCTCAGCCAGGCCGTAAACCATAAATATCTAGATTAATTCCCAGCTGACCATTACCATGAAGACTTTGCCTTTAAAACACTGGCATTACAAGAATATAAGTGCCTTTGTATAAGCAACTTGAAATGGATTCTTCTTTATCTTACGTTGAACTGCTTCCAAAGTTAAGGAGGGTCTTTTGGAGTCTTCTGCATGCATATAGTTTGTCCAGAGCCTCTCAGAAGCAGCTGGTCTTCCCTAGTGTCAAGTTATCCTGAACATGACCCCTGGCCATGGGCACGAGTTTCAGAGATCCAGATGGTGGGTTCAGCCCACAGATTCTATCACTGAATGGTTTAGGAGAATGAGGCTGTGGCAGGGTATTTGGGTTATCTACCCACATCCGGTTCCTGCCTCTTTCCCTCAGAGCAGAATTCTCCTCCATCCCAGTAATCACCCCTCTCCCACCCACATGCCTCAGCAGAAGGAAAGCCCACCCCAAACTCAGGAGGGGTTCCTGCATGACTGCTCCAGAAATGGACATGAGACTCAACACCAACAAATTTTACTTCAGGAAAAGGGTATGATGGAATTTCTAGAAAAGGTCTTCCTTGTTCTAGGAAATATGCAGAAGGGATCATCCATTCTGTTTCTAGACATTGTCATCCATGAGGGCCAAACTGCTGAGAACAGGCTCAGAAACAGACCAACTCAAAGTGAAGGGCAGTGCCAAGGGAAGCAGAATGGAGCTGGAATCCCTGGTTATATCAATTCTGAAATGTGTGTTTCCTCTGGACTTCCAGATATGTGAAGCTATCAAGTTATTTAATCTAAATTAAGTTGAATTTTGCAGTGTTTTCACCCAAGAGCATTCTAAATATTAAAGGGAACTTTACATTAAAGGGAATAAAACCCTTCACTGGGTTTTCTAATATATAGAAAAACTAAGTGGAAGTAAATAGTTGAAATGTGCAGTCTCTAGGAATCAGATTTAATCAAGACTTAAGGAAAAATGATATTGACCCATACAGGGGAAAAAAAAAAAAGGTTTTAGATCTTCCTTCAGAAGAACTGCTATGGGAGAATACACGAAAAACGAAGAATGACACCTTGATTGAGCTGGAGGAAGAGAGGGATTTCCTCTGGAGAAAGGCGGTGAGCTTCAAAGCCTGGCTGAACAGACATGAAAAGGGAGAATAGATATGTCTGGACAACACTTCTTTTAAGAGAGGAAAGGAGGCCTTTCAACCATTACTCCATCAGCATGGGAGACAGATCCAGGGAGACCCAGCAGAGGAAAGGCTGTTTAGAGTTGAAGGGGTAATCAACCACACTTCTCTCCTCTTCTGATTTCCAACTGAAATGTGAAATCAGTTCAGGATAAAGAAAAAAACAATGTGTATCAGTTCAGGATACATATATTAGAGTTAGTGCTAGAGGCTCTGGGTTGGAGAATACAGTTTTAATCTTGGCCATGCACAGCTTTTCTATATCCCTACCCCAAAACCCCAGTAGTCATATATGGATGTGAGAGCTGGACCATAAAGAAGGCTGAGCACTGAAGAACTGAATCTTTTGAGTTGTGGTGCTAGAGAAGACTTGAGAGTCCTTTGGACAGCAAGGAGATCAAACCAGTCAATCCTAAAAGAAACCATCCCTGAAGAGTCATTGGAAGGACTGATGCTGAAGCTCTGATACTTTGGCTATGTGATGTGAAGAGCCAACTCATTGGAAAAGACCCTGATGCTGGGAAAGACTGAAGACAAGAGGAGAGGGGATAACAGAGGATGAATTGATTGGATGGCATCACCAACTTAATGGACATGAGTTTGAGCAAACTGCAGGAGACAGTGAAGGTCAGGGAAGCTTGGCCTGCTGCAGTTCATGGGGTCACAAAGAGTTGGACATGACTTTGTGACTGAACAACAACAAGCCCATACCCCAACTCTCTGCCTCTAAGTAGTCATGCATGCATGCTCAGTCGTGTCTGATTCTTTGCAATCTTTTGGAGCATAGCCCCCCAGGCTCCTCTGCCCGTGGAATTTTTCAAGCAAGAACATTGGAATAGGCTGTCCTATTCAATAGGAATATCCTATTCCTCCTCCAAAGGATCTTTCCAACCCAGGGATCAAGCATGAGTCTCCTGATGCTCCTGCAATACAGGTGGATTCTTTACCTGCTGAGTCAGAGCAGTGAGATCTATCCAGGCATGCTTCTCTTGTTTCATCCTCCCCCCTACCCTCTTGCAGGGACAGAATCTGCCTGTTGAAAGACTCCTTCCATGGAAGAACAGAGGGAAAACTTACATTCATTGCTATTAAGGCAGCCCCTCAAGGATGAATGATGCCTGGATATCAGGAGCAGTATTATTTATTACTCTAACCTTGCTTAAATGAGAAAGACAAAGACGTCAGACTCTCAATATTCCACTCACGAGCTAAATCACTCTTCCACTGCTCCAAGGTATACAGGGATAACAAGAGAGCTATAAGTGCTATTCCAACATCGCCTCTGGGAGTCAGCATTCCCTCATGGACACGGGAAGGCAGGGGGATAATTTCCCCTAACAGGAGACAAGAATCAAGGAGCACAGCGGAGTGACTCTACTGCAGAGGGAGCTCATCCAGTTTGCTGAAAAGAGATGCCTCTTAGAGCCATATAAGAAGGTCCATTATAAGGACAACTGGACAACCCATCCTTTACTACTAGGTGAGCTATGTCACATGGAGGTGGGAACAATGGAACAAATTTCAGTAAAAGATGGGCAAGATCAGTGTAGAAAATCTCAGGTGTCATTAGGTATGTTTTGTGATAACAAAATTAATGCCCCTTCCCTCTCCTTAGGTGGGATTGCACTCCCTATACCTGCCTCTAAAGGACAACTCCAAGATATGTACATATATATACTCTTAAAATCTTATGGTTCAAAAAACTAGGTATACCTAAAAATTATAAAACTCTTTAGATGAAACAAATGTGAGAACCAGGTAGGACCTAAGAGAAGGAAGTGAAGTCTTTTAGACAGGGAAGCAGCACAACCATAGTACACCACTCTGGCACAGGGTTGCAAATGGATTGGGGCAATGCAATGCAGAGAGAGGGCAAAACATGGAGAGTTGAGGTGGGGTGGATACAGAACCTGGCCCTATCCCACGCAAGCCTGCTCAAAACAGGGCAGAGCCTAGGCCCCAGACAAACCTACATCAGTTCAGAACTGGGGACAGAGGAATGCCCAGGACCCAAAGAGAAGGTGGGGATTTAGGGATTCAGATGTTTAAAAGTACTGAATGAACCTTAAGTGGGGTGTGTGCAAGAGGACTTATAGAAGTATCTAAGTCCTGATGACGGGGGAGAGGGGACTACCAAAGGGAATGTCCTCACTTTTTCAGGAAGCTAGGAATGTTATTCTCTGAAAGAGCAGGCTGTCTAGGATAGGTAGATTTTACTCCAGGTATTTTACTTCTTCAAACCCTTGATAAGTCACTTCTTCCTCTTACATTTACCCTACATGTAAGATGATTTCTGGACTCCTGACAAAACTAGGATGGCATTCAGCAGGGTTGAAACCTGCCATTGTTTCATTGTGTTGTTTGTGTTGTCTGTGGATAATATTCTTCCCCTAGATGCTGCTAAGTCTTTGCTATGGTGGCTAGCTGGCAGAAGCTATGTAGGTCTGGTTTTATTGCATATTTCACTCCAGAAACATAATCTTGCTTGAGATTGCTTCTAAAAGTGTTGAAAGTGTTGCTTTTCTTGAATATTCTCTAAATATTGTGGGTGTAGTTTGTTGTGATAATTTTATCACATTGTATCACTAATAGACTGTTCAAAACACAGGGGATTGAGCAGACTCTGGGTCAGTTTAGGAATTTAGGAGGTACTGAAAGAATTACACTCACACACTCATTCCAATGGAAGAAATGCTGGTTGAAGCTATTGTAGGGACCCAATTCTACCCAAACATCCAAGTGAGACCACCACTGCCCTAAACTAAGCAAACTACAATACAACATTGAGAATAGCGTATTGAACATGAATGCCTTTGAACTGGAGAAGGCAGTGGCACCCCACTCCAGTACTCTTGCCTGGAAAATCCCACGGACGGAGGAGGCTGGTGGGATGCGTCCAAGGGGTCGCTAAGGGTCGGACACGACTGAGCGACTTCACTTTCACTTTTCACTTTCATGCATTGGAGAAGGAAATGGCAACCCACTCCAGTGTTCTTGCCTGGAGAATCCCAGGGATGGGGGAGCCTGGTGGGCTGCCATCTATGGGGTTGCACAGAGTCGGACATGACTGAAGTGACTTAGCAGCAGCAGCAGCAGCAGCCTTTGAACTTTAACTTCTGAGCCTCAATGTCATCATCTGTAAAAGAAGGCTAGTCATAGCCTAGCTCATGTTACTGTAAGGTAAAGGAGAGATAATATTTGTAAATCATATAGTGTGATAGTTGCTCAGTCATGTCTGACTGTTTGCAACCCCATGGACTGTAACCTGCCAGTCTCTGCTGTCCACAGAACTCTCCAGGCAAAGCATATAACCGGTGCATGGAAAGTAATAGGTCTTCTAAAGTAAGTGTTGTTCTTTAGCTCAAGTCTCAAATGTCAATAATCTAATGTTTGAATAAGCCTGGTCACAATTGCCAATGAAGAAACATCTTTTACTTCATCCCTAATGGGGAAAGAGAGAATCCAGAGATGGCTAATTCAAATCTATAATGACTTGTTCAGCAAATATTTATCTAATGAATACTGTGTCCCAAGCAGTATTATAAAAACAGGGACTGTAGTGGTGAAGAAGTGTTCTCTCTAAGCCATAGGATGGAGCCTCAGCAACTTATTTTTTCCCTACCCCCTCTAGATGGCAAACTTTTTAAAGGCAGGGGGGTAAAATTATTGCTCTCATAGTCACTAGACAGAGAAAAGAAACTATTGATGCTTGTTGAGTTACCTCGAGTTGAGCAGAGAGAAAGAAACTTTAATAAACCACACAGGATACAGATAAAATTGCAGAACTGAAAGAACCCAGCCAGGATGCACAGACAGCCCTGGCAGGAGAGACTAAAGCTAAATAAGCTTTCAAGCTAGCCTCTCCTCCCACTGCTTAAGACACGTCTCTGTCACATGGCCTTCCCTGAGCTCTCCTCGCTGTGCCTGCAATGATTTTATTGAACTTCTTTGGCATTGCCAACCACGCACTTCACCCCTTCTTACCTCAACAAGTAGTAGCTTCCCAAAAGTTTATTGGGCGCCTACTGTGTGTCAGGGGTTTCCCTGTGCCTCAGTGGTAAAGAATCCACCTGCCAATGCAGGAAACATGGGTTCAGTTCCCGGGTTGGGAAGATCCCCTGGCATAGGAAGTGGCAACTCACTCCAGCATTCTTGCCTAGAAATTTTCATGGACAGAGGAGCCTGGTGGGCTTCAGTCCATGGGGTTGCAAAAGAGTCAGACACAGTTTAAGTGACCAAACAACAACACCATGTGCCAGGCCCTGCGCAAGTGCCTTCTCACGGTCACCTTCCTTTAATCATCACTGTAAATCCATGATACAGGTATTGTGCAAATACAGAAATAGATCCAGAAAGGATAAGTGATACATTCAGGGTCACAGGGATGATGCTTTTTTGTATTTACTGACTCAAGAGTGATGAGATTCCTCCTTCCCATACTCAAAACACAACTGGTTGAACTAGTTTTCAAACCAAACGGTAGAAAGAGCAGATTTGCCCAGGTGATTGATCATAAGTCTTAAACTTCAGGGTACACAGCTAACCGAATAACCAAGAAAACAGGCATGCTCTTAACATTTTAGCAAAGCTGTGACCAGAGGGCTAGAAGGTGACAATTATTAAACACCAACTACAAACTGGGTTCATTATTTTCGTACAGTGTTACATATGTGGCAAAATATTTCTACAACAAAGGGGGTTAGAGCAACATGTGATAAAAACAAAAATCATTGTCCTCGAGGAGGACAGAGGAGATAAACAGTCAAATAAATGATGTGTTCATTTACATAACCATATATATACATACACACACACATACATGTACACACACACACATACTTACATATTGAAGGATTTAGTGGGTAGTAACACTGTGGAAGGAAGAAAGCATCAGGAAGGGAAATAAGAAAGCTCAGGTGGTACACTTTCTATGTTGATGCCTTTCTGACCTCAGCCTCCCCACCTGTAAAACAAAGGGCAGACCCCGAGCCCCTTTCATCACTGGCATTCTTTGACACTATAACACACTCCATCTGTGTATGAATTGGCTCACCTGTAAATGTTTTTAAAAGATAGTCTCTTGTGAGTGAGCTGCTTTCCCATCAGCCTTGAACTCACTTTGCAGGTTACTTCTCCACTTAGTAGCTATTGGCATTCTTTCCTTCTTGATGACGCTAGTCACAGCTGCAGTTTCATACTTGTATGACTAACTAATCACAGTTGAGGGGTGGATAAAGAGGATGTGGCACATACATACAAAGGAATATCTCTAGGCCGTAAAAAGGACAAAATAATGCCACCTTCAGCAACATGGATGGATCTAGAGAATGTCATGCTGGGCAAAGTAAATCAGACACAGAAAGATAAATATCAGAAGATATTGCTTGTATATAGAATCTAAAAGAGTAGGTATATATAAACTTGTTTACAGAACAGAAGTAGAGTCACAGATTTAGAAAACAAATTTACAGTTACCAGGGGATAAGGAGGAGGGATGGACTGGGAGATTTGAATTGCCATATACACACTATATAAAATACATAACTAATTAAAAAAAAATCCTGCTTGTATAGCACAGGGAACTCTACTCAATACTCTGTAATGGCCTACAAGGGAAAAGAATATAAGAAAAAGAGTGTGTATATGTATAACTGATTCACTTTGCTGTACATCTGAAACTAACACAACATTGTAAATCAACTATATTCCAATAACATTTTTTAATAAATAAATTTTTTTTAATAAATTAAGTCTGTTACTCCAACTTAATATCTGTTTATATTCAGTATCTTACTCTAACCGTTGACACAGAACTTAGTCTAGTGAAAGAACAAGTAAGCTGGGGCCAAGTACATGCCCACAGAATAATGGTGGAGTGAGTGAGTGAGTGAATGAATATGCTCTATTTCATCTTCACCAGTTCAATTCTACAGGCCACTGATGTTTTTCTTTCCTTCAGGTTCCTTCTCTAAGCTTTTCATTGATGTTTTCCAGAGCTCTCTTTTTATAATGCATGCTGTCAAACCCAGAGCATCTAGGTATATATTCAATCATTCTCTAGACAGTAACATCTGGTTTACACATGATGGAATGCATGAGCTGAGATGGAGGGAATGAATTTGCATAGCACAGGTTCTGAAGATGTTGAACACAATGGCACCTGAGCATGCATGCTTACACACACACACACACACACACACACACACACACCCCTTCTCTGATTTACAAAGGGAGCAGGGAGTGAAGATGCCAGATTTACATCCTGCCTCAGGCACTGGGCTCTCCTTCCATGGTCTCTGGGCACCTCCCTTTGGGCTCCCCTACACAGAGTCTATAATCCTAAGTAAGGGGCTGTCCTGAAATGAAGACAGCCCAGCTTGAGTAAGACAATGTTGCCTATGAGAGCAAGTGGAAGCATTAGATGGCATGACACTGCTGGACTTCATGGAATCCATACAGATGAGGAGAAACAGAAAAAGACTGGTCACTTGGCAACTGGTGCCTTGAGGTAATCTAGCCAAAATCCTTCTGGCCTATCCAGATTGTATACACTCTAGAAAAAAATCTTTTATAATTCACATAATTTTATATATCAGTCAGTTCATTTCAGTCGCTGAGTCATGTCTGACTCTTTGCGGCCCCATAGACTGCAGCACACCTGGCCTCCCTGTCCATCACCAACTCCCGGAGCATACTCAAACTCATATCCATTGAGAAGATGATGCCATCCAACCATCTCATTCTCTGTCTGTCTCCTTCTCCTCCCACCTTCAATCTTTCCCAGCATCAGGGTTTTTTCCAATTAGTCAGTTCTTTGCATCACTTGGCCAAAGTATTGGAGCTTCAGCATTAGTCCTTCAAATGAATACTTAGGACTGATTTCCTTTAGGATGGTCTGGTTGGATCTCCTTGCAGTCCAAGGGACTCTCAAGAGTCTTCTCCAACACCACAGTCCAAAAGCATCAATTCTTTCGTGCTCAACTTCTTTACAGTCCAACCCTCACATCCATACACGACCACTGGAAAAACCATAGCTTTGACTAGACATACCACTGTCAGCAAAGTAATGTCTCTGCTTTTGAATATGCTATCTAGGTTGGTCATAACTTTTCTTCCAAGGAGCAAGCATCTTTTAATTTCATGGCTACAGTCACCATCTGCAGAGATTTTGGAGCCCAAAAAAATAAAGTCTGACACTGTTTCCACTGTTTCCCCATCTATTTCCCATGAAGTGATGGGACCAGATGCCATGATCTTAGTTTTCTGAATATTGAACTTTAGCCAACTTTTTCACTCTCCTCTTTCACTTTTATCAAGAGGCTTTTTAGTTCCTCTTCACTTTCTGCCATAAGAGTGATGTCATCTGCATATCTGAGGTTATTGATATTTCTCCTGGCAATCTTGATTCCAGCTTTTACTTCATCCAGCCCAGCGTTTCTCATGATGTACTCTGTATATAAGTTAAATAAACAGGGTGACAATATGCAGCCTTGACATACTCCTTTCCTGATTTGGAACCAGTCTGTTGTTCCATGTCCAGTTCTGACTATTGCTTTTTGACCTGCATACAGATTTCTCAGGAGGTAGGTCAGGTGGTCTAGTATTCCCATCTCTTTAAGAATTTCCCACAGTTTGTTGTAATCCAAACAATCAAAGGCTTTGGCATAGTCAATAAAGCAGAAATAGATGTTTATCTGGAACTCTCTTGCTGTTTCAATGATCCAGTGGATGTTGGCAATTTGATCTTTGGTTCCTCTGACTTTTCTAAATCCAGCTTGAACATCTGGAAATTCATAGTTCACGTACTATTGAAGCCTGGCTTGGAGAATTTTGAGCATTACTTTACTAGCGTGTCAGATGAGTGCAGTTGTGTGGTAGTTTGAACATTCTTTGGCATTGCCTTTCTTTGGGATTGGAATGAAAACTGACCTTTTCCAGTCCTGTGGCCACTGCCGAGTTTTCCAGATTTGCTGACATATTGAGTGAAGCACTCTCACAGCATCACTTTTAGGTTTTGAATTAACTCAACTGGAATTCCATCACCTCCACTAGCTTTGTTTGTAGTGATGCTTTCTAAGGCCCACTTGACTTCACATTCCAGGATGTCTTGCTCTAGGTGAGTGATCACACCATCGTGGTCATCTGGGTCATGAAGATCGTTTTTTGTACAGTTCTTCTGTGTATTCTTGCCACCTCTTCTTAATATCTTCTGCTTGTTAGGTCCATACCATTTCTGTCCTTTATTGTGCCCATCTTTGCATGAAATGTTCCCTTGGAATCTCTAATTTTCTTGAAGAGATCTCTAATCTTTCCCATTCTATTGTTTTCTTCTATTTCTTTGCTTTAATCACTGAGGAAGACTTTCTTATCTCTCCTTGCTATTCTTTGGAACTCTGCATTCAAATGGGTATATATATGTGTGTGTGTGTGTGTGTGTATATGTATTTATACTTTTATATATATATATATATATATATATATATATGCCAAAGAACATAAATTTCTCATTCTACAATATGGATTTGGCCACTTTCAACTAGGTGTACATCACAGTCAAAATACTGAGGAGCCACTCTGGGTGTCGTTCTATTTAGATGTCTATACTTGGTGGTCCCTACTTGGCTGTTAGAGTCAAGTTCTGGCCCCCTGGGCAGGGAAGCGATGACAACAGAGTCGTGCTTCCACTCGGCCCTCTTAAAAGATGATGTTTTTATTCTGATAAGTGAGTGGCATTACAAAAGTAACTAGCAAAACATATGGTAGAACATAGAGACTCAGACCCTTGTGGCTTTCTGACAACAAAAGCAAAAATCTAACAACCATAAAACCCCCAAATCGTTAGTGCTCTCCTTTGCTGCTAACAAGAAAAACAGGGTGACAGGAAAGACAAACCTTTTTCTAGCAGCAACTTTTAAGAGGCAATCGTTACAGAGAGCCTAACAATGGCTCATGGAACTATGGTAGGGATGCTCTTTTTAGTAGCTTTTTTATAGAAGATATAGAAACATGCTTTATTTAGTCATTTCTATATGGCCCCTCAATAAAAGAAAAGGACATCCTCTTAAATAGCCTTTCACTGGAGACATGTTTACAGGTGGGAGAGTAATGAGAGTGTGGCCTGTAGCCTGTGGTGATCTGAGTTGGTACAAAGTTAGCTTGCTGATGCTAAAGGGGGAGAGAGGAGACCACACTGCCCATCTCAAGTACTGCTTAGCTGGGCTGATGAAGGGAGTTGGCTCCTAGCCAGAGAGCTGGGATAGGACTCTGCCCTATAAAACCTGGGCCTTTTCTTGGGCAGTGGCTTCTCTCTTTCTCCTTTAGTCTTTTAATTCTTCCAGCACCATTTCTTTTTAATTCTTACTAGAATACAGTTACCTTACAGTGTTGTGTTAATTTCCACTGTACAACAGAGTGAATCAGATATATATAGATATATAGATATATCCCCTCCTTTTTGGATTTCCATCCCATTTAGGTCACCACAGAGCACTAGTAGAGTTCTCTGTGCAATACAGTAGGTTCTCATTAGTTATCTATTTATCTAAATTTCCATCAGCAGAGGAATAGATAAAGAAGATGTGGTGCATATACACAATGGAACATTCAGTTCAGTTCAGTTCAGTAGCGCAGTCGTGTCTGACTCTGTGACCCCATGAATCGCAGCACACCAGGCCTCCCTGTCCATCACCATCTCCTGGAGTTCACTCAGACTCACATCCATTGAGTCCGTGATGCCATCCAGCCATCTCATCCTCGGTCGTCCCCTTCTCCTCCTGCCCCCAATCCCTCTCAGCATCAGAGTCTTTTCCAATGAGTCAACTTTTCGCATCAGGTGGCCAAAGTACTGGAGTTTCAGCTTTAGCATCATTCCTTCCAATGAAATCCCAGGGTTGATCTCCTTCAGAATGGACTGGTTGGATCTCCTCGCAGTCCAAGGGACTCTCAAGAGTCTTCTCCAACACCACAGTTCAAAAGCATCAACATTACTCAGCCATAAAAAGGAACAAAAATGGGTCATTTTTGTAGAGACATGGATGGTTCTAGAAACTATGCAAAGTGGAGTAAGTCAGAAAGAGAAAAACAACTCTAGTATATGAACACATATATGTGGAATCTGAAAAAAAAATTGGTATGGATGATCTTATTTACAAAGCAGAAATAGAGACAAAGATGTAGAAAACAAACATATGGATCCCAATGGGGAAAGAGGGACGGGATGAATTGGGAGACTGGGATTGACATATATACACCAGCATCATTTTTGAAAACCTTCTTTGTTTAGGCACAAAATTGCCCCAGACTGCAACATCAGGAGAAGAAAGTCATTGCCATGGCTGCTAGAGTCTTACTCCAAAGCTGGCATCCTCCAGGGCTTCAGTGGGTTCTGAGGGTTCACTTGGTTTACTGAACAGAAGAAACCAAGTCTATCACATTTCTTGCAATCACGGTCTCTCTCAACTGCCACATAGAGAAGTTTGCGATGATTGAGTCTCAGTAAATCAGATAGTCACTGAAGGAAAGACTTGTATCCCCTACAAGATATTTTGAGGTCCTAACCTCCAGTGCCCATGAGGGTGATCTGATGCAGAAGTGTGGTCTTTGAAGGTACAATCAAGTCAGTATAAGGTTATACTGGAATTCGGTGCACCCAAATACAATGAGAGCTATCCTTATAAGAAGAGAGAAATGTGGATACAGAGAAACACAGCAAGTGTGCCATGGGAGGTTGAAGGCAGAGAATGAAGTGATGCATGACAAGTCAAGGACCACCACAGATGGCTCATGACCACCAAGACTGCTCACAGCCACCAAAAGTTACATAGAGGCAAAGATGGATCCTCCCCTAGCACCTTTGGAGTAAGAATGGCTCTAATTTCAGATTCTAGATTCCTCAAATGTGAGAGAATACATTTCAGTTGTATTAAGCCATGAAACTTGTAGTACTTTATTACATCTGAACAAGTGGTCCCTAAGAGACCTCTAAGTATAACTGGAGAGATGCAGAAATGGAAAAGCTAGAAGATTCTGAGTTCATTGGGATTTATTTTTTCCAAACCCATGACTGTTTGGGATCTGCATGATCTGGCAAATACAATACAAATTATGAAATAACATTATAGTTTTAGAGTACTAATGGTATAATCTCACCAAGTGTATGAGATGCCAGTACCCTGAGGCTCCGGGACCTATGCTGTCCTGAGTCCTGCCCCCGTTTTAGTTTGTCCTGGACCTGGCAGCCTTCCCCCACTTCATGTCATAGGAAGGAACCAAAACAACTTTACCTACTACCTACCTTTCAAGGGCATTGGGAAGATCTGTGTCTTCATAATGTTTGTCCAAGAAATTGGAGCTTCCTGGAGTCCTGTCAGTAACTCAGTGTAAAGTATGTTATTATCCCTGCAAACCTTGGCGCTTCTTTGTCACTTTCCTTTTGAAAGGAAAATTACACTTACCCAAAGCATTTCATTACCACCTGAACTGTCTGCTTGATATAAATTTAGAAACCTAAATTTATACAACGCATAGCCAAATGCATTAGAGTTAGGAGCCCAGGGTACCTATAATATTGCTATTAGAGAAAATAAATTTTGGCAAGTGGCCTTGCATGACTATTCAGTCTAAACTCTGAATCAGTTCAGTTTAGGGAGGTCCCCTCACATGATTTTGTGGAATACTTTGCCTATGTTTGTTTACATTGCCTACAACAGTTTATTCCAGGTAGGTCTTAGAGCCTCATTAACTGAAAATTCTATTACCATCCAACTGAATATTAGGGATTATTTCTTTGATGTAGCTATAAAAAACAAAGTCCTATTTAGGGGAGACATCAGTTGAGTTCAGTCGCTCTGTTGTATTCGACTCTTTGCAACCCCATGAATCACAGCACACCAGGCCTCCCTGTCCATCACCAACTCCCGGAGTTCACTCAGACTCACGTCCATCGAGTCAGTGATACCATCCAGCCATCTCATCCTCTGTCGTCTGAACCTTCTTGACTGGCTGAAGATGTATGTTGAGTACATGCCATAGCTGGGAAGCCCCATGGATACTGCGAAGTTCCCTACCCCCAACCCTGCTTTGGTAGTACTTTGAAAGGGGGGAGTGGACCATGTTGGTTAGGCTGTGTTCCTTCCTTTTAAGCTCATGTGCTAGTTTTCCCTAATCCTGAATCTCTTTGAATGGAAGTGTAGACCTAAATATCAGTCCTGTGCTTGGCATGTGCACTGGTGCCTCAGTTTCCTCATATATAAAAATGGGCAAATAATACCTAGCTCATAGGATTGCAATAAGAATTAGATAATTCTGTTAAAGAAGTTAAGATGGTTCCTAGCATATAGTATTCATTAATAAAAGCTAGGTATTAAAAGAAAAAGGATATAATAAAGAAGAAAAAGAGGAAAAATGTATTATTAGTGGTGGCAGTAATAGTACTAGGTTCTAAGTTTCCCCAAGATACCAGAGAGACATGGCTAGTAGAAAAGACTGCAATAGAGGTTACAGATTGGACTTGGCATGAAGGTTGTCTCTTGAATTCTCTGGACATATCAAGAAAGTCAGTCAACTAATCACAAGCCAGCCAGTGGGTAGCTTCTACAGGCCAGCTGTCCTAGGTAAAAGAATGAATGGTATCAGGGACACATGGTTGAAAAGTCAAGCTGCAGCTGCCAGACCAATCATCTGATGTGGCTGGCAGAATAATGGCTTCACCAATGTCCATGTCCTCATTCCAGGGACTTGTGAATATGTTATATGTCAAAAGGGAACTAAGGTAGCAGATGGAATTAAGGTTGCTAATCATGTGGTCTCAAAATAGGGAGAATATCCTGGATTATCCAGATGGACACGATGTAATCACAAGCATCCTTAAACATGGAAGAGAGACATAAAAGTCAACACTCGAAGCCTATTCTGCAAGAAAGACCCGATCACCGATTGCTGGCTTTGAAGATAGATGGGACCATGAACCAAGGAATGCAGGTAGCTTCTACAAGCTGGAAAAGATAAGATTTGGCTCACCCCCATAGTCTCCATAAAGGAACTCAGACTTAATGCACCTCGAGTTGAGCCCAGGGAGACCCATTCTGGGCTTCTGACTTCTAGATCTAAAAGACAGAATTTTATTTTAAGCCACTACATTTGCAGTACTTTGACCATAAGAAACCCATACATCTACCAATAATCAGACTGAAGTATATCTTAACCAACACCCACCCCAGGACTGTGCACCTTCCATAAACAAAAGAACCGTTCATTAGAGGAGTATCATTTTATGTGATTTAACAACAGACTCTCTAAAGGAAGCAAAGTGCTTGATAGAGTGAACCCTTGAGAGACAGAAGCTTGAACACAAGAGAACAAGCCCTTCACTTTGTTCCTGTCCCTGATTCTCTGAAGCTCTTTCCTCCCTGAGTCCCGGGGAGCTTTCCTCTGGAGGTGGCTCTCAGTTCAGTTCAGTTCAGGTCAGTAACTCAATCATGTCTAACTCTTTGCGACCACATGGACTGCAGCACATCAGGCCTAGGCCTCCCTGTCCATCACCAACACCTGGAGCTTGCTCAAATTCATGTCCATAGAGTTCGTGATGCCATTCAACCATCTCATCCTCTGTCATTCCCTCTCCTTCTGACTTTAATCTTTCCCAGCATCAGAGTCTTTTCCAATGAGTCTGTTCTTTGCATCAGGTGGCCAAGGTATCAGAGTTTCAGCTTCAGCATCAGTCCTTCCAATGATCTCCTTTAGGATGGACTGGCTGGATCTCCTTGTAGTCCAAGGGACTCACAAGAGTCTTCTCCAATACCACAGTTCAAAAGCATCAATTCTTCAGCACTCAGCTCTCTTCACAGTCCAACTCTCACATTCATACATGACTACTGGAAAAACGATAGCCTTGACTAGGTGGACCTTTGTTGGCAAAGTAATGTCTTTGTTTTTTAATATGCTGTCTAGGTTGGTCATAACTTTCCTTCCAATGAGCAACGTCTTATAATATCATGGCTGCAATCACCATCTGCAGTGATTTTGGAGTCCCCAAAAATAAAGTCTCTCACTGTTTCCATTGTTTCCCCATCTATTTGCCATGAAGTGATGGGACCAGACGCCATGATCTTAGTTTTCTGAAAGTTGAGTTTTAAGCCACTTTTTCACTCTCCCCTTTCACTTTCATCAAGAGGCTCGCTGGTTCTTCTTCATTTTCTGCCATAAGTGTGGTGTCATCTGTGTGTCTGAAGTTATTTAGATGAGCAAAACAACCCTGGAAATGTGAACAGTGGAAATGTCCCTGGGGATGAGTTTGAACTCCTCTGTTATCTGGGGACTCCCATTTCATGGAAAGGTTCATTTTTTGTTGTTGTTGCTTTTTAGTCACTAAGATATGTCTGACTCTTTGCCATCCCATGGACTGTATAGTCTGCCAGGCTCCGCTGTCTATGGGGATTCTCCAAGCAATAATACTGGAGCAGGTTGCCATGCCCTCCTCCAGGGGATCTTCCTGACCCAGGGATCAAACCTGCACCTCTTATGTCTCCTGCATTAACAGGCAAATTCTTTACTGTCAAGCCACCAGGAAAGCCAATGGAAAGTCTTGTAGAATTTCCATATTACTGAAGATTCCAAGGGACATTTGAGGATATCCTCATTAATGCCAAACCCTCATATCAGATATTAGACAGGAAAATGTTTTACAGATCTGATGCAAATATAGTGTTGTCAGTACTGTTAAAGGCTTAAGTACTATTTAGTGGTATTTTTATTATAATAGTAGCATAGAATGTGGGGGAATTAAGGAGATTATGTATTATATTAATTAGCAACAATTTCTGCTTTTAGTAATAGACTTACTCATTAAAATCTCTGTCTTAGGGGGCAAACAGCTAATATAAGACTATAAAAGAACTACCTGATTTCTGTGAACAATAAATCTGTTTTAGGAGCTATCTCATTTTATATGGGAATCCTATATAATTAATTACGACTTCAATTTCAAGAGGACATTTTACTATATTAAGTAAGAGTAGGGTTAGTCTTATGGGAAATTCAGAAGGAGGTATTTACATAAGGAAATGAACACTAATTCCTGTGTAATGAACATTCTTTCAGAACCTCTTCCTTCCCCTTCTCCCACCCCCACTCCATCCCAGTGAATCTGCAAACTTTATAGCACCCCTATAAGATTTTTGAGAGATTCATATACAACACCATACTAACATATGGTAGAGTGCTCAGCTTAATATTGCATTCCATGGACAATACTTATTAAAATTTTGCCCATCGTGTTGAGCATGAAAAACATTTGTGTGACCCACAGGAGTAGAGGCAAGGAAGATCTCAGCAACAGGGGACAAGTCTAGAAGCCATGGCTTCCCCAACCCCCATCCAGCTAGCTATGGAACCAAGGAGATTAGGACCACGTCTAACCATAGGGCACATCATACAGCCTGGCTGGGAAGGTCTGGCATGAACATTAATACAGCACAATGGAAATGCAGTGTGGCACAGAAGTCAAGCCCTGGGTGCTGGGGTCTGATCTAATTTCTGCCAAGTTACTTACCACTCCATACTTACCCTTCATTACTTATATTGGACAAGAGTAACAGTGTCTACTTTATAGAATTGTGGTGAGGATTATAGCTGTAAAATATTTAGAACAGTGCCTGGTGTGCTGTGAGTCCTAAATATATGTTTAGAGGCAAGAAGCCTGGGTTCAGGTCCTAACATGCTGTATGACCTTGAACAAGTTGGTTTGACTCTCCAGGCCACATGTCCATTGTCTGTTAGTGAACAAATATTAATAAAACTGTTTCATCATGAGAGCATCCCTCATCCTTGTTCTTTTGGGAGAGTCAGATGTGGGGTGCGGTCCCAACACTCATTCCCATTTGCCCTGAAAGTGGTCCTGCAAAGTGTCTGAGTTGGATGATCACTGTGTGGTCATCTAAGTGTCTTGAGCATTTTAATGTGCCATTTATTTGGCAATTGAGAGGTCATGGTTAAGAGCTGATTTCGAGAGGAGAAGGGACAGAAGTCAAGGTGCAGAGAGCATCAGAGAGAAGGTGCACAACTAGAGATGGTAAACTTAGAGCCTTGGTCCAAACTATCTCCATAGAGGTTGGAAGAGATGTAAAGGAGGAAAATGAGGTACAAACTAGATGGAAATGTGGCTGAAGGATAGGTGTGTTTGCTAGACAGAGATGTGTCTGTCTTTCCATGCTGTGAGTAAAGCAGAGCACAGGACTCAAATAGGAGGGATAATGCCTGGCTGATGGAGCGAGACGCCAGTGACTGTTGAAGGAAAGCAAAGAGTCTCAAATCCTCTCTCCAGAAATTCTGTATTGGGAACTGGATGCTTTAATTGAGCGCTCTGATTTCAATGAATGCCCATGAAAGAGATAAGCACATGTTAAATTCCCAGCTATCCCTGGCTGATCTCTGTCTTGCAGTTGGTGAAGAAATAAAAGCAAAAATGATAGAGATTGATTTCCAGCTTCTCAGGAGGCCTGGCTGGCACTGATAATGCAGTTGATACTATAATTACTCTGAGCGTCTTTGGGCCAGAGGCCCTGGAACCTCTCCTGAGTAATCCTATGGGACTGTCACTCTCCACAGGGTCCCACCACCTCCAGGAAAACACACTCACCAGGCAGATCTGTAATCCCATCAAGTCTGCAAGTCTGTTAACGGAGCACATCTGAAATGAATTTGATTAACAGACACCAGTCTCCAAATAGTAATTCCAAGGCTGCTCTTCTGATTTCAGATCCCATGGTGTCCCACTTTCTTCGGTCTGTCCAGCTCAGTCCTTCATCAGAGAGGACCTGAGTCATTTCATGCTGGCCTCTCAATTCATCTCTTGAATTTGGCAACTGGTTGCTCCAATGCCTCTTTTAACCTTTAACTGCTGCCTTTTCTAACCTTTATTGTACCTACTAATCTGCATGACCTGGAACAACAGGAGATCCACTCACTCATTGTTTTCTTCATTCCTTCATTGACTGATTGATCCACAAAGTACCCACAGGCTCTGAGGTGGGCACTAGGGACTCAGATGCTGATGACACAGGATCCTCAAGGAGCTTGACATCCAGTGTACAGTCCCCTCCTGGAAGACTGTTGCTGCTGCTGCTAAGTCGCTTCAATCGTGTCCGACTCTGTGTGACCCCATAGACGGCAGCCCACCAGGCTCCCCCGTCCCTGGGATTCTCCAGGAAGAACACTAGAGTGGGTTGTCATTTCCTTCTCCAATGCATGAAAGTGAAAAGGGAAAGTGAAGTCGCTCAGTCGTGTCCGACTCTTAGCGACCCCATCTGTGGGATTTTCCAGGCAAGAGTACTGGAGTGGGGTGCCATTGTCTTCTCCCCTGGAAGACTAGAACTACCCAAATGTACAGAACAAGTATTTCACAAAGCCTGTCCGTTGGAAAAAGAAATGGCAACCCACTCCAGTATTCTTGCCTGGAGAATGCTGTGGAGAGAGGAGCCTGGGGGGTTACAGTCCATGGGGTCGCAAAGAGTCAGACATGACTTAGCAACTAAATCATCACCACCACTCTTCCTGTTTCCCTCCTCGCCTTTTCCCAACATCACTAGGAATCCCTTGACTTTATCCACTCTCCCATCAAGTCTACAACCTACAAATGTGCTCAGTCTCTCAGTCCTGTCTGACTCTTTGTGACCCCATGGATTGTAGCCCTTCAGGCTCCTGTCCATGGGATTTCCCAGGCAAGAATACTGGAGCAGGTTGCCACTTCCTCCTTCAGGGCATCTTCCCCACCCAAGAATCAAACCCTCATCTCTTCCATTGGCAGGTGGATCCTTTACCCCTGAGCCACCTTGGAAGTCCCAAGTCTGTAACACTCTCCTTCTATCAGTTAGTTTATGTTTCAAATCACAGAAAAAAATAATTTAATCGTGAATAAATGACTTGGTTCACATAATTGGAAGCCCAGCGGTACAGCAGACCTCCTGGCTGCCTGAAGCCAGTGCCTCAGGCTGCTTCTCTGCTGTCACTCATCTGTGTTCACCTATGTGGCTTGAATTCAGTTTTAGACTCACAGAAGCAAAGTCGGTGTAGGAGGATCAGAGAAACGGGAAGCTACACTCCAAATTTTTTAACACGTTTCCCCTCACATCTTGTTGACCTGAAAGTGACTATAAGGCCATGATAAAAATGATCCCCAGAGCCAGAAATAGCTGTGGATTGGATTGATTTAGACCTGGGGAGCCCACACCATTCCTAAAGCAAGGCAGTAAGATTTCTGATCCATTAGGCAAATCAGAGCTGATTCTGAGAGCTGGGGATGAAGGCATTGCTCAAAATTTCACTGCTTTGGGACTTCTCTGGTGGTCCAGTGGTTAAGACTCCATGTGTCCACTGCAGGGGGCATGGGTTAATTCCCTGGTCAGGGAAACAAGATCCTGCATGCTGTGTGACCAAAAATAAATAAATAAATTCATAGCTGCCCAACCAAGGAAAGAATGCAGGATGGATGTCCGTTGATCACTAGACGGTGACATGACCACAACATGGGAACAGGAACACTCACTCTGGCTCTGACCTTGACATGAGTGGCAAACATCTGACACTTCTTCTGGATGCAGAGTCTCCATGGGATCAGGCTAGAGGGCCTCAGGATGCTCAGCCTCCCTTCATCCATTGCACTCTCCCTTTCTCAACAGTATCTGGGATATCTTTTCCAAGCATTATTAACAGGCAGATCAGAAGCATAACTGAATTATTCATAAACTGTTATATTTGTCTGCTGGTAGCTTGGTCTCTGATGTGAGAAGAGAACTGTTTCCCATATGGCTTTAGTTGGAGATATCATTTTTTAATCTGAATCACACAGTAATTTTCACAGGGCAAGGGGACAGTCTCAGAATTACCCTATGACCATTGACTTATTTTCATGTAAAGGTTAAAGGAAAGACACCTTTTTGGAAAGCTTCTGTTTATGAATGACTGAAGCTGGGTTTGCAGGATTTCCTGAAAAGAATTTGTGAATGATGAGGTAGAGAAAAGCCTCTAGGTGTGAAGTTCAGCCTCACCCATGGGCTTGAAGAGTAGGAGGAACCACAGCATGAAGCAAAGAGGCCTCTCAGGAGATGACATGGGCCTTGGGTCATTGTCCAAAATATTAACAGCATCACTTGCTTTGCTCCTAGAAGGAGCTCTGTGTGTGGAAAAAACCTTCAAGGGATGGAAATGAAATTATATCTCCAGCTTATCAGAACAGGAAAGACTTTTGAAAACATTAAAGCCAAGTGAAGTTAGGTGACTCCTCCAAGATGATTTTCCTAAAGGGGTAACTGTTTGGAAGAGTCAGAGATGAAAAGAAAATAGGATTTGGCAGAGCCAGAATGCAAGGTGGGTCAGACCTATTACAGACTTTTGAAACTTAGGTTTGGCACCAAGAATAGACAATGGTGCTCAAACAATAGCTCATTGAAGATCATTTCATAGGGAGCTGGGAATGTTAGGGTCAGACACACAGAGCCAGTTTTGGAGCCAAAGAGGAATTCTGCCAAGTGGCTTGTAGGCTGCACCCGCCAGGGTTTCTTGTCTGCATCTCTCCTGTATCAGCTCTTGCAATGGAGGGATTTTCAGGGTGTTTTGTATTTGTGGTCCTGAAAGACTCCATCCAGAAAGGAGAAGGAGAAGGCTGTACAAGTGTTCGAACACTGATTTTGTGCTCAGTACTATACATTTATTGTGTGCTCCTATGCCACCCTTTCACCCTCCTACACAGACTCACATGTACACACTTTAATTGGTGCTGCTGGTTCTCTTGTCCCCAAGTCTGTCTGGATATGTCACATTCCCAAGGCCCCAGCTCTCTGAGCAAAAATGAGTTAAAAGTATGGCGCTCCCAATTGTTTTAAACGAAGAAGGATGACCATGGCCTTTGGCTCCCAGAAAGGCTAGATACCTTGCTTGTTTCAAGAACAATTCTGAGCATCTACTGTGTATAAGTATGCTGTTAGACTGGGGCTACAGACAGCGGGGTACAAAGACGATTCTCCACGTATGTGTGGGATCTAAAATGTGACATGAATGAATTTATCTACAAAACAGAGACAGAATCCAGACATAGAGAATAGATTTGTGGTTGCCAGGGGAAGGCAGGGCAGGAGAGGGTCGGACTGGGTGTTGGGGATTAACAGTTGCAAACGATTATTATAAAAAAAAAAGATAAACCACGAGGTCCTATTGTTTAGCAGGGGGGAATGATATTCAATATCTTTTAATAAACCATAGTGAAAATATGAAAAAAAAATATATATAATATACATACACACACACATATATATGTATAGAAAGAAAAAGACAGAAAGGCACTTAGTTGTGTCCAACTCTTTGTGATCTCATGGACTATAGCCCACCAAACTCATCCATGGGATTCTCCAGGCAAGAATAATGGAATGGGTTGCCATTTCCTTCTCCAAGGGATCTTCCCGACCTGGGGATTGAACCCAAATCTCCCACATTTTGGGCAGACTCTTTACTGATGGAGCCACCAGGGAAGTCAATATATATATATATATGTATGAAGTGAAGTCGCTCAGTCATGTCCAACTCTTTGCAACCCCGTAGACTGTAGCCCACCAGGCTCCTCTGTCTATGGGATTTTCCAGGCAACAGTACTGGAGTGGATTGCCATTTCCTTCTCCAGGGGATCTTCCCAACCCAGGGCTCAAACCCAGGTCTCCTGCATTGTAGACAGACGCTTTACTGTTTGAGCCACCAGGGAAGTATATATATGTATATATACACATATATGTATGTATAACTGAATCACTTTGTTATGTGTCAGAAACTAACATAAAATCATAAATCATTTTATACTTCAATTTTTAAAATATTATCTAAGAGTAAGAAATACACATTTTGGGCAGACTCTTTACTGATGGAGCCACCAGGGAAGTCAATATATATATATATATGTATGAAGTGAAGTCGCTCAGTCATGTCCAACTCTTTGCAACCCCGTAGACTGTAGCCCACCAGGCTCCTCTGTCTATGGGATTTTCCAGGCAACAGTACTGGAGTGGATTGCCATTTCCTTCTCCAGGGGATCTTCCCAACCCAGGGCTCAAACCCAGGTCTCCTGCATTGTAGACAGACGCTTTACTGTTTGAGCCACCAGGGAAGTATATATATGTATATATACACATATATGTATGTATAACTGAATCACTTTGTTATGTGTCAGAAACTAACATAAAATCATAAATCATTTTATACTTCAATTTTTAAAATATTATCTAAGAGTAAGAAATAGATAAATGATATGCCTATTCAATTCAAACACAAGAAAGATGTGATACCTAGCCATCAAATTAGCTTTGAGGATACCAAAGAAGGAGAGAGAGTACGTCTGACTTTCATGACATACTTTCAAGAGGGTATTTTGACTGTGTATTTCAGGTCAGGCAGGACCTTGACTGTGGATCCCTGGAGGGTGAGGGAAGCACAGGAAGAAACCCTCCTGGATAAAATGTGCTAAGCATGCCTGCCTATCCCTGAGGGGTGGCAATTTATCTGGGATAGGGGACATGCCACCCTCAGAGAGATGAGGCACCTACCATGCCAGTGTTTCACACCTGGTTCAAGAAACTTTTGGTCAAAAAAATTCAGATCAAGTGTTTCTGCCTTGTTTGTTGGGAACTTTTGCAGCCAGACTACCCATCAGTAGGGAACGCCAGAGGGCCCCTCTTCCATTCCATTCCATTCCACTCATCACAGGCTTCCTGCAAGCATCTGGCCAAACTTCACATCAGTGGGGTACTTCCTCCATCCCACACCATCTTTGAGCCAATTCCAGTCTTCCTCTTATACCCTCACTGCAAACCTTTATCTTCACCCCCTGAACCACATGTGTAGTCCCCCAGTCTCCACTCCCAGCCCAGGTTCTTCATTAAGGCAGCCACACTTCCCACAGAAGCCGGCACTGGGACCTTTCTGGAAATCAGCTATACAATTTCCCAGCTTAAAGCCATTTCAGAACTCACTACTGAACACAAACAGCTAATAAGTTCAGTGTGTTCTGATAGGAGGAGCCACTTCTGATAGAAGTAGAACAGCTCAGGGCTTCCCAGATGGTTCAGTGGTAAAGAATAAGCCTGCCAATGCAGGAGACATAGGTTCGACCCCGGTCTGGGACGATCCCACGTGCCACGGAGCAACTAAGCCTGTGCACCACAACTACTGAAGCCATTCTCTAGAGCCTGGGACCCACAACTGCTGAGCCCATGTGACACAGCTGCTGAAGCCCACACACCCTAAGGCCTGTGCTCCACAAGAGAAGCCACAACAATAAGAAGCCTGAGAACTGCAACAAAGAGTGCACCCAACTTGCCTGCAACTAAGAGAAAGTCTGAGGGCAGCAATGAAGACCCAGCAAAGCTAATAATAAAGAAATAAGTAAAAATGTTTTTTTAATTAATTTTCATTTTTTAGTTTGTTTTGCTTTACAATACTGTATTTGTTTTGCTATACATTGACATGAATCAGCCACGAGTGTACATGAACTCCCAATCCCAACCCCCACCTCCCCCCTCCCTCCTCACACCATCTCTCTGGATTAGTTACCACTAATTTGTTCTCTACATCTGTGAGTCTGTTTTTGCCTTATCATATTCATTTGTTTTATTTTTTAGATTCTACATACAAATAATGGCAGACAGTGTTTGCCTTTCTCTGACTTATTTCACTAGGCATAATACTCTCTAGGTCCATCCAGATTGTTGCAAATGACAGAATTTCATTCTTTTTTTATGGCTGAGTAGTATTCAATTATATATACACCACATCTTCTTTATCCACTTACCTGTTGATGGACACTTAGGTTGCTCCCCTAGCTTAGCCATTGTAATTAATGCTGCTATAAACATTGGGCTGCATGTATCTTTTTGAACTAGTATTTTTGTTTTCATTGGCTATATACTCGAGTACAATTAATGGATCACGCTACTTCTGTTTTTAGTTTTTTGAGGAACCTCCATACTGTTTTCCATACTGGCTGCAACAATTTACATCTCTGCCAACAGTGTACAGGGTTTCCTTTTTTCCATGTCCTTGTCAACATCTGTTATTTGTGAATTTTTGATGATAGCCATGCTGACAGGCGTGAGGTAATATTTCATTTTAATTTTGATGGTAAGTGATGTTGAGCATTTTGTCATGCACTTGTTGGACATCTACATATCTTTTTGGAAAAAATACCTATATAGGTCTTCTGTCTATTTTTAATTGAGTTATGTTTTTGATACTGAGCTGCATGACCTGTTTATATATTTTGGGTATTAATCCCTTATCTGTCATACCACCTGCAAATACTTTCTCCCATTCAGTGGTTATTTTTTTGTTTTGTCAATGGTTTCTTTTGCTATGTAAAAGTTTTTAAATTTAAGTCCAATTTATTTATTTTTTTCTTTTATTTTCTTTGCCTTAGAAGACAAATACAGAAAATATTGCTATGATTTATGACAGACACTGGTCTGCCTGTTTTTTTGTAGGAGTTTTATTGTCTTTGGTCTACACGTAGGTCTTTAATCCATGTTGAGTTTATTTTTTATATATGGTGTGAGAGGATGTTCTGATTTTATTCTTTCACAAGCAACTGTCCAGTTTCCCCAGCATCACGTATTAAAGAAGTTATCTTTTCTCCTTGTAATTTCTTGCTTCCTTTGTCATAATTTATCTTGGTGTGTGGTTTTATTTCTGGGCTTTCTATTCTGTTCCATCGATTTGTGTCTGTTTTGTGCAAGTATCATACTGTGTTGATTACTGTAGCTTTGTAGTATAGTCAGAAGTCAGGGAGCATGACCCTTCCAGTTTTGTTCATTTTTCTCAAGATTGCTTTGGCTATTTGGTGGTTGAATGTTTCTTGTTCCATGAGAACAATAAACCTCTTTTCCTAGTTTTTCTTACTTGAAGGTAAATGCGTTACTAACTGAAAGAGTGCTCTACCCTTAAGCTGCTTATATCTCCTTGAAAAGGCAATTGTAATAGTAGAAAACTTTTTTTAAAGGTCAAAATATAAAACCAAAGGATATTAGAGATATAAATTCCTCTAAGAGTTCAGAAAGTAATATGGACTAGAGTTAGAAAGTGAGGGAAAAAGATAGAATTTGAAGGATAGGTAGTAGGATTTTGGCTTATAGGAAAAAAAGAGAGAAGAAGTATATAATCGAAGCTCTATGTGTGAGTCACTGAGGAGAACCAGTCTGAAACTGAAGAAATAAGGTAAGATACACATGGGAGGGCTTGCAAGGTCCTTAGACATCAGGCCATGTACATTTTTTAAGCAGTGAACAATACAATGAAAAAGCAGTTCTGTGATGTACAGCTCATAAAAATTTTTAAATTATAATCATCAAAATGATTGTAGAGTAGTAAATATTTTTCCCTAAGGAAAGAGTGGAACACATAATGAGGAGATCTGGGCATTTTTTTTTTTTTTTGGCCCTTCCTAAAAATACCAGTTTTAATTCATGAGTATGCATTTATCTGTTCAACTGGTCTGAAAGGGAAATGGCATGATTAAAGCTTTGGTTGAAAATAGTTTTTCTTTTTTCAAGAAACTCCTTCAGAGCCAAAAGATTCCAGTGGCTGTTCAGAGGCAGGCTGGATGTGTAGACTAAAGTTCAAATGAAACTCATGTGGAAATCTGTACACCATTTTATGAGGCCATCATGAGATAAACCAAGATCATACTTTAAAAACACTGCCAACCTCTGAGAAAAAGGTGAAGCACAAAATTGTCATCAATTACCTTCATTTTACTTTTTTTTTTTTTCTGGGAATCTTAACTGATCAGATAGCCAAGAAGACAAGCTAAGGTTTCAGACTCATCGATTTTCTTTTCACTCTTTTGTTTAAGAGCCAGACTCCTGGCTTCAGATAACAGTGATTTAGAGATTTGGTCTCATTTTATAGGCAGCATGGACTTTGTGTTGTCCAATAACTGGAGACAGGCTAGATCATTATCTTTTAGATTTGAAGAGGCAAGACCAAAGGGACTCAAAGAGAGATGCAGGACCACTGCCTCTGTATTTCTTTGGACAAGCTCATGATGCCCATACGTTCATAATCCTCCTTCCCCATTCCACCTGCCTGAGTCCTCACCATTGCCACCATCACTATTAGTTCCATACACCAAGTGACCAGCAAATCAAAAGATGTCAGGAAGTTCCTGAAACCATTCTTGGCCTGGCTTGACGATTGTGTGAGCACTCTGCACAGGGTAGACAGGTATGTGTTATAGAAGAAACACTTCCTTTAGTTTTTCTTCAGATGTTCTCAAAAGTATTTTTCTAAGTGTGAGATGTAGGAAGAAACAAAGGTGATTTCTGATAATCCAAGAGTTCAGGCTAAAACAGTGTTCATTGTTGTTCACTCACTAAGTCATGTTTGACTCTTTTGTGACCCATGGACTGTAGCCTTCCAGGTTCCTCTGTCCATGGCATTTCCCAGGCAAGAATACTGGAGTGAGTTGCCATTTCCTTCTATAGGAGATCTTCCTGATCCAGGGATTGAAGCTATGTCTCCTGTATTGGCAGGCAGATTCTTTACCACTGACTCACCAAGAAATCCCCCCCACCCCCTGAAAAATTCACAGTACCAAATTTTCTATATCTCTTTCCTTCACACACATACACACTTGAATTTTCCTTTTGTTAAAGTGATGAAGCATCTTATTTGTTGAAAATAATTTTGTCTCAAAGAGTTTTGTTTTGTTTTGATATCATGGATATTTCTTTTGGAACAACATGTAATATGGAATATCAGTATAGTGGATTAAAGTGTAGATTCTAGAGCCAGACAGACTGAGTTTGAATCCTAGTTCAGGCACTTATTATGTCAGCTTGGGCAATACACACCATTTCTCTGTGCCTTAGTTTACTCATCTACAAGTAGGAATAATACTGCCTATCTCCTGTGTTTATCAAAAGGATTAAATGAATTAAGATGTCTAAAGCACTTGGAGGAGTGCCTAGAACTTGATGAGAGCTAGAAGTGATCACTGTCATTATTAAAACTTGATCTATAGGTACATTCATCAGTCAGCCACTGATTAACCTTATATGATAGACACTGTTTAAAAAGCTGGATACGTGGTGAACAGGATGGTGAGTGCCTGGAATTTAGGATGCTTACGTTGTAGTGGGGGTGATAGACTAAATAAATAAATAGAAAAAATAAACAATAACATTTCAGAGACTGATAAATGCTGTAAGGAAAGTGACAATGTCAGAGAGGATGACTAAGGTCAAGAGGATAACTAAGGTCAGACACTGGATAACTTTCAAAGGGGTGGGCAGAAAAATATCTTGCTGAGACATCAGTTACATCTCCCGTGTAAGGGACATTAAGTAGAAAAAACCGTAGCATTCTCTGTTTTCCAAGGATTCCCTTATAATAGGTCCTTCCGGCATTAGCATTACCAGTGTTCCTTACGTACCATAGATATATTTAAGGATGGTGCACAAAATATTTAAACATCAAAACATTTGGAAAAAAGTCTAGGAGCTCAGTACTACTGACAGTCACCCCCAATTCCAGGTGCCACCAGGAGAGAGGGAGCAGAGAATCAGACAGGGACCCTCCTGGCTTCTTTTTCAACATTTCTTCCTAGCTCTAGTTGGGCAGTTCAAACTCCAGACACCCATGTCCTGTCATCAGTCAACTGCAGGAAATTTTTAGAAATTGTTGCCCAATCTACAAGGACAGGAGGTGGAGGAAATGGAAAAGTGAGAGAGGGAGGAAGTTCTGCTCCTTGGTAGATGATGGAAATCAAGGAAAACATTAGTGCTTGTGTTTTTTCAGTCCAGGCACCTAAAATTTTGGTGTGGGGGGATAAAGGCTGTTATCTTGTGGAAATGGAACAAACTTCCCTGGGTTGGAATGTTAATCTTGACTCTTATGGGATGAATACAGTCTGAGCTGGATTTTGCAGGTGGCCAATGCTATATTTTCATTTGCAGTTGAAGCTTTTTACATGGGTTTATCCTAATTTGATTTACAAAGTGACTTCAGACACAAATATGATAAATATTTATTTACTCCTATTTTCCAGCTCCGAGCCTGTAAAGATGCCATTCCTAGATCTGAAATTCTCCTTGTTCTTCATTTGGCAGGCATCTCCTCAACTTTTGGACACATTTTCCCAGAGAGACCATCCCTGGCTGCCTTAACTAAGTGGGAGCTCCTGCCCACTCAATTTTCCAATGCTGAGCTCTTTCCCTTCCTCCAAAACCCTCATCCCAACTTTCAGTTATTCAAGTGCTTGCTTATTCTTGTCTAGCTGCCCCACGTGGCTACAGGTTCTATAAAAAGGCAAGAGCCACACTATTTTATCTAATAGTTTATATCCCGAACTTCACCAAGTGCTTGGCATAGCCAATGTGGTCAACATTTGCTAGTCATAGAATCCTTACCACGAACTTGGGAGGTGGATATTTTTACCGAAGAAGAAAACTGAATTTCAAGGGATGAATTGCCTTGTTGGGAGTTACACAGCTCTTCTCTGATGGAGCTAGGACTCTGACTCAGGAATTCTGATGCTGTTGTAGAGTTCTTTCTACTACACGCCTGCTTTCCAGGTGGCGCTAGTGGTAAAGAACCCACCTGCCAATGCAGGTAAGAGATGCTGGTTTGATCTCTGGGTTGGGAAGATCCATTGGAGGAAGGCATGGCAACCCACTCCTGTATTCTTGCCTGAAGAATCCCATGGACAGAGGAGCCTGGTGGGCTACAGTCCATGGGGTTGCAGAGTTGGACACAACTGAAGTGACTTAGCATGCTTACACTACTACACACTGCACAGAAAGCAATGCCACGTGACTGTCAGGGCACGCGAGAGAACTATGGGGTTTTCAGGTATCCCATTGGGAAGCTGTGATACTGCGACTTTAAAAAAAGGAACACATATTTAGTCTTCACCTCTGGGTTCTGACACAGAGCTTTTAAAGCCCTTGGAATTTCCTAAGCTGTCTTTCATTCTGTTAATAAGGTGACTTTTGGACCTGAAGATATGGATGGTAGCTAGGACAACCAACCAAGAGATGAGAGGGTTGAAACTTTCAATCTGACCTCCAGACTTCCCTGGAGGATAAAGGAGTTGAAGACTGAACAGCTGCCATTTGCCTGTTGCCAATTGCCAATGACAATCATGCCTATAGAAGGAGGCTTCCAGGGAAGCCCAAAAGGACAGGTTCCAGAGAGCTGCTGGGTTGAGGTCTGGAGAGAGTGGCATACCTGGAGAGGGTGAGGAAGCTCCAAGCCCCTTCTCACATGCTTGCCTGGTGCATCTCTTCATTTGGCTGTTCTTGAGTTATATTCTTATATAATAAGCCAGTGATCTAGTAAGTAAAATGTTTTGCTGAGTTCTGTAAGCCACTCCAGCTAATTAACTGAAGCCAAAGAGGGGATCATGGAGATCTCTGACCCATAGCCAGTCAGTCAGAAGCAGAAGGGATAACCAGGACTAGCAACTGTTGTCTGAAGGGGCTGGAAGGGCTGTCTTGTGGGACTGAATCCTTATCCTGTGGGATCTGATGCTATCTTCGTGTAGAGTGTCAGAACTGAGTTGAATTGTAGGATACCCAGTGGGTGATGGAGAATTGCTTTGGATGCCTGGCGAGAAATCCTTTGCTTTGGAATTGACGTGTAGAAATTTTAGAGGCAGATAAAAACCGATAATGCTCTAGAATCTGCATCCTGAAATCCTCCAACAGAGAAGAAGAACAAATGATGCTCCTCAAGGTACAGTCAGCAGCTCAGGGCTGAAAGGTTTTCACGTCTGCTCATCCCTCTGTTGCTGCTGGGTGGCCGTTGAGACCATGTATTTATTTTGTGACCAGATCTCTGGTTCTAACCCCAGTGCAACCATCTACTAGGTGCATAACTTTGGGTAAGTTATTAATGTTTGTACCTAGTTTTCTCTTCTGTAACAAGAAGAAAATAGTCATGTATACCTCCTAGTGTTGATACTCTGCCTGGAATTAAGATAGGTACTTAATACATAAATGTCAAATTAATACTGAAGGAACTTACAGGCATATCTGTTCTAAGTACAAAAAGTCATTGTCTTGGCTAGCAGGGTGATGAACAAGGTGAAAAGGGGTTAAAAATGTATTGGGGATACTTCCCTGGTAGCCCAGTGGTTTGGAAGACTTCACCTTCCAAAGCCGGGGGTGCGGATTCAATCCCTGGTTGGGGAGCGAAGATCCCACATGCCTCGTAGCCAAAAAATCAAAACAAAGAAACAGAAACAATATTGTAACAAATATAATAAAGACTTTTAAAAAGGTCCACATCACACACAAAAATTTTTTTTAATGTTTTTGGAAATTTTTGAGACTTTTTAAAAATTTATTTTTTATTGAAGGATAATTGCTTTACAGAATTTTGCTGTTTTCTGTCAAACCTCAACATGAAGCAGCCAGACTTTTAACCACACTATTGTCCTTTTATATGGTAATCCATACAACCAGGATGATTCCGACCCACACGCCATGCCCCAAGCTGCTTTACGCACTGACCATTTTGCTCTACCACGTGTCCCTGTATCACTCTAGTTTTGAGTGGCTACAATTCTCTCTAACATTTTCAGCTGCTGCACACCCAGCATGATGCCTTAAGATGCAATATGTCAGGTGAAAATGAAAAACACATGTTTTTTCAGCACTTGGTTTCAAGTGTTATTGGGTTTCCAAAAAACACAGATTTGAGAATAAGAATTTCAAACAGACTATACCGAAATGTAGAGATTCAATTGTTCCCGAAGTTGCTATTAGGAATAGGTAATTAATCAGCTGGTATTAGAAGTGAGCAACATTTCAGAGAAGAGATACATGGATTTGGTGTTATGTCAAATGAGTAGTTCTTAGTCTTATGGGTAGAAATCCAGGAAAACATAATTGCCTCCACAGAAGTGATACTTTCTAACATTTAAGCTGTCCAATTAGCCATCACAGGAGGAAGGTGCTCTAAGAGCTAGTAAGTTCAGGGCCTCATAGAATGGCTTGGGCAGAAGCTAGGCAGCTACCTCTAAGGGCTGCTTGGAAGTTATCTATGAATGGACAGCTTGGACTAGGAGACCTCTGAGGATCCTATCAACCTTGGAAGTTCATACTTTCTGAATGTGACACAGAAATACATCTTTCTAAATCTGTTCCTTAATTCAGCATTGGTCAAAGTTCTATGTTTATAGAAACATAACCAATACTGATGGTATTCTCTGATGGTACTTGGCAAAGAGCTTTCACATGTTAATGATGTCTCTGATAAACAAAAATTAATTTTCAAAATTTATTAGATATCATATTCCTTATACAAAGCTGAGATAAACTGTCAGAATAACTGAATCAGGAAGGGTCACAGCTTTGGGAAGACTTGAGACACCAAAGAGGTAAAGGAGAGTGTTGTGGCCCTCTGTGTCGGGCTCACTGACTCTGAAAGGCCGGTGAGTTTTCTGAAAGCAGCAGAGGCCGTTCAGACCCTGACTGTCCCGCTATCTTTTGGAGCAAAGAAACTCTCCACTTTCCAGCTGCCTGCTCAACAGCGAATACAGAGTTGTTTGCTGGCTGTCCCAGAGCCTCTCTGATCTATCGAGGCCAGAAAGAAGAGTTCAGGGGCCAGCAAAAGCTGAGTAGCTTGGCTGACCTGTACACCGGGTGCATGATTCCAGAACAACTCTCTGAGGGAAGGGAGGAGATGGAAGGAGAATGGGGCAATAAATTAGTCATTTGGATTTCCCTATAGGGCCTGCCTCCATGTGTCCATCCTCACACTCTCTTAACACAGTCCAGTGGATTAATACTAACAATCTAAGCTATGTAAGGATTTTGCATGTATTATCTCATTCAATCTCCATAACAATCTGTAAATATTTTTATGATGCCAATTTTCAGAGAAGTAAAGTGAAGTATTATTTAGCCTCAAATCACACAGCAAGTGGCGAATCCACCATTTAAATAGACACCCTCACTTAAAAGTCTAGGCTCTTAACTATTATCAACTAGGTAAGTGGGAAAAAAGTTCAAGCAGGTAGATCAAAAGCTTTGGAATAAATTCTGTCATTTAATTTGTAAACAATCTGTAAGGCAAGCATCAGTAGATCTTGCCTTTTTATACATGATTTTATATATGAGGAACCAGATTCATCTCCAGTCTCATACAGTAACAGTAGCCCCTGCATTATGTACTAAGCCACGGACAAATTTTGCTTTCTTGAACACCCAGAATGACCAGGCACTAACATGAAAGTGACTTCTGGTGATTGTGCTGGTTTGTTTTGGTGCTGAAGATATGCTAAAACATCCCAGCCATGGAACACTTGGGCCTATTGTAAAGGATGTAGCCAGAGATGCCTAGGGTTGGGGGGACACTCTGGCCTGAACTTCATCCTTTCCCTTTAATCTGGGGATGCCCATGCTGTATAGCAAAAGCTCCCTTTTCACATGTTACTACAATGGCACCCCACTCCAGTATTCTTCGCTGGAAAATCTCATGGACGGAGGAGCCTGGTGGGCTGCAGTCCATGGGGTGGCTAAGAGTTGGACACGACTGAGCGACTTCACTTTCAATTCTCACTTTCATGCACTGGAGAAGGAAATGGAAACCCACTTCAGTGTTCTTGCCTGGAGAATCCCAGGGACGAGGGAGCCTGGTGGGCTGCCATCTCTGGGGTCGCACAGAGTCGGACACGACTGAAGCGACTTAGCAGCAGCAGCGGCAGCAGGTAGGTTAAAACAGACAGGAACTGGTTAAAACAACAGGAACAATTGTCCATTTAAATGAGTTGAGTATATTTCTGAGCCAAGGCCTTTCAGGGCCTTGGTATTCAAATTTAAGCCAAAAGATTAATTTAGTCCAATGTTTCTCAACCATGACCTCATTAAAAAAAAAAAAAAAAAGAATAGAAAAGCTGATGCCTGGGGCTCCACCCCAGAAGAAATGATTCAAACATTCTGGGGGTGGAGTCCAAGTACTGGTAGTTTTTAAAGCTCCCTAAGTGAGAGTCACAGGTAGCCAGCGGTGAGCCATACTTTAAGGAACCAGGTGCTATTTCATCTAAAACAAACAAATGAAGCTCAAGTTGATGTGACAATTCAAGGAATCTTACCTTTTTCTCCCTGGAATACTGATTATCAGAAACTCCAAACAGACAATAACAGGGAAAACTGTGATGGAGATCTGGGGAAGAAAGTGACCAGCAGCCAGGGCTGAAGACAGGGAAAGCTTATCAGAAGCACCATGCTAATTATGGAAAACCAGACTCCCTGGCAGAAGGCCAGGGGCGTGGCAGAATGGATAGGGGTGGAGGGCAGGAGAAATTTTAGGAAATTAGAAATTTTAATAACTTTGGCTGTCAAGGGTTGCAATTAGATACTGAACTGTTTCTACCTTATTGCAAGCCTTGAGAGCAAAAATAGATCAGGAAAGAAACTCCTGCAGCACATTCTAGCTGCTTTTCTTTTCTCAAGCTCAGGAACAAAAAGAAAATGAAGCATTTCCATGGTTGCTTTCTGATGAAGGGCCCCCATAGGCACCCTTTCTGAACACCAGGGGGAGTAACATATAGTCGACCTCCTTTACCAGGCCTTTCAATACAGCAAGAGAAAGAACAAATTCTTGCTTATTGTTTAGATCCCTGCATAAATAAGCTCTTCCTTCTCTCTCTGACTAAAGATAACAATCCATTTGTATTCATTTAAGAGAGTAAGTAAATGTTCTTTAAAAGTAATAAAATGGATTGGATCACCCCATAGTTGAAGTTGCACAAAAGGAGGAGAGTAAGGGCCTGATCCCCTTGGGTTTGAATCCCAGAAAGAGCACTTAGTAGCTGTGTCACCAAGGGCAAGTTTCTTAATTTCTCATGTCTCAATTTTCCTGTTTGTAAAATGGGCACGTCATAGGATGGTAATAAGAGCTGATGGGTTAATACAGATAAGCTTGAAACAAAGCCTGGTGTATAGTAAGTCATCAATCAGTATTAGCTAGTGTCCCTACCAAGGAGACCACCAGAAGACTTTAATTTTAGATTTAAATTCTTCCATACTTCAGGACTTCCCTGGTGGCTCAGATGGTAAAGCGTCTGTCTGCAATGTGAGAGACCTGGGTTCAATCCCTGGGTTGGGAGATTCCCTGGAAAAGGAAATGGCAACCCACTCCAGTGCTTTTGCCTTGAAAATCCCATGGATGGAGGAGCTTGGTGCAGGCTACTATCCATGGGGTCGCAAAGAGTCGCAAAAGAGTCCATACTTCAACAATTCCAAGTACTTTATGTTAAAAATCATTCAACTCAAAAATGGTAAAGCCACTGGAGCCTTTGAAAGAAAGTGATATTTAAAGATAGAACTGAGTGTCATTTTTCATATACATCAAAGATCACTTATTCTAGTAATCTATGATAAGAATATACAGAAAATAGTGACTTTGTACTATCATAAAATGGCCAATACAAATTTTAAATATACAAAAATGCACCCACAAAGGATGAACTAATAAAGTGAGTGTGCCATAATGAAGAAAGACAATGATCCGTTAGAATATCAATATCGTAAAATTTCCTCAGAGGATGTGAGAAATTAGAAGAAAAGGAGCATATGGTACTTATGGACAATTCATATGCATTTTCAATCTAACAACAGTCCAACAAAAGACTTGAGTAGTTATTTCACTAGAATGCATGTACTTTAATCATCCACAAAATTGTTTTGATTGTAATAGATGATCCTCTACAAAGTGACGTCATTTTAACAAAACGAGCAGCCAGTAAGGAAGCTCTGGGTTAGGTTTTCCCCCACGAGAACTGATGGCACATTTACCGTGGATGGAGGCCATGGAATAAACACGGCTGTACCAAACATTCCTGACAACGATGGAGAACTCTGCTTGCATGTTTTTTCATACTAGCACACATAACTTTTTTCCCCAGTGGATCTTCAGCGAGGCAAGGCAGTTGCCTGGGTTGTATGGAATTCAGCAAACAGAAATGCATGACCAGTGACCACACACTTGCATCTGGATAAGGTTTTGGCTGACTGCGCTTTGGGATTTTTAACGCTAGCCACTAACAAGGATCCCCTTCTTTTTGACTATATAAGTCAACTCTGAGAGTCACAGGGTAGAGCGAATTTTTTAGTAGCTGCTTCTGTGTTACCAAGCACTGAGACTGTAGGTGGCAGAGATTGACTCTTCTCATCTGTACTGCTTGCTGTTGGAGAGACTAGAGCCTGGCAAGAAATCAGAATGATGGGGGAGAGGACTGACTTTAAGAGTGAACTGAAACTTACTCTTTTTAGCATCCTAGTAACATGTGTGGGGAAAATGGATACAGATATCTGACAGAATGACACAGAGGTCAAAAACATGGTCTTGACCTGGGCTTGAATCCAGCTCCACACTATCAGACCTGTAACTTGGATTCATTTACTTAACCTCACTCATGACCTCCTTAAGCTGTATTTCCTCATTCTGTAAGTTGGGGTGATGGTAGTCTCTTCCTTACAAGGTGGTCATGGGAATGAAAAAAGATGATACTTACAAAAATGCTTCATCCTATAGTGTATTTTAAAATCCTCCCCAACTCTTTTGAGGTAGATATTATTGTACTCATTTGCCAATGGGAAATTGAGGCTCAGAGACATTCTATAACCGGCCCCACAATCACTCAGCAGGTAAGTGAAGGAAGCTAGACACGAGCCCGGGATTGCTCTAAAGCTGGTACTCATCACCACTGCTCTATGCACTCATTGGCCTGCATGGCAAAATCCCCAAAAGTCCAGACTCATGGCTTCTCAGCCCCATTGAGACAGCCCTTCCTTTTAGAGGAAATAAATAACATTAAGAACAGCTCAGTGATCAGAATGAACAAACTTAAACTAAACTCAAGGGTGGAAGGTGATATAAGAAATCAGTTCTAAAGATTCTTTGCCTAGCAGTTTTTCCTCTATTGGTTCATATCCCAAGGAAGGAAGAGCCAAGGCTAAATTAATGAAAACGTTCAATTCAGATACTAAAATAACAAGAGTATTGACAGGGGTGCAGCAAAAGTAGAAACGTAGAGATGGAGCCAGGCAGACCCTCTTTTTTTTTTTTTCCAAAGCCTGTTAGTTTCTAAAAATGTTGGTTGAATGTGATATAAAAGCCAAACTTTTTGAAATACAAACAAATGTAATGTTCTAGACCTATTGTTATTCATTAATCGTTCATTAAATACCATTAAATACCTTATCCATAAATAACATGTCTTAACCAAACCAGAGGACAATTAGCTTTTTCAACTGTCAGCAGAAAATTATGATAGCAGACACTTCTTCAAGTGTCCATGAACTCCCAGTTGGTCTTTCCTGTTTCTGCCATTGGCCTCATATATACACATTCAAAAACTCAGAAGAGAAATATAAAATAAATGAATTACTAAATCCTTGCTTCTTCTTTGGCTTCAGAATTTATACAAATTAGACCTGTAGAATATAAAGGTTTTACTTATTTACCTGGCTTTAATATTCAACTTGCATGTATACATTGGTCTGAGTAATTGAGACTGCTTTACCTATTTGTGCGATTTTAATAGTATACGGTTTAGACTGCATACCTGTAGAGGGCAGCATGCCATATTTATTTAACGGATGGATCCAGAATCTCTCCTAAAGGTGGTGGTGCTTATCAACGTCATCACTCACTACTCTCATCACCATCACCGGCATCATCACCATTATCATTATCATCATTGTGCTTTGTCATATTCCTGGGTTTTCATCTTAGAGAAAATTTCTATTATGAAGTTGAAAGGTAGGTAATTGTACTCTTTATTTCCCAACATTCTTTTCCTTAAAATGCAAAAGGCTCTGCCACTTGCACACCACAAAACTTCTCTACTATGTAAGATATAGGCATAAAGTTCTGCCAGTCTGCTATTTAAATAACTCAAAATATTTTAATACAATATGCAAAGGCCTAGCACAAGCAGAGAACTATAGGCAGAGGAATCAAGAAGAAAGAAAGTTCCTCACCAAGATAAGTTTTCCTTCGAGTTACCCTGTCGTCTGACAAACACTCCCTGTTGAATCTGTTTCTTTAAGATGCTAAAAATAAATTGATCTGTAAGTGACTTTGCTGTAATACATACAGTGACTCAGATCAAGGAGTAAGAGCCATTTATAGAATGTGAACTAAACACTGGCCTGAGACAACCATTTACCCTCGCCAAACAGGGAAGTGACATTTCAGATTGTCCAGAGTTTGATCTGCAAGGCTATTTTGAAGTAGAAAGATTTCTTTATTATAACTTTGGCTAAAAATATTAGAATATGACCAGAGGCTACCACAAGGTCAAAACGTTTGGTAACAGGACCACCAGTGGAAGACTGTGCAAGTGTCCGTCTATGGGGTCTTGGGCATGCTCAGGCCTAAACATATGATAAGCCATTCATATTCATACATATATAAGTAGAGACTGCATTTGGTACAGAGCAAGTTGCCATTCTATACACTCCTATTTTGGCTTGTATTACACAGTGGTTTAGAGTGGATTTGTCTGACCATAAGTGTCATTAAACATCTCTGAGCCTCAGTTTCTTCATCTGTAAAATGGAAATACCATCCCTACCTTAAGACATTGATATCATTCATAATTAACTAAGAAAATGTATATAAAGCACTCAGTAGACATAATACAATTTTAAGAAATGCCAGTTACAATTCTGCTCTCTTCAGCCGTAGTTGTTACAAGATGGTGCAGTCTCCTTCCTCTTTGGGTGCCCCTTCATTGCTAGAGTACCTCTTCATAGTCTTGTAAACAGCTGCACTAGCAGGCAGGTCTGATGGCTACAAGTTGGCAAGAGTTTTCTTTTCCTTCCACTGTGACTGGTGTAATGAACATCGTTAAGGGGATATATAATTGGAGAGAGGAAGGCTGTGTGTGTGTGAGAGAGAGAGAGAACGAATCTGTTTATGTGAATCAGAGTTCACCTGGTGACAAGGGGAACTTTCCACTCTCTCCTCCCCAGAGTGTCAGTCACAGGGAACATTCAGCACTGCCTGCACACTGATCTCCAACCTGGCACACTGCAAAGAGCTGCATTGCAAGGCATATGACGTCATATCACAGTGTTCATCACTGACCTCCACCCTGGTAATAAGATTCTTTTTGGCCCTTGTGCGATTAGTGTCCACCTGAGACTTCCTAACCATCTACTTGATAGCAAATTGGCAGCAAATACAGGAAATTCCACGCTGGTGTTTGGATGAATCTTCCCCATTGACACCGTTTATCTGAATTACTGGCACTTCCTCAATTATAACAATACATCAACCATTTCAAGTTTTTCTTTCACCTCCGGATACATGTTGCCCTTAATAAATGAAGCTGAAGTCAGAATGCATGCTGGTATGATGACACCATCCTGTCTTTCAGGTGTGGTTTCAGGGTCACACTGAACACTTGCGTCTGGAAGATTGACTTCAGCGCACCTCATGGCCACATTCTGCTACTCAGGGTGGTGAGATCATGGTGCTGGCATGAATCTATCGCTCGTTTAAATGAATGGGGTTGAATTCAATCTGCTGACCTTGATTGGGACACTAGTGATACAGGCTGTGTGAAACAAAACAAGGCAAAATAAACAAGGGAAGACCACAGTGTATGCAGCTACTTGGTTCAGAAGGTGACACTACTGAATTTGGTCTGTGAAGGTCTTGTCACATGAAAGTCTAGAAATAGCTATGACCTAAACATGGGGGTAGGAGACGACCCATTTAGAAATGAATGGATGCATTCCATTGTGCTTGTAGAGTGTTTAGCATCTATTTTGGGGCAAAAGGGATATTGTAAATACTTTCCTTTGTTCATAACCATCATAATCCAAACTTTGTGGCTCTTGGCATTTATCTGTAACCCTGCATGCCAACAGTTTTTCACACACTGCCTGACAAGGCAAACATTATTCTACCGGAGACACAGGATTCCCTGCGACCCCTCTGAGTCTCCAGGGCCAGCCAAGACTGGATTAGATTCTGACTAATCCTAGTCTGGACATCTCTAGGGGTTGCGCTATTCTCACTACACAATTCCAAGGCCACTCAGCTCTGAGGGCCCTTGGGAGATGCTGCCACATGAGGCATGTGGAAATGTCCACGTCATTCTGAAATTATTTTGGAAATAGAGATTTAATATAACCTTTTTGATTAGCATTCAATTCCAAATTTGGGGCTAGATTTTAGATAAAATTATTTCTAGGGACTCCCTTTGGTTTTGTAAAATGTTAATGCCAGCAAGCATTCCTTCATCTTCAAAAGCAGCTGGATCACAGATTTTCATTTCATTCTCTCTTTTTTTATTTGATTCTCTCTTTGGTTAACAGCATTTCTATGGCAGAGGACAGGCAATCTTTTACAGACATCTCTTGACTCAAAAGTGGCTGACTGGATAGGCATATTCTTAAATGCAGGTTAATCTGTGGCCTCCTTCCTCTTCACCATGGTGGCTGTGGATGCCAACAAGGGGGTCACAAGGGAGGAGCCTGGGGCCAGGCATGGAAAAGCAAATGGTATAGGCATTTTCTAGATGTATGGTTTGTTTGTTTGTTTTTTAGTCACTCAGTTATATCTGACTCTTTGTGACCCCATGGACTGTAGCCCACCAGGCTCCTCCATCCATGGGATTTTCTAGGCAAGAATACTGTTCCCTTCTTCAGAGGATCTTCCTAGGCCAGAGATGGAACCCTTGTCTCCTGCATTGCAGGCAGATTCTTTGCTATCTGAGCCACCAGGGAAGCCCATATGGTTCTTAGTATCCCCATAAGATGAAATATAAATTGTAGTTAGAAACTTTTACCCTGTGAACACCCTCATCATCTAAAGATGATTCCTTCCGGAGACAATCATGATCTTTATTAGGTATCAGGCCTGTGTGAAAATCTAGAGACACCAAGACATGATCTTGATGGGTGTGACTTCATAGGGAAAGTGGGCCCTAAAATGCTCCCTTTAATAGTAGAATTCTTTTGTAACACTGTTCACTAATACACTTGGTAGAAATGAAACTACTTCTTCCAAATGAACTTAGTCATTGAAGAAATTAAAGAAATTCCTTCCAGGGTAGCTTTTCTCATCAGATGGCTCCAAAACAAAGACTTCAACAATATTAGCATAAATGGTTCAGGAATCGTGATTTTGGGCATTTCCAAAGAGAAGTTCCCTTCTATTTCTGCTACTTCAATAACAGAGTATAAATCAGAGACTTGGCATTTACTACTCCACCGAGCATTAATTTTAAGTCTTTTACTGATTCAGTTCCAACTATATGTATGATGGAGATAACTTTTATTTATTGTTCAAATCATACAATAATCCAAGCAAACTCATCAGTTCAAGGATATTAAATCAAAATCTATTTTCTATTGAGTAGGATTTAGTTTAAGATAGAAGCTTCCTGGAGAGCCAAATCTGGGGTTTAGTGAGACCATCTTATTCTAGAAATGATGTCAGAAGACTGTTTGAGTGCTTACCTAGGAAGGTACCAGGGTTCTGTTATTGATCGATTTGTACAAAATAATTTATCATGTCAATGCCTCTTCTTCTTCCTATCCGATTACTTCTTATTGATGAATCTCTTATTTTAGCATTATCAAACTCATCTAGAGCCAGACATCCTGGAATGTGAAGTCAAGTGGGCCTTAGAAAGCATCACTACAAACAAAGCTAGTGGAAGTGATGGAATTCCAGTTGAGCTATTCGAAATCCTGAAAGATGATGCTGTAAAAGTGCTGCACTCAATATGCCAGCAAATTTGGAAAACTCAGTAGTGGCCACAGGACTGGAAAAGGTCAGTTTTTATTCCAGTCCCAAAGAATGCTCAAACAACCACACAATTGCACTCATCTCACATGCTAGTAAAATAATGCTCAAAATTATCCAAGCCAGGCTTCAGCAATACATGAACCGTGAACTTCCAGATGTTCAAGCTGGTTTTAGAAAAGGCAGAGGAACCAGAGATCAAATTGCCAACATCTGTTGGATCATGGAAAAAGCAAGAGCGTTCCAGAAAAACATCTATTTCTGCTTTATTGACTATGCCAAAGCCTTTGACTGTGTGGATCACAATAAACTGTGGAAAAATCTGAGAGAGATGGGAATACCAGACCACCTGACCTGCCTCTTGAGAAATCTGTATGCAGGTCAGGAAGCAACAGTTAGAACTGGACATGGAACAACAGATTGGTTCCAAATAGGAAAAGGAGTACGTCAAGGCTGTATATTATCACCCTGCTTATTTAACTTATATGCAGAGTACATCATGAGAAACGCTGGACTGGAAGAAACACAAGCTGGAATCAAGATTGCTGGGAGAAATATCAATAACCTCAGATATGCAGACGACCCCACCCTTATGACAGAAAGTGAAGAGGAACTAAAAAGCCTCTTGATGAAAGTGAAAGAGGAGAGTGAAAAAGTTGGTTTAAAGCTCAACATTCAGAAAACAAAGATCATGGCATCTGGTCCCATCACTTCATGGGAAATAGATGGGGAAACAGTAGAAACAGTGTCAGACTTTATTTTGGGGGGCTCCAAAATCACTGTAGATGGTGACTGCAGCCATGAAATTAAAAGACGCTTACTCCTTGGAAGAAAAGTTATGACCAACCTAGATAGTATATTCAAAAGCAGAGACATTACTTTGCCGACTAAGGTCCATCTAGTCAAGGCTATGGTTTTTCCTGTGATCATGTATGGATGTGAGAGTTGGACTGTAAAAAGGCTGAGCGCTGAAGAATTGATGCTTTTGAACTGTGGTGTTGGAGAAGACTCTTGAGAGTCCCTTGGACTGCAAGGAGATCCAACCAGTCCATTCTGAAGGAGATCAGCCCCGGGATTTCTTTGGAAGGACTGATGCTGAAGCTGAAGCTCCAGTACTTTGGCCACCTCATGAGAAGAGTTGACTCATTGGAAAAGACTCTGATGCTGGGAGGGATTGGGGGCAGGAGGAGAAGGGGATGACCGAGGGTGAGATGGCTGGATGGCATCACTGACTCCATGGGCGTGGGTCTGGGTGAATTCCGGGAGTTGGTGATAGACAGGCAGGCCTGGCTTGCTGCTATTCATGGGGTCGCAAAGAGTCAGACACGACTGAGCGACTGAACTGAACTGAACTGAAAAGGTCATAAGCCAATACTATATCTAATTCAAAAAGGCATTAAAAGGCTTTTATCATATCAACCTTAAGAACTGACCAGTTTTGTGAGGATAATCTGAATATCCATATTGGAACATATTTTTTCATAAATTTAGAAACAATGTTGGACCTTTCCAACTTTTCGGACCATTTTTGCTTTAGAATTAAAAAAAAAAAAAAAACTTTCTTTTTGTGAGAACATTTAACACAAGATATAACCTCTTAACAAAACTTTAAGTATATTATTACATTTTATACACTTTATTACATATTATTTTACACTTTATACATTATTGTTGACTATCGGTATAATGTTGTACAGCAGGTCTCTAGAGCTTATTTGTCTTTCTTGACTGATACTGCGTGCTGGTTGACTAGTAACTAACTCCCTATTTCCTTTTCCTCTGAGCTCCTGGCAACCATCACTCCACTCTGATTCTATAAACTCAACTATTTTAGGCACTTCATATTAAGAGAATCATGTTCTATTTGTCTTTCTGTGACTGGCTTATTTCACTTAACATAACTTTATGGCCAGCATGTATATGAAAAAAATGCTCAATACCACTAATCATCAGAGAAATGAAAATCAGAACCACAATGGGATTAACATGACACACCAGTCATGATGGCTAGTATCAAAGAAAAACCAAAGACTGGTGCTGGTGACGAAGAAGGCAATGGCACCCACTCCAGGACTCTTGCCTGGAAAATCCCATGGACAGAAGAGCCTGGTGGGCTGCCATCTATGGGGTCACACAGAGCTGGACACGACTGAAGTGACTTAGCAGCAGCAGCAGCAGTGCTGGTGAGGCTGCGGAGAAGTTGAAACATCTGTATATTATTGGTGGGGATACAGAATGGTGAAGCTCAATAGAAAACAGTACAGAGTAGTAGTAGCAGTTGGGTGCTCAGTCTTGTCCAGCTCTTTGCTACCCCATGGACTGTAGCCCACCAGGCTCCTCTGCCCATGGGATTCTCCAGACAAGAGTACTGGAGTGGATTGCCATTCCTTTCTCCAGAGGATTTTCCCAACCCAGGGACTGAACCTGGGCCTCCTGCATTGCAGGCAGATTCTTTACCATTTGAGCTACAGGGAAGTCCTAAAAATGTACAGAAGTTTCAAAAACACACACACAGTTGGGGCTTCCTAGGTGGCACCAGTGGTAAAGAACCCACCTACCAATGCAGATGACAGAAGACATACAGTTCAATCCTTGGATCAGGAACATTTATACATCTATCTACCATATGTCCCTGAATTCCACTGCTGGGTATTTATTCAAATGAATGAGAATCAAGGTCTCAGATCTCAAAGAGATACTAGCACACCCATAATCATAGAAGCATTATTCACAGTAGCTATGATGTGTAAACAACCTAAATGTCCACTGACAAACAAATGAATAAAGAAAATATGGTGTATTCAGGCTGAAAGAAGGGAATTCTGTAGTATGCAATTTTTTTCAGAAAAAGCTAACAATTTTTGAACATTTACCATGCTAAATGCTCACATACATTATTTTATTTAATCCTCATAAATACCTATATAGTTAATTATTATTATGTACCCATTTTTCAGGTGAGGAAAAGAGACCAAGTGCAGCTCAAAAATCTGCCTAAGGTCTCAGAACAGTAAGTGGTGGAGCCAGAACCCAAGCCCAACTCTTCTGATTAGTGATAAGTTCTATTTCTCCCTGAAGCCCACACACTCTTCACTAGCATGCAATATTGTTTCCATTCATCAAGATTTATTTAACTCAAAAGCTAATCGTTTCAAAGCTAAAATCTTTTAAAATCTTATAAGTTTGACTTATTCAGAATTTTCTAGAAGAATATATGAGAAAATCACAAAAGTTGTTTCTCTCCTTGGCTCAAACCATACATCCTTGGCTCAAACCATAGGGGGTGAATTATTGTACCAGCCTAAAAGTTATTGTTTTGAGAATCTTTAATAAATCAAGCTCATTTCATTATAATAATGTCTAAATTGTGCAGAGGCTTACAAACTGTTTTGGAATCTCTTTTTTAAAAAATGTCTTGCTTTGAAGTACAAGAATAAGCTTTGAGGGGAAAAAAAACCCCAACAAATTATGGCTATAAACTGGAAAGGACAATAGTAGCTCACCACATTCGTATGGTATGTGACAGATTTCATACTAATCCTTATAATCTTCTTTTTTTTAAACATGATACAGGCAGAAGAGTCACTACTTGATACAGTTGAGGCTCAGAGAGGTGCAACAGCTAGTCCAAGGTCACACCTTTAGCCCATGCCACAACCCAGGTTTTCTAGTGCTGTGTCCACTGTTGTTTCCCCATGAGCCTCTGCTCGGCACAAAACATGGAAACTTTTATTCCCAGAGAATGCTTCATTGTCATCCTGGAGTAACAGAGAAGGGCTTAGATGTGTGGTTTTCTGACTGGAAATGATGGTGTCTATCTCAATGTCAAATGACAGGGGGAAATAAGCAGGCACCAAACAATTTTCTCTTCTAGAGTTATCTCAAAATTTACCCAAGTGAGGGCCTTCCCTGGTGGCTCAGTGGTAAAGAATCCACCTGCCAGGGCAGGTGTGATACCTGATCCAGGAAGATCCCACACGCCGAGGAGCAATTAAGCCCATGAGCCACAACTACTGAGCCTGTGCTCTAGAGGCCAGGAGCCTCAATTACTGAGCCCACGTGCGGCAACTGCTGAAGCCCACACACTCTAGACACTGTGCTCTGCAACAAGAGAAGCCACCATAATGGGAAGCCTGCACACTGCAACTAAAGAGGCTTCCACACAGCAATGAAGACTCCGCACAGCCAAACAAACAGACAAAATCTACCCAAGTTAAAGTACTTTCACCACCTGATGCACAGTCAACTCACTGGAAAAGACCCTGATGCTGGGGAAGATTGAAGGCAGGAGGAGAAAAGGACAGGGGATGAGATGGTTGGATGGCATCACCAACTCACTTGATATGAGTTTGAGCAAACTCGGGAGACAGTGAAGGACAGGATAGCCTGGTGTGCTGCAGTCCATGGGGTCACAAAGAGTCAAACACAACTGAGCTGCTGAACAAGGATAGAGAAAGTGTTTGAAGGCATTTGTCTAACAGAAACGTTTGCCATGGGGACACATGATATTCAGGAATTCTCTTGGCTGGGTCAGTGGTAGATCTGGATAAGCACTGTCTTTCAGACCCAGGCTATGGGCCGCCTAGAGCTCCCTTGGAGCCAGGCTGGGCAAGTCTTCTCCCGGATACTAGCTGTGGGCCTTTGAGCAAACTATAGAACTCCTCTGTGCGCGTTCCTTCAGCACAAAATGAGGACAACCACCATCTACCTTACAGAACAATTCAGGGGCTTTGATGAGTTGAATGTAAAGTGCTTCGGACAAAACGTGGAGATGTGCCCAGATGAGAGCCATGATTTGTATTATATTAATGAATGAGCCTCTCGATTTCTTTATATAAAAAGTGGGAATAATGATAAATCCTGTAACAAGAATCAAATTGGATCCTGTCTTTGAAAGTTCCTGATAAATCATAAAATGTTCTGGGCATCTAGAGAGTGGCTGCTGTTGTCTTGAAGAGAAAGTTACAATGTTTGAATTATACCTGCATTCCTTTTGCAAGGGATTTCCCCTTTCTTCTCAAACTGAGAAAGACAGTGATTGACACTGTGATCCCTAGCCTAACCCCATTGGTAGTTTGTGAATCGGGAATCAAATTGTTAGTGTTCAGCCAGTGGGGTGGGGCAGTGTTTACCTACAATCTGATGAGTCACCACATCTCAGGGGAGGCTGGGGTGGGAGGCCTGCCCTCTCTTCGAGTGGCTGTACCGGCGTAGAGATCTAGAATCCCAGAGCCCTACTGGCCCTGCAGGATTACCTGGGCAAAGGCACAGGAGGCCTGGAACCCTGAAAAGTAGGACAACTGCTCACCATGTGGGTGGCTACTCAGGGGAGCCTAGGGCAACTCCAGTCCTAAAATCAGAGCTGCATCTGACAGAGCAGCAGATGTGTTGATGCAGGGTAAAAAATAGAATGAAATGAGTTTGTTTGTTTTTTTCAGAATCTGAGATGAATGTGATTTCTGACAAGATCAGTAGGAGTGCAGTTGACACAAATGAGGGAAACAAAGCGTATCTCCTTTTCATATAGCATTGTGGTCTCAACCAGCGCCATACGCAAGGATTCCAAGCTCAAACATCTTTAGGAATTCACAGATGCCAAGTGGGGAAGCTGTTCCCCATGTCTTAGCCTGGCTCACTGTGGATGCTCTGTCCTCAATGCCTTCTGCCTCCTCCCTGCTGCCTTCTCCTGCTAGAATCTCCCCAGTTGTCCATGTTTGGTCTCAATGCCCTCTCCTTTACTAGGCTCCTCTCAATCTCCACCTAGAACTAATCTCTTCCTACCCTGTCCTCATAAAACTTTCAGTTGTAACCCTTTCATGCAGAGCTATCAAAGTCTACCTCGTTTCACAATGATTTGTGCAAACTGTCTCTGCCTTTTGCTTATAAGGGACTGCTTCTTGTCATCTCTGTGTCAGGGTGACACCAACACCGCATGCTGCTCAAAGGAGCCCCTTGATAAATATTCATCAAGGGAACAAATAAATATTTGTTGGCGATAATTAACTTGAACTGAGAACTTCATGGCCTCCAAGAAAGGCTCTGAATTTGTTAAATGAAGCACTGCGCTTTTTTTGCCCCCTCTTACTCTTCAGGTTGTTTCATAACATCTCCTGCCAGGAACTGCTCCCACTATTAAATTATTAAGTGCCAGAGAAGCAGCAGCACCTTCTATGACTAAGTACTGAGTGAAACTGTGAGGAAGGGAAGCCCGCATTGCGCCTGATTTCAGAGGTGAGAACTGTTGAGTTTATTTTTATGCTGCCCCTGTCACAAGCCAGTGTGATTCAATGATGGATTCTGGGATTGCGTTTTCCGCTTTCCTCCTTCTACTCACCCCCTTGACATGAGCCACTTTGGTTTCTTTGTTTATTTTAAATATTTTCTTCACTTTATTGAGAAAAGAGTTTCTGTTTTTTTCTTTTCTTTTTTTGGCTGCAATGCACAGCATGAGGGATCCTAGCTCCCAAACAAAGATCAAACTGGTGTCCCCTGTGGTGGACGTGTGGTCTCTACCTCCGAGCCTTCAGGGAAGTCCCCATCAGCCTGAACCACTTTGAATACACATACCCAGAGCAAAATTTCAGGGGCACTGATGAGAAAGCAGAGTCTATATGTCCTATCTGGAACCTAGGACTGTGCTAAAACCAGACCAATGCTCGTAATCTATATTCACTCATTAGCTGTGTGGATGAGAGTTCTCTTCACAAAGAACTGAAGACAGTTGGATGAGGAGTTTGGAAGTAGAATCATTGATCAAATTTTTTCTCTATGATTTGAGATTAACTTGATCACGTAAACAATTAGTGAGAGTTCTTCAGATGTCCTTCTAAATTGCTTTCCCTCTTAGGAATATTGTCAAATACCCCCTATACTGGCTCCTCCATGGAGTCTTTCCATGAGGAAAATTCCAAACTCATCTGTCAAGTACATGGACTCATTCTTATGGATGATATCAATAAAGACTTTCAAGAATCCCAGCATCCTTTCCTTAACTCTCTGATCCTCAGACTGAGGCTTCAAGGGTAGTACCCCCAGGAAATCCCCTAAAGGTTACTGCTCACAATACCCATTTTCAAGCTTTAGATGTTAAAGAGACTTAGATAGCATAAAGCCCTGTTTAAAGCCTAAAAATATAAATGAGCTACTGAATTAATGGATGAATGAATGAAATAACACATTCTTAGAAATAACACTTAGCTCTTCTTGGTCCTTGGCTCCTAAATATCCTGATGTGGACTTATAGGTTTTGTTTTATTCTAAATGAAAATCATAAAATGTCTTCACTGAAAGAGACTTTAGTGATAGAAAGCCATGGCCTCACAAACAAACTTATCTATGAAACAGACTCACAGACATAGAGAACAAACTTGTGGTTGCCAAGGGAAAGTGGGGGTAGGGGAGGGATGAACTGGGAGTTTGGGGTTAATAGATGCTAATTATTATGTATAGAATGGATAAAGTCCTCCTATATAGCACAGGGAACTACATTTAATATCCTGTGATAAACCACACTGGAAAAGAATATGAAAAAGAAAGCATACACATTCTGAATCATTTTGCTGTACAGTAGAAATTAACATGACATCATAAATCAAATATATTTCAATAAATATTCATAAAATTATTTTAAAAGTCATGGTCTGATTTGTTCAAATGAAATTAGGGGAAAACTGCTTCTCTGGTTGAAGTGTAGGTAGGGGCTCAGAACCTCCAGCTCTAAGAAATGACACAGTTTGTCCACATCAATACAAATCTCAGAGATAGAGTCATGACTCCTGAGCCCCTGGCTTGTTTTTTCCTGCTACATGCTAATCTCCTTTTATGGATGAAGTGTTGTTTCTGGATAAAAGGACATTTCTCTGTCCCTAAAACAATTGAGCTATAGGCTACAGGAAGTTTTTCTTGTTGCTGTTATTTTACTTCTGTCCTCTGAAACATTTTATTTGTACATATTACATTCCTAGAAAAAGAATCCAAGGATTTTCCCTTCTTCATGGGCCCTGATGCCAGCTGAGGTTGTCAGTACAGTGCAACCAAACTGAAGGGATGAGAGCAGGCTATTCTGCCATTTTTCTGGATCTTTGAATTGCACATCAAATCTGGGGCTGATCACTCCACACTTATTTAGCCTGCCAGTGAGGTTCACAATTTTCCCAGCCATGTGATGACCAATGATATCAAATTCATCAGTGCAACCATGCTTCATTATCATAGTTAGAAACCCGATGATGACTTTGGAGCATGGCTTAATAAGCAACTGGCATTTGCCTCTCTTTTCAGCATTGCAGATACTCTTGAGAGCATCAGCCAGGACATTCATGTGCACCATAATGGCAGCAAGGAAAGATGGCAGAAAGAGCTAAAGGAAGTTTTGAACTGGGCTTCAAGATAGTCACATAGTTGAAGGTAGGTCCTCCTTACAGACATATTCCAGCTACAAAATGAAGCAGAGATGATAGAACTGTACTGCTCTATTTTGCAATTTCCAAAGTAATGGATCTAGGCAAGGACTGTTAAAGATTGTCAGATTCCTAAAGAATTTGGTGCCTCCTGACAGAAGTACTCCACATTGTCTATGAAGTACTCTTTCCAAAAAAATTAACTTGATGCTAAATCAAGTCAAGAAAGTTTAAATCACCAATTTATGGGAAATATAAGAAACAAAGGAACTTGTTAAACTGGAAGCATAGGAATGGAATCAACAATATTCACAGTCTGCAAAACTCTACAGACTCTTTAGCAAATAAATTTCAAGGCAAAAAAAAAGGAGGGGAAGGGAGCAGAATGTGTTGTAAAAGCATCATGAAAGACATGTCAATCAATTTTAATGTATAGAGAGTATTTCAGTCCCAATTAAAATAAAGTGCACTTGTTAGCTGGGAAAACACCAAATGGAACAGACATATTGGGCCCTGGAGTAGGAAGCAGCAGCCCAGTCCACATCACTGAGGTGGAGAAATCAAGGCCAAGCTGGGCTCCTGGTCAAGGACAGGAAGACCAAATTCCTGGATGAGATTTCTCTCTTCTCCATGCCTGTCACAGAATCTGAAATCACCAACTTTCTCCTGGGGATGTGCCTCAAGGATGAGGTGTTGAAGATAATATCCACAAAAGCAGACCTATGCTAGCCATTGGACCAGGCTCAAGGTATCTGTTGCCATCTGGACTACAATGGGCATGTCAATCTGAGTGTTACTGCTCAAAGGAGGTCATCATGGCCATCCTAGGGGCTATCATCCTGCTCAAGCTCTCCATTGTCCCAGTGTGGCAATGCTCCTGGAAGAACAAGACAGGCAAGTACCACACGGTCCCTGCAAGATGCCCACCTCCATGGTGAGTGTCTTTTTCCACCCCAGAGACACTGGCATCATCTTGGCCTCTGCACTCAAGAAGTGGCCAGTATGGCCACTAATGGCCAGTATGGATGACTGCCACACCTCGGCTGGGGGCTGCACTGCCAATCTTGACCACTATGATTCCATCTCCAAGACTTACAGCTGACCTCTGAAAAGAGGCTGTGATCACCAAGCTTCCCTGTCAGGAATCCAGTGACCATCTCCTACAGATTCACACCAGAGCTTCCCTGCAGAGAACTCAGGCTCCATCTATGGCCACCACTGTTGCAATTCTATATGAGAAATATAAAGTGAATTAATTAATAAAAATAAAGGGCAAAAATCCTATGGAACAAATAAGGACATCTGGAAGATGTTTAAAAATACTAAACTATGGGTAAATTTTTAGGTGAAAATATGGTATCATGGTTGTGTGCTGTTTTGTGCCAGTTGCTTCAGTTGTGTCTGGCTCTTTGTGACCCCGTAGATTGTAGCCTGCTAGGCTCCTCTGTCCATGGGATTCTCCAGGCAAGAATACTGGAGTGGGTTGCCATGCCCTCTTCTAGGGATCTTCTTGACCCGGGGATTGAAGCCACATCTGCATTGGCAGGCAGGTGTTTTTTTTTTTTTTTTCCCTAGCATCACCTGGAAAGCCTGGTATCATGGTTACTTCTCTTTAAAAAACTTTAATGAACTTGTCTTTCATACTTATATTCCAAATACTTATGGGTAAAGTGCTATGATATATAGGATATTGCTTCTAATAACCTTGGGAGTGGCTAGAAATGGGTAGATACACCAATGAAATGTGGCCAGTGATGGGCTGATGACTGTTTGAGTTGTGTGGTAGGTCCACGCTGGGCCTCTTATCATGACTTCTGTACTTCTATAATGTCTGAAATGTTTGTGATTAAAATATTTGAGAAGTTTTGTTCACAATTAGAACAAAAGGTAGTTCTTCCTAATTGTTAAAGAAAAAAGAGAGAGAGAGAGAGAGAGAGTTTTAGGCCAGGAATGGAAGGAATGGATTTCACATGAAGGTAAGAAGTTTTTTGGAAATGAATGGGTTTCTCATTATGACTGAAGCATGAAGAATCTCCCAGAAGTGATAACAAGAGTATCCAATCTGTTTGGACTGAAGCTTGCTAGACCAGGACAGGCAGCCTGCTGGTGGTGAAGGTGTCATCTCATGAAAAAGGCCTGGTCTCACTGACTAGGTCTTGGTCTCACTATATATGTTGTGGGTGATGCAGCAGCCTAGCCTCTGTTACAACTAACTCACAACAGGATATTAATAAGTTATATATTTTGCAATGTAATTAAGAACCATTCCATAACTGCAAGATCAAATCTCAAATGGACAGCACAAAGGATTGCCATACTACCCAAAGCAATCTATAGATTCAACACAATCCCTATCAAGCTACCAATGGTATTTCTCACAGAACTAGAACAAATAATTTCACCGTTGTATGGAAACACAAAAAAAACCTTGACTAGCCAAAGCAATCTTGAGAAAGAAGACTAGAACTGGAAGAATCAATCTTCCTGACTTCAGACTATACTACAAAGTGATAGTCATCAAGACAGTATGATCAATGGAACAAAACGGAAAGCCCAGAGATAAATCCATGCACCTATGGACACCTTATCTTCAACAAAGAAGGCAAAAATATACAATGGAAAAAAGACAATCTTTAACAAGTGGTGCTGGGAAAACTGGTCAACCACTTATAAAAGAATGAAACTAGAATATCTTCTAACACCATACACGGAAATAAACTCAAAATGGATTAAAGATCTAAATGTAAGATCAGAAACTATAAAACTCTTAGAGGAACACATAGGCAGAACACTCTCTGACATAAATCACAGTGAGATCTTCTATGACCCACCTTCTTCCCAGAGTAATGGAAATAAAAACAAAAATAAACAAATGGGACCTAATTAAACTTAAAAGCTTTTTATACGGTGAAGGAAACTATAAGCAAGGTGAAAAGGCAGCCTTCAGAATGGGAGAAAATAATAGCAAATGAAGCAACTGACAAAGAACTAATCTCCAAAATATACAAACAGCTCATGCAGCTCAATACCAGAAAAATAAACAACCCAATCAAAAAGTGGGCCAGTGTTTCAGTGGAATCATTGTGGTATCCTCCTGGAGGCCAAAGAACTAAACAGACATTTCTCCAAAGAAGACATATAGATGGTTAATAAACACACGAAAAGATGCTTACCCTCATTTCTCATTATCAGAGAAATGCAAATAAAAAACACAATGAGGTATCATCTCACATCAGTCAGAATGGCTGCAATCAAAAAGGCTACAAACAATAAATGCTGGAGAGGGTGTGGAGAAAAGGGAACCCTCTACACTGATGGTGGGAATGCAAACTGGTGCAGCCACTATGGAGAACAGTGTGGAGATTCCTTTAAAAACTGGAAATAGAACTGCCTTATGACCCAGCAATCCCACTGCTGGGCATACACATGAGGAAACCAGAATTGAAAGAGACACGTGTACCCCAATGTTCACTGCAGCATGGTTTACAATAGCCAGGACACGGAAGCAACCTAGATGTCCATCGTCAGACAAATGGATAAGGAAGTTGTGGTACATATACACAATGGAATATTTTTCAGCTGTAAAAAAGGATGCATTTGAGTCAGCTCTAATGAGGTGGATGAAATTGGAGCCTATTATACAGAGTGAAGTAAGTCAGAAGGAGAAAAACCAATACAGTATAATAATGCATATATATAGAATTTAGAAAGATGGTGATGACGGTCCTATAAGTGAGGCAGCAAAAGAGACACAGATGTAAAGAACAGACTTTTGGACTCTATGGGAGAAGGTGAGGGTGGGATGATTTGAGAGAATAGCACTGAAACATGTATATTACCAAATGTAAAATAGATGACTGGTGTGAGTTCAATGCATGAAGCAGGGCACTCAAAGCTGATGCTCTGGGGCAACCCAGAGGGATAGAGTGGGGAGGGAGGTGGGAAGGGGGTTCAGGATGTGCACCCATGGCTGGTCCATGTAGATGTGTGGCAGGGGCCACCACAGTACTATGAACTGTTGTCCTCCAATTAAATAATTAAAAAAAAAAAAATGTCATTGTGCTTACCCCCAGTACAGCATTCCTGAAGCAGATCAGAATGCTCCAGGCTGGCTATCAGCACCTCTGGATTCTAAGTAGCCCCTAAAGGATGCAGTGGCTTGCACACTGGAAAATTTATCTATGACCCTAAGCCATCCCCAAGACCATTTGTAAATTACTGCTTGAGTAATTTACAAATATTGAGATTTGATGACCTGAAAGAAATAAAGGTTTCCACTAATGCCTACTATGCTCAGGCAATCAGTCACTCACTGGCAAGATCTTGTTTGAATGTCATGAAGTCAAATATGTCATTAAATATGACAATTTCCAAAAGCGACCCAGGACAGCTAATGATCAGTCATCAAGCAGTGAAATCAGTGTATGAAGGGACCCCAAAGCTTACCTCTACTTTGTCTTTCACAAACCCAAATCCAATGCAGCAATCACGCTTCATTCAGTTCACATAAAGTCAAAATGATCTTTTATTCTAGGGGTAATGACTTGATGATTTGACACCTATGAGTCATAAGCAGCCCTTAGCGAAAAGCCCCGTGACAATGTGTTAGCTCACATTTAAACCTTAGTTATGTTTCCCACTCTGCTCCCAGCAGTCCCCATCTTCATTGCATCTGGGGTAGGGTTCTGGGCCCTGGCTCAATGAGTGGACTCAGTTTCAGACCAAATATATTGCAATGAACCTTAAAAATTCACACATTTGCTATGAGACTTTCTTCAAGGGGAAAATACATTTTCAGTTATTTGGCCAAAACAAGCAAAATGCTCAAAATGTTGAAACAGGGAGGCCTCCACTATTTCATTACTGCATTGCTGAGGCAAAGAAGTGAAGACATTTTTCTTTGTGGCTCCAGTAAGCAGGCAGACATTTATCAATTGGGACACTCTACAATGGATGTCTAATCAGATACACTAGTCCTCTGGGTAATTCCAAATTCCTGCAGAGAAAGTTTGGCTTCTTTTCCTTAATGACTGCATTTGGAGTATGAACTAAAATGGTCAAAATTTTCAATACATCTTTGAGAAGGGTTAAGCACAAAAATCCTGTTAAACAATAATGGGATTTGTGTGTGAAACATGACACTCTTTGAACACTTTTGAGAAAGTTACTCTGCTCTTTCCCCTCCGACTAATAACAATTCAACATTATTTAACATAATCCTACTGACAGGTAATTTCTGACATGAAATTTATTACTGACTTGCCCTTGGAGGGCATGTTTCACTATTAATGTTTCCTTTTAAAAGCTATAGCATGCGTTAGATTCTCCTACAGCGTTTCCCCATGTTTTCCTTGGAAACCCCTATTTTCTGTGGTATTTTACATTGCCCAAGTCTGTTTTAACTCTGTATCCTTACATACACACAGACACACCCCTACTCTTCAGAAATATGAACAGAAACATACTTAACATGAAACATTTATTCTACCATTATTAGGCTTACCTATAACTAAACAACATTAGTAATGTATAAATTTGAATCAGTTTCTCCTGTACCTAACTGGGTATGTGATTGAGGGAGCTAGAGGGCTTGACTTCCACAGGACTATGCCAAGAACTGGGAGTGCGGCAGACTGAGGCTGATATCCATATAGGGCCAGTGAGACCTGCAAGTGTCTGCCCTCATTGGTGCTCTCAGCCTTTCACAATGCAGGACATGTGAGACTGTTCAGAACACATTTGTGATTCTGACTCATCCAGAGAAATGATTTTTTACCTGGTGAGTCAGCATGAAGCTAGGTATTTCCCTACCTGTGCTAACCATACAAGGGCATTGCTACCTGGAAGGTTAGGTCATCTGCCCCAGAAGGAAACACACACCATCTTTGCTTTTTCTGCAATAGCTTTACTGGCATCATGAGCTCACAGGCCAGAGCTGATGACATGGTGTCCTTCCTTTGAAAGGGAAACATCGTCTAAATGACTTGCTGGCTGGCAAAGCAGCAAGGAGACAAGTGAAAAAAATTCACTCATTCACTCATTCATCCATCCATTCTTTATTTATTTATTCATCTGTAGTTTTAGGGAGGCCAGGTGTATTGAGTTATAATTTACAGATGCTAAAGTTCACCCTTTTTAATACTGCAATTCATATAGTCATGTAACTACTACCACAACCAAGATAAAGAAGAGCTTCATCACCCCAAAAAATCCCCTTACCCCTTTAGCAGCTGACCCCTTTCCCCAGTCACCATATTTATTTAAAGAGAATATTCATATGATTTACAACAGAAACACAAATTCACCTGCATGTTGTAACTTGTTCTTAATGTAGTGGCAAGATTTACTGGTAACGAGCTTCAGGGACCCTCCATCCCACTGGAAGTCTGAGAATGTTCTGGGCGAAACCTACTGCTTCACAGTGGCCCTAATGAATAACCTATTTCTGCAGAGAAACACCTGCAGCAGTGACTCGACTAGGAGATTTCTTAAGCTCCTAACTCTTCTTTCCCTACGTTTCAAAAGACTAAGGTCCCTTCAGTCTCCCACCAAAGTCTAACTGGAAAAAGCTGGGAATACATATATTCTCCTCAGCCTTGGCCTCTGCCTCTCCTCCCAGAGACTGACACACACAGGCAATTCTCTCTCTCTTTTATACACACAAACAACAGACGCAACAACAACAACAAAAAACGGCCAAGACAGTCTGTCTTCCAAGGTGGTCGTTAAATCTCTAAGGCCACAACGGGACCTTCTGGGCCCAGACCCATGCAGAAGCCTGGGGTGAAAATCCTCTACCCCGAGAGGCTGGAACTGATCCGAAGGTCTTGCACATTAGGGAAGAGTTACATTCCTAGGTTACTGGGCCATTAGCAGCTCCACCATCCATTTTTCATTTGAAGGAACCTTTTTAAAGGTTGAATTCTTATCTTTGGGAGGCCTGTAAATGCAGTTCTTGTGTTTTCATTGGGTTTATTTAGCCTAGGGGATTTAGGTCCCTCTGTTTAAGTAGTAAATTTTCCCCTTTGTGTAAATGTATGTGGTTAATATACTTAAAAATCCATCAGGCAAGGCTAACAAAAATGCAGCCGCCTTTACACAGCAGTTTTTGGCAAGAATATAGTCACTCAGGATGGCTGTGCGGTGCTTATAATTGAATTGTGGTCACTAAGCCGAATACTATCAACTTCTGGAAAAACCCAAAGCCAGATAGCTCTGAGCACTCCTTTCACCACCTTCCCTCTGGCCCCTCTCCTTGCTGCCAGCTCCCTCTGATCACCCAGCTGGCAGACTGGGATGCAGAAAGAAGCCCAAGGTAAATAAATAGGACACACTGCTACAGTCTTTAAACACGTACTAGAAAAGATGGGTTCCAGGCCCGAAAGGATAGAACTAAAGACCTGATGGCATGAGTTGCAACACTTGGAAGGCCAGTGACAGAGAAGCTGCTCAAGAAAAGGGAAATGACAAAGGTCCTCGAAGATGCCCTTCCAGCTTTCAGTTCTTGCTTGAGAATACACTAACCTTTGGCCACTCAAATCAACATTATCAGACGCTAGGGCACAGATTCCAGCCCCCTCCAAAGGTTGCCCTCACAATGGTAACCTTGGGTGATCTACAGTCCATTAGTTGATATTTCCTCCTTCCTTCTCTGACCCTACATGCTCACCCCTCTGCCTTGTCCCTCCCTAACACTTGTGGCAGAGCTTAGTCAAGCATGCTGGGTTCAGAAGCTGTGGGCTCTGACCATGACAAGCACGAAGGCTTCTCTCTTAGCTACCACTGTTGCTGGTGGCTAAGTGACCACCATACATCCAACTCAACCAGGTGGCCTTGGGCCATGACAGATACGAACCAAAAGGAGAAAACCCGCTCACTGCACAGAGTTGTGACAGGAGAAAACAAAAAATCCTGCCACACAGCTCTCTCTTACCTAAACACAGAAACAATCAAAACACACATAAGGGGGTTTTTCTACTTAAAAACTGCCTTTTAGGGAATTCCCTGGCAACCCAGTGGTTAAAACATGTGCTTTCACTGCTGTAGGCCTGGGTTCAAATCCTGGTTGGGGAACTAAGATACTGTAAATTGCATGCTGTGACAAAAATAATAATAATAAAGAAATGAAAAAAATAGACTTTAAAAAAACAACCTTTTAAAAGAAATAAATAAAAATAAAAACTACCTTTCTCATTAGGCTCAATATTTCCTATCCCTCCCAGGCACTGTGCTCATTCAACAAATACTCTATAAATGGGCACTTCTTAAAAATACCAATCGTGCCTGGGTTCTTTGGGTGCATGAACCCATCCCATATACCATGGAAAGCACTGAAAAAACACTTTGGACACAACTACCATTCTAGACTAAATACTGGAGAAAATGCGCTCCTGGAACTAAGGAGCCTACGAGCAGATGAGCTCAGGGCCTAGAAATTGGTCAAGGGAGAAACTACAGGTGGTTTAGCACAAATGGCTTCAGAGAAAAGGACCAACCAGCTCAGAGAACTCAGACCTAAAAGAAAGCTATGTCTAAAATCATGAGTCAGAAGAACACTCATTTCTCAAAAGGTAAACACACAATCTACTACTCAAGAACTACTGTGCTAGTTCAAATTATTGCTCCCTTCTGCTGACAGTGGTTGTGTAACTATCTCAGGTACATCTGAAAGGCCATTTAAAGTTGCACCTTGGGACTTTCTGGCAGTGCAGTGGTAAAGAATCCTCCTTGCAATGTAAGTGATGAGAATTTGATCCTTGGTCATGCAAGATCCCACATGCCTCAGGGCAACTCACCCACACACCTCAACCAGAGAGTCCCAGTGCCACAAAGAAAGATCCCATGTGTCCAAAAAGACCTAATGCAAAAAAGACACATGTATCCCAATATTCCAGTGATAGAATCAAGGTCCAATGCTATAAAGAGCAATACTGCATAGGAACCTGGAATGTTAGGTCCATGAATCAAGGCAAATTGGAAGTGGTCAAACAGGAGATGGCAAGAATGAACGTCAACATTCTAGGAATCAGAGAACTAAAATGGACTGGAATGGTCAATTTAACTCAGATGACCATTATATCTACTACTGTGGGCGAGAATCCCTTACAAGAAATGGAGTAGCCATCATAGTCAACAAAAGGGTCCAAAGTGCAGTACTTGGATGCAATCTCAAAAATGACAGAATGATCTCTGTTCATTTCCAAAGCAAACCATTCAATATCACTGTAATCCAAGTCTATGCCCCAACCAGTAACGCTGAAGAAGCTGAAGTTGAACGGTTCTATGAAGACTTACAAGAACTTTTAGAATTAACACCCCCTCCCCCCCAAAATATGCCCTTTTCATTGTAGGAGACTGGAATGCAAAAGTAGGAAGTCAAGAAACACCTGGAATAACAGGCAAATTTGGCCTTGGACAACAGAATGAAGCAGGACAAAGGCTAATAGAGTTTTGCCAAAAGAACACTGGTCATAGCAAACACCCTTTTCCAACAACACAAGAGAAGACTCTATACACGGACATCACCAGATGGTCAACACTGAAATCAGATTGATTATATTTCTGTAGCCAAAGATGGAGAAACTCTATACAGCCAGCAAAAACAAGACTGGGAGCTGACTGTGGCTCAGATCCTTATTGCCAAATTCAGACTTAAATTGAAAAAAGTGGGGAAAACCGCTAGACCCTTCAGGTATGACCTAAATCAAACCCCTTATGATTATACAGTGGAAGTGAGAAATAGATTTAAGGGATTAGATCTGATAGACAGAGTGCCTGATGAGCTATGGACAGAGGTTCATGACATTCTACAAGACACAGGAACTAAGACCATCCCCAAGAAAGAGAAATGCAAAAAGGCAAAATGGCTATCTGAGGAGGCCTAACAAATAGCTGTGAAAAGAAGAGAAGCGAAAAGCAGAGGAGGAAAGGTAAGATATAAGCATCTGAATGCAGAGTTCCAAAGAAGAGCAAGGAGAGAAGAGAAAGCCTCCCTCAGTGATCAGTGCAAAGAAATAGAGGAAAACAATAGAATGGGAAAGACTAGAGATCTCTTCAAGAAAATTAGAGATACCAAGGGAACATTTCATGCAAAGATGGGCTCAATAAAGGACAGAAATGGAATGGACCTAACAGAAGCAGAAGATACTAAGAGGAGGTGGCAAGAATACACAGAAGAACTGTACAAAAAAGATCTTCATGATCCAGATAATCACAATGGTGAGATCACTCACCTAGATCCAGATATCCTGACATATGAAGTCAAGTGGGCCTTAGGAAGCATCACTATGAACAATGCTAGTGAAGGTGATGGAATTCCAGTTGAGCTAGTTCAAATCCTAAAAGATGATGCTGTGAAAGTACTGCAGTCAATATGCTAGCACATTTGGAAAACACAGCAGTAGCCACAGGACTGGAAAAGATCAGTTTTCATTCCAATCCCAAAGGAAAGCAATGCCAAAGAATGCTCAAACACAACTGCACTCATCTCAAATGCTAGTAAAATAATGCTCAAAATTCTCCAAGCCAGGCTTCAGCAATACGTGAACCATGAACTTCCAGATGGTCAAGCTGGTTTTAGAAAAGGCAGAGAAACCAGAGATCAAATTGCCAACATCCTCTGGATCATCGAAAAAGCAAGAGAGTTCCAGAAAAAAACATCTATTTCTACTTTATTGACTATGCCAAAGCTGTTAACTGTGTGGATCACAATAAACTGTGGAAAATTCTGAAAGAGATGGGAATACCAGACCACCTAACCTGCCTCTTGAAAAACCTGTATGCAGGTCAGGAAGCAACAGTTAGAACTGGACATGGAACAACAGACTGGTTTCAAATAGGAAAAGGAGTACATTAAGGCTGTATATTGTCACCTTGCTTATTTAACTTATATGCAGAGTACATCATGAGAAATGCTGGGCTGGAAGAAGCACAAGCTGGAATCAAGATTGCCTGGAGAAATATCAATAACCTCAGATATACAGATGACACCACCCTTACAACAGAAAGTGAAGAGGAACTACAGAGCCTATTGATGAAAGTGAAAGAGAGAATGAAAAAGTTGGCTTAAAGCTCAGCATTCAGAAAACAAAGATCATGGCATCCAGTCCCATCACTTCATGGCAAATAGATGGGGAAACAGTGGAAACAGTGTCAGACTTTATTTTTGGGGGCTCCAAAATCCAGATGGTGATTGCAGCCATGAAATTAAAAGACACTCCTTGGAAGGAAACTTATGACCAACATAGACAGCATATTAAAAAGCAGAGACATTACTTTGCCAACAAAGTTCTGTCTAGTCAAGGCTATGGTTTTTCCAGTGGTCGTGTATGGATGTGAGAGTTGGACTATGAAGAAAGCTCGGTGCAGAAGAATTGATGCTTCTGAACTGAGGGGTTGAAGAAGACGCTTGAGAGTCCTTTGGACTGCAAGGAGATCCAACCAGTCCATCCTAAAGATCAGTCCTGGGTGTTCATTGGAAGGACTGATGCTGAAGCTGAAACTCCAATACTCTGGCCACCTGATGTGAAGAGCTGACTCATTGGAAAAGACTCTGATGCTGGGAAAGATTGAGGACAGGAGGAGAAGGGGACAACAGAGGATGAGATGGTTGGATGGCATCACCGACTCAATGGACATGGGATTGGTGGACTCCGGGAGTTGGTGATGGACAGGGAGGCCTGGCATGCTGCGGTTCATGGGGTCGCAAAGAGTAGGACACGACTGAGCAACTGAACTGAACTGATACAAGGAATGAATTTAAATTAGTTCTAGTGAGGTGGATGAACCTAGAGCCTGTTATACAGAGTGAAATAAGCCAGAAGAGAAGAATAAATTTTGTATATTAACGCATATATATGGAATCTAGAAAAATGGAACTGATGAACCTATTTGCAGGGCAGAAATAGATATACTCAGACATAGAGAACAGATTTATGGACACAGTGGAGAAAGGAGAGAATGGGAGAAATTGAGAGAGTAGCATTGAAATATATATATTACCATGTATAAAATGGAAGTTGCTGTACAGCACAGGGAGCTCAGCCTGGTGCTCTGTGATAACCTAGAGGGGTGGGATGGGGTGGAAGATGGGAGGGCGGTTCAAGAGGGAAGACATATGTACACCTATGGCTGATTCATGCTGATGTGTGGCAGAAAACAACACAAAATTGTAAAGCAATTATCCTCCAATTTATTTATTAAATTAATAAATTTATTTATTTAAAATAAATTAAATAACAGTTCCTCTTCACCATCAATTTAATAAAGTTTACAATATTTCCAGTGTAGAAGAGGCCCAATGAAGCTAAATAAATAAATAAAAGTACATATTGAAAACTGATAACTCAGTTGGTAAACAATCTCTCTGCAATGCGGGAGACACAGATTCAGTTCCTGGGTAGGGAAGATCCACTGGAGAAGGGATAGGCTACCCACTCCAGCATTCTTGGGCTTCCCTTGTGGCTCAGCTACAAAAGAATCCACCTGCAATGTGGGAGACCTGGGTTTGAGCCCTGGGTTGGGAAGGTCCCCAGGAGAAGGGAAAGGCTACCCACTCCAGTATTCTGGCCTGAAGAATTCCATGACAATAGTCCACGGGGTTGGAAAGAGACACAACTGAGTGACTTTTACTTCACATATTGAAAAAAATTAAGTTATACCTCTGAAATCCTGCTTTAAGTGGTAAGCTCCAGGAGGAGTTATTTGACTTTCTTGTTATAACCATAGTTACTGCATGATATACAGGTAGGTCATAGAGTATAAATGAACACAGATGAGTAATTACTATTGATTAATATTTATGCCAATAACTACAAAATTTCCTCTTTTAAATGAAGGTAATTTAAGAAGAAATGTAGAGATCCTATTCTTTTCACATTTGAGCCAGGCAATACTTAAGCTTACATAAAACCAACCATCCCTATCATTAACTTTTATTGATCTAAAGGTTACTCATGTATCAATCCATATCAAACCATCAAGTTGCCTCATGCATGTGTGCACTCTCAGTTGCTTCAGTTGTGTCCAACTCTTTGCAACCCTGGGGACTGTAGACCGCCAGGCTTGTCTGTCCATGGGATTCTCCAAGCAAGGGTACTGGAGTAGGTAGCCGTGCCCTCCTCCAGAGGATCTTCCTAACTCAGAGATCAAACACCCATCTCCTGCATCTCCTGCATTGCAGGCAGATTCTTTACTGCTGAGCCACTGGGGAAGCCCAAGTTGCCCCATACCCTCAGGAATTTCAGAGCCCTGGTTTTCAGAAAAGCAGTAATGACTTCTGCAGGAGTAAACAATGAAATCTGATTTTCTAAAATAGTTTTAGGGTCACTGATCTAAGTCCTTACATTCTGGCTTTTAACATGTTTGTGAGCTGTTCCATGGGGATGGAGGAAAGCAGGAGCCAGGGAGACAGGAAGACTGGGACTGATATCAAATGACATTTTAAAGCAGCATCCTTGACAGCCAAATTTCGCCTGGCTTTAACCACAGGCTAGTTAGCAGCTTCAATTACATAGCATTTCCTCTTTAATATTTCTCTCCCACCAACACGTATTTTAAAATGCAACGTTGAATTTTACTGCCAAAACGATCTTTCTGGCATTTTACGCTAAAGTCCTATCTTTTTACCTATTCTCCTTGACCTCCCCCATCCTTCACTATTAAGAAATCACAAGTGAAAGAAAACGGAAAACGGAAAAATATGAAACCTGTGAACACACGTAAGGGGGAAATATTCCTTGCCCTGCTTTTTCCTAAAGAGTGAAGAAATACAATAAAAATGAAGGGCAAAAGGAGCTTGAGAGTGTGTGTGTGTGTGATCTGTATGGCATAAGAGGAAGCCATATAAGATCTCTCAGTGCCCTAATGTCATGCTTACTAAACAAAGCTCACAGCCAGTGACATTTCCCAGGAAATACCATGTCCTGTGCTGTTCAGTGTTTGTTTCAAAGGGCTAAGTCTGGAGGAAAACAAAGGAAGCTAGAGAGTGGAAGAAAATTTTAGTTTAACTGTACTGCTGTGAGCTCTAAAAGCAAGTCAAATCCCTAGCCTGCTTTTTTTTATTTTGTTAGGAGAAAATCTTTTCAAGTATGTGCATGATTTAAAAAAAAAGAACAACAACCTATAGGCATTGTTCTTTTTGGGGGATAAGTCAGAGGTCTTTATCATTTTGTAGCTTAACAAATAAAAAGCATTAAACCACTTCCCTTCCAATGCATCACATGTCCAGAGTTTGGTCCCATAACTAATGCAGAGTTGTGTACTTCATTAAAACTTAAGATCCTCCCTGGCTTAAGATTTTACAGATCCATAAGGCAGCAGTTGAAATATGGTACATTTTTCTCACATGGCAGGCAGCAAAGTGAATCCAGCCTGTCCTTATGGATTGGATCCTCCTGGCAATGCTAGATGAATTTGCATTTTCCAGTCCCTGGTAGGCCTCACATGCCCCTAGCACATGTACATACACCCTGCTTCACTCCCACTCCCAGGACATGCTACACAGAGTCTTTCTTCTTCCTACGTCTCCTTACATCAGTCACATGGTCCCACATTTTACACATTGGTGATGTTTTACTCATTAAGTCATGTCTGACTCTTGTGACCCCCTGGACGGTAGCCCACTAGGTCTGCTGTCCGTGGGATTTCCCAGGCAAGAATACTGGAGTGGGTTGCCATTTCCTTCTCCAGGGGATCTTCCCAACCCAGGAAGAACCCGGGTCTCCTGCACAGTAGGCGGATTCTTTACCAACTGACCTATGAAGGAATTCCTTTACACATTACTGGAGTAGATTTATCCTCCAGCTCCAATACACATATATTGGGTATTTTTTGACCATCTTCACTAATTTGTTCCCTTCATCTCCCCAACTCCTATCTCCCCTCTGGCAATCATCAGTTCATTCTCTCTATCTATGGGTTAGTTTTTTAAGTCTTTCTTCACTGTTACAAGTGGCAGGATTTCCTTCTTTGCTATGGCTGAATTATTCTTCATTGTACAGCTAATGTCTGAACAATGTAGGGGTTGGGGGCATTGTCAACCCTCCATATGATTGAAAATCGGCTATACCTTTTAGCTGGCCCTCCTTACCCGTGGTTCCTGCATATTCAACCTTTTGCATCCATGGATTCAACCAACTGTGCATCAAGTCGTACAGCAGCATTTACTATCGAAAAAAATCTATGCGAGCGGACCCAAGCAGTTCACATCCATGTTGTTCAGGACTCAACTGTGTGTGTGTGTGTGCGTGTGTGTGTGTGTGTGTGCGCGTGCCATGTCTCATTTATTCATTTGTTGAAGGACACTTAGGTTGTTTCTATGTCTTGGCTATTGTAAACAAACATGTGGGTACATGTATCTTTCCGAAATTCATATATTTTAAATACTAGTTAAAGAGTTGTCATTTACTAGAACCTCTCTGAAATAATGGGCAAATCACAACTTTTATATTTGCCTCTAAAGTCTAACTGTAGCAACCACAATCTAGTTTTTCAAAGAGATCACTGTATTTGTCACATACAAATTTATTTCTACCTTATATGAATAAAGTAGATGGTATGTCTAAGATAGTTAAAAAGAAAAAAGGACATAGCGACAAGGAAAAGCCTTGCTGTACCTAACAAAATTCGCAAAGGCTTAATAAGAATCAGTCTGATTAGGAACATTTTGTAATCAAGAAGCAGAGGGCAAATGAATATGAACCATTTCTGCTTGCCAAGGACTCTTTTCTAGGGATGAGAGGCTGTTCTCATACCAAAGGTGTCAGGAAGCCCATACAAAGTTGAGTGATGTGAATCAAGGGAACATGAGAGTAAATCATTGGGTGATTATCCACACACTCTTAGCAAAGCAACAATGAAATTAATATGCAAATATTTTTAAGTCAAACAAATATTTATGCTCATAGGTAGAAATAGGTATATTTCTATATTTCATAGGCACAGGATACTTTGAGGAACAGAACTTTAACATCTCTAATTAGTTAGAATGATCCTGCTCCATGAGATAAATTTTCTTTTGGTGGTATTACATGGACATTTTAATCTTATAAAACATAAAAAGTGGTGTTTGCTATCAAAATATTGTCCCCAAATATTGTCATTTCCTCTGTCTTGAAAACAAAATTAAAAGGACAAGCAGGGGGATGGCAATAATGATTTTCAAGTTGTATTCTAATCACAATTTTTTTTAATTTACTGAGATAAAAATTACGTATGATAAAATTTATCCATTTCATGTGGAAAATCGTTGAATGTTGACAAGTGTCTACATCTGTGTCACCACCACCACAAGTCAGGAGGTAAGGAATCTTTGTCACCCAAAGAGTGGTCTCATGTCCCTTTGCTGGCAGTCTCCTCCCAGGCCACCACTGACATGCTCTCTGCCTCTGAAGGGCATTTTGCCTATTCTAGAATTTCATGAAGTAGAATCATAACGAATGCGTTCTTTTGTGTCTGGTGTCTCTAACCTCAATTTACCAAACCCGCCATTTTACCAAAACCCTATCCTCCTCACTTCTGCATCTCATGGGCAGGAAGTCAGCTCTGACTCTGATAACCAGATCAGGGATGGACGAGTGCCATTTTTGAGAAAGTCACTAGAATAGCAGGAAATAAGGAGCAGGAAGTAGCAAAGGTCAACTCCAGTTCATTTCCTTTTAGGGTATTAAATTTGCACATTGTTTGGGTTTCCCCAAAAAGATATTTTTGGAATAAGGGGATTCCAATCCTGAAGACTAAAAATAGAAAAGAAGATGACCCTTCTGATATTCTTTCCCACACGTGCCTTAAAGTGTTAGGTCTCTGACCAAACGGATGCAAGGTACATACTTGATGATGACACCAGAGAGAGGAGAAAGAGACAGGCTTTCTCATAATATCTAGAGGAATTCAGGGAAATACTAAAGTACAAAGCAATTCTCACTTCAAGAAGAATTTTCCTGGGTCTACAAATTAGAAATTTTCACTTACCACCACTTAAGACCAAATACAAATACTTTCTTCTCATTCTTAGGACTAAGCAAGGATGTTTTCATTGTGTGAGACACCTAGTTGTCTATGGACAAGCCATCCCAGCATCAGAAGAATCCTAATTATCAAAATTATTAGGCTATTCTGTTTCCTGATGTCCTCTAAGACCTTCCTGTGTGACTCAACTTTTTTTTTCAAATAAGAAAAGGCATAAATTGTTCTGTGTCCTAAGTCTTTATATAAACATCAGCTCCTGGGTTCTATTTGTCCTTCAAGCTGCTGTCCATAATGATTAGAAGAGAAAATATTAATTCTTCCAGGGCTGTGGGGTATAATGCAAGCAATAAGTCAATTTACATCATTTTTTAAAATAAACCAAAGGGATAAATTAGTTTAAAATGATTTATTTAAGAGTAATGTTTGTTATTAAAACATTTCTACTTCAATTGAAACAATTTTGATCCCAATGATGAGATTATTTTAATCTATGGTATAGTAATAGATGAAAAAACTAGGCAAAACCAGAAGACAACCAACATGGTGCATATTGAGAAGAATTATAGAGAGGGCTTTGCCCATAACTATTTTATGATTTTATTACTTAATATTTATTATTTTATCATTTAGTGAGAAACTGGGGCTTCCCTGGGGCCTCAGATGGTAATGAATCTGTCCATAACACGGGAGACCTGGGTTCAATCCCTGGGTCAGGAAGATCTCCTGGAAAGGTAATAGCAGCCCACTCGTTTTCTTGCCTGGAGAATTTTATGGGCAGAAGAGTCTGGTGGGCTAAGTCCTTGGGGTCACAAAGAGTCAGACACAACTAAGTGACTAACACTTTCACTTTTCACTTTCAGTGAGAAACTGACTGTTGGATTCTTGCCCTAAACAGAGCAATACTTCCTTCATTAGACAGATTATCTGACTCATGAAAGAACCAAGGAGTAAGTTAATCAAACCATTAAAACAGAATGAATATTCAAGAGAAGAAAGTTTTGATTCTTCTGAATGGTAAGTCAACATCAGGCACTACTTAAGTAGGCAATCTGATCTTACATTATCTAGTTCTATAGGGGAAAAAATCAGGTTTATAAACTCTTTTAACCATATATTCAAAAGATCAATGATCATAAGAATGATTCCTTCACTGACATTTCTCAAGGCCAATCTCTTATCCACGTAAGCCTCTGATGTAGAAAATAAACCCAGATCTCACCATAAATTCTTTCCAATATCTAAAATCAATGTAAAAGAGAAATGGAATGTTTCATAGTTCTTCAGCATCAAGAGTATGTGCAGAGGCAGTGGGTTCCAGCAAAAAGAGCACCAAAATAAACATTTTATAACTAGTCCTTGATGCCTCCCTTACCACAGCAGGGGCTTTGAATAAGTAATAGCCCTTCTAGTCTTCTTTTTATCTTTACTTGTTTAAAAAGTGTAGTTGAAGGTTATCTGATATTCCTGCTCCATCTGAAGTGAGATAACAAAAAGACGCACATGAACTGGTTTGAAAACATCTTAAGTGTCACAGAAATGCAGAGGACTACCACTCTTTTATGCATAAGTGAAAAGAAAGTGAAGTTGCTCAGTCGTGTCCAGCTCTTTGCGACCCCATGGACTGTAGCCTACCAAGCTCTTCCATCCATGGGATTTTCCAGGTAAGAATAACTGGAGTGGGGTGCCATTTCCTTCTCCAGGAGATCTTCTCAAACCAGGGATTGGACCTGGGTCTCCCGCATTGTAGGCAACGCTTTACCATCTGAGCCACCAGGGAAGTCTTTAAGCATATCATCTCTCTAAATATTGTATGCTACACACACTTGAACATAAGCACTACTCTTAAATTTGTGAAACACTCTGCCTCTGGCCACAGATCTCCTGAGGAAATGTCCCTTCTTATATCAGCCATCACATTCACAAATTACCTCAAGACCCCCAAAACTACAGCAAAACCTTCCACACTCTTGGTTTCTAAACTAAAAACACAGCTGGCTGCAACTTGACCAGCAAGCTCAACTGACTAACCAGCTAACTAAAACCTAGGGACATAAAGCAACATGTTCAGTAAGCTTACCGGGTTTAAACGGGAATGGAAAGAAAAAAATCCAAGTTCAAAATATGGGCAGAAAAGGGCCCAGACAAATCAGCTATTATTCCTCAAGAACATCACACTCCTTGGAAGATCTACAAGCTAAATACAAACTCCCACAGCAGGATGTCACACACACTCAGATTGTAGTCATTGCTCAGTGGCGGCCACAGCCAACAAAGACCTTCTTTGAGACAACTTCCACCTGGTTAGGGTGCCCCAGTTCTGAACAGTCTCTTGCAGCCAAATGTCTCTCCTCCCTGTTTGGCCATCTGGTTGAGACAGAAAGGTTACAGGCGTAGTGATAAGAGAGCTGGTACGACATGGAACAAGGATTCAGATGAGTGACCTCCCAATTCCTCTTTAAATATGATCAAAAGACCTCAACAGATAGGTCATCATCTAAACAAAATACTTAGGCTCAAACTGGCTAAGTTCTCAAAGGCTGTGGACAAATTTTTGCATATTTTTTAGAGTCCAGCTAATGACACATAAAGGTTTCTGTCACAAAATCTTCATCTGGCAGCCATGGAATACAGTGAATTTATGAATTTCAGGGTAATATGCTGATCCCAATATGCTCACATTCAAAAAGCAGTTGGTTAGTCAATCTTTCAGTGATTATCATGGGTGCCTGCAAAGGGAGAACCTTATTTTGTCATGGAAGGATTCTTTAAATCACTGACTTAAAATCAAATGAGAAATAAATATATATTTGATTTTTTCAATTTTGAGGAGGGGAAGGATAATTATAGATTCACAAAATGTTGGATAAAATTGCACAGGGAGGTCCAGCGTACTCTTTACTCAGTTTCCTCCAGTGGTAACATCTTGCATGATTATAGTGCAACAGAAAAATTAGGAAATTGACACTGGTCCAATCTACAGAGATTATTTCACCACTTACATGTACTCACTGTGTGTGTGTATGTGTTTAATTCTTTAAAATTTAACATACATGTAAATTTGTGTGGTCACCACTACAATCAAGACAGAGACTATTTCATCACCAAAACGATTACTCACGATACCTCTTTATAGCCACTTCCAGCCTCTCCACCAGCCTTAGCTCTCGGCAACCACTAATCAGTTCTCCATCTCTATAGTTCTGTCATATCGAGACTGTTATATTAAGGGAATCATACAGTATGTAATCTTTTGAGATTAGCTTTTATTATTAACTGTAATTCCCCTGAGATCCACCCAGTTACTGCATGTATCAATAGTTTGTTACTTTTTACTGCTGAGTAATATTCCATGGTATGGATGTATTAGTATTTGGTTAACCATTTACCACTGAAGGACACTTGGAAGCACATTCTTATTTTAAAATAGTCCAAATTTGTGAATTCTGACACAAATCCAGTTGTATAAAAAGAAAAGATCTGTACTTACTAGATGAAGTTATGCCATAGAATAACCTATTCACAAATTGATTATACATGAATATTTTACATTTAGTTTTTTGGCTTTTACCTTTTGGTAACCATATGACACTTTCAATGTGTGTGTGCATGCCAGGTTGCTTCAGTTGTGTCCAATTCTTTGCAACCCTATAGACTGTAGCCTACCAAGTTCCTCTATCCATGGGATTTTCCCGGCAAGAATACTAGAGTGAGTTGCCATGCCCAATTCCAGGGGATCTTTCAGACCCAGGGATCAAACTCGTGTCTCTTATGTCTGCTGCACTAGCAGACAGGTTTTTACCACTAAGTGCCACCTGGGTATCCTTATGTCCCAATTTTTATTGTGCTTAAAAAAGCTCTAGCAAAAACTTACTGCCCAGACACATTTTTTGTCCTAGATTTTTACAGTAATGCTTCAAAGGCCTCTACAGCATCCAGAATTTTAAGACAGAATCTATTTTTTCCAGATCAAAGAATTGAATTAACAATCTCTAAGATTTCTGAGTGGTTTTGATCTGTCTTGCTTAAATCTTCCACCATGTTATGCACTGAAATATTCCCAACGCAACAGAAGTTCCAAGTGTAGAGCTCTCTTTCCTTTTCTGTCATTTAAAGCTCTTAAGATGTTGTCCATAATAGTGAACCTAGAATGAGCACTTGCCACGGGCCCAGGACTTGTGGGTTGATGTCTCCATACATTACAAATGTCCTTTAAAATTGTGTCCATTATTATTTCCATTACACAGATGAGGAAACTGAGACCCAGAGGGGCCAAGGTATGTTTTTCCCAGTGGCACATTTGGCAAATTGTGTACTCAGATTTCAAATCCAGAGGTCTAGTTCTAGCACCTGCATCTTTTTTTTTTTTTTTTAATTTGGAACATACAGGACAATTTGTTGAAGTCAGTCTCAAGCAAAATCGAAAATCAGTGGAATTTAATTAAAACTCTTTCTAAATCAATTCTCACAGAAGTAAAAAATACATTTGAATCCCAAAGTATTTATAAAATAAAAATGATAATGCCTCAGTAAATATAATACACAAAAATTGTATGTTCCTACCAACACACACAGTAGTAAGAAGCTTAAATATTCCAGGCAATCCTAGTACACTGTAACTAGTCAACAATAACCTATCTATATACAGGTTAACCAAGCTTTACACGTTTTACACTATGCAATAAAACATAGGCCAATTCACAAAATCCCTAAAATATCATATATGTTGAAGTCTACATGGCAACATCAAGTCATTATACAGCAATGCTCCGGTGGAACACCTCCAGGGAAAATGAACATTAACCCTTAGTGTCAGGAGCTCTAGCCAATTCAAAAGAGATGGACTTCAGTGAATATTGATGCTTTATTATTAAAGACTCTTTAATGTGGTGCCCCCACTGCTTTCTCGCCTTCCAAAATGGCAACCTTGCTTATTCAGTTTGTCTAATGCTTTTTTCATTTCCCTGCTCCTTCTATATTTATTTCACATAGCTCCTACCTTTGTATTTTTTCTTGTTATTATCTTCTATATCTCTAGAATAGTTCCTATCTTATCCTGAAAGTGAAAAAGTAAAGTCGCTCAGTTGTGTCCAGCTCTTTGCAACCCCATGGACTGTAGCTCACCAGGCTCCTCTGTCCATGAGATTCTCCAGGCAAGAATACTGGAGTGGGGTTGCCATTTCCTTCTCCAGGGAATGTTCCCGACCCAGGGACAGAACCCAGCTCTTCCGCATTGCAGGCAAACGCAGACGCTTTAACCTCTGAGCCACCAGGGAAGCCCATTTTTTTCTTCCTACACCCACCCCCCATACACTACAGTAGACATTGTCCACTGAAGTATACTATGTAGAACCAGGCCTCAGCTCCCTTCCCCAAAAACAGTTATATAAAAAGGTCTAGAGATCCTCTAGATGAAGACCAACATGGTGATTCTTTGAAGGGAGATACTCTGTTCTCGGGAATTTTACATGCTCCTTTCATAGGTCCATTGATTCTCTCACTTTGGATTGAACACACCAGAATCGATGGAGGAAAGAGAAAGAACAACAAACTCAAGTTAGTTGAAATGACCCTTTACAGAAGTTCTAGTGGGGTGGGGTGGGGCGTGAGGAGCAAAGAGGCTGTCATAAGTATTAGCTAAAATGTGTTAACTTGGGCAGAGCTACTTATCGGTCTGTGTAGTTACTGGGTCCCACAACTCCTCTAGAGGAGAACACATATTTAAAGACCCTAGGCTAGGTATGGATAGTATTTTTCGCCAACTCCCATTCCTGTCCCTCACATCTTTGGCTTTTATACAACAGAGGTCAGTGCCCATGGTTCAAGTCTTTCACATTTTACCATCATCTGTAGTAGAATAGGAATAATGTGAAACATTTGCCTTTGCCTCACACCTAAGCTTAAAGCAAACAAAAAGCTTCGAAGGACCATCTGGATTACAAAATGTTTCTCTCACATAAACCACGTACTAGCCAGTCCCTTCTCTTCTCCACTCCCCCCCTACCATCCTTGCTTCTCATATAATTAAACAACCACAGACATCTGCCTGTTACAGTGAGTTTTGTCACAAAAAGGGATTCTTGGGAAAACCATGTGAAAATCTTGGCGTATATGAAATTGCTCATTAGGCCTGCTGTCTGTTCTTCTTGAAGCTACTCCGATGAATGTTAAGTCTTTCCCTGGTGCTTGGCTGGGCGCGCAGAGGAAATGGACAGAATGTCTGCACTGCTCCTCTACTTCCTGTTCAACAACTCCTGGGTTCAAACAGCACTTTCTCTCCAAACCACCAAGGCACACTAGGGAACTCAGGGGGAAGTGAATGTTAAGGAATGGAGGATACAAGACAGGTCTAGGCATCCAGCGATATAAAGGTGGGGGTATGGAACTGGGGATGGGGAGAGAGGACTGGGAGGAAGAAGGAGTCACTGCTTATAATGTGCTACCTACTTATACCATCCCTCAAGCCCCCTTCCTACATACTAACTCCTACCACAGATGCCTCGGTCCCCAACCTCTCAAAATGACATGGTTTCTTTTAATAAGTCCATTTATCCCCTGTGAACTTCACAAGAAGCAGTAATTAAATCATAGGTGGCACTTCTATCAAGGCATATCAAAAAAGGGTGGACGATAAGTATCTTAAAGTTCATCGTGGAACAATTCTCACATCCAGGCACCTGACCTGTTAGATGACTTAAAAGGACAATATGATGATCAAAGAATGGAGTTTTAGGTAAAGCAAGCAAGAAAAACTGGGCCTGCCCTTTAACCTTAAAAACTAAAGTCTCTTATTCATAAAATAGAAATTGACTTTAGAATTTTACTAATTGTCAATAGTGCAGCCCTGGGGACACCTGTCATTAACACTTAGGGATTCATCATTGAAAGAGGCTCTGCTATGAAATGGGATGCTGACTGTGACTGGATGAATTATCTGTGATGGAACTTCTAATGCATTCCCCACATGCACCAGGTACAGTCTCATTTAATAACAGACCAAAATGCTTGCAAATATCATCTTGTAAAATTATTTTAATATTTCCAGGATTATTTTAATATTTCCATTTTCTAATGGATGCAGTTTTAAGTAATGGGAAAGAATAAAACCCAAGAATATGTGGGCTTATTTTCACATCTTCTATAATTAGTACTACTTGAGAAAGAAAATTTCAAATAAAATGAAATCTGAGATAATACATCATATTTGTTACAATCCTTCTCTTTCTCTCTCTTTCATCTTTCTTGCATATACTTCAAATCAAATTAAAATGAAATTTAAAGACAGAGACTCAAGCTATAGAAATTAGTTCAAAGCTGAAGCTTCAATCACCTCCTACAGATCAAATTGCCAACACAATCTGAAGAAAAGGGAATGTTCCTAATCTCTTGTAATTTAATGGCAAAAACAATCATCTTTATCTAACAGAAAATTCTCTTCAAAATCTGTCAGTCAACAAAACAGGAGGAGAGTTGAAGTTGTATATCAGAACATACTGTCAGAAAAGCTCTGAGTCTTATTTTGCCTTCTCTAAGTGGCTTCAGATACTAAAAACAAAAGTGAGCTATGCCTTACTTACCAAAAAAAAAAAAAAAGAAACTTCTTTCTACTAAAACATACCATAGAGCATAAAGGTAATCAAGACCCCCTTTAAATTCATTAGGGAAAATTCCACAGTTGTTCCTACGCTGAGCTTTTTCACACCATCAGGTCACCACACAATGCAAACTGAGCAAGGCCAATTCAACAGAGGGAGCAGAATTCAGATAAAGCAATGATGGATAGAGTGAGGTAAAGAAGGTGTGTGGCCCTCAAGATGCTCAATCACAAGGTCTGGGTGAGGGGTGAGCGATATTACATGGGCTTAATGGACTTGCCAGTGCTAATAACCTAGGACACAAGGAATAGCCAAATGCGTCATGAGAAGTTGTTATAATTCTTCAATTAACTCTAATGATCAGAGAAATAATTCACCAGACCAAGTGTCTGATGATACTCAAGGGTAGCTTTAAAAACATTTCACCACACACAAAAGATCCTTCTAGCCATCAGCATGGTTATGCACCCTTTTCACACATTGTCTCTTACAGGAGATAACTCACTGAAGTGCCAAGTTCATATAGATAAATAAATCTTAGTTGTAGCTCCCTCCCCTGCCTTTTCCTTCGGAGGGAAATCAACATCCATTTGCCAAAGAAGTATTATTCTGGCTCCATTTTCCCACCTTCTTAGAACTCAACTGTAGTGAACAAGTATTGCTTCTTTTCCCTCTGATGGAAGGCAGCCCAACGAGGCATTCTGTTTCTTTCCTCTCCACTTTGCTCTCCCATGTCTTGGAGAGCATCCTTCCTCCCACACATGCTGAGAATCCTTGCCAAAGCAGAACCAGAAAGACTCAGTTAAGCTGCGGCTCATTAGGGTCCCAAAGTCAGGAGAACGAGGAGGTTCAAGTGTTGAGGCAGGGGCTGATGTGGTCCCAGGATGGGAATGAAGACAGCTATTCACTCCCGTTAACCTGGTCCAATGCCAAATTAAAAGAAACATCCAAACCTAAGTTGGATCCTTCCCAGAATTATTTGCATGAAACAAGACTTGCATCTAGGCCAGCCTCTCCAGGTCCACTGCTTCACTTGCCTGATCTGGAATCATGTCGATCTAAACATTCCTCAGGGTATTGTTATCCCATTTTATTGGCTGAGAGTGCACCAGAAAGGACATACCATTCAGCGTCCCCAGTGGACATCTGAAAATCCTTGTGGAAGAATAAGCAGGCGCAAGAGATGAGCTTACCACTTGCAGAGAGGGATGCTCCTCTGCCTGGCTCCTCGGAGCACATCTGCTCCTGGTGCCGAATGTCCATACTTCATCAGAAAGCAATAACAGAGGGTCCAGTGGGAGGCTTCATGCAACCATACTTATCTAACCCTCGGGCTCCAGGCTGTCCTGTTCACATGCATTTCGTAGCTGGGGAAGGAAAAGAGCTGCACTGCTGATCCTGCCAAGGAGATAATGGATCCAGTAATTTCTGAGCTTGCCTCAGGAAGGTTTAACTATACATTAACCATATTCTTATGTACAGGCTAGAACATCACGCATTTTGGGTTTCATACTATATCATAGACATGGTCCCAGTGCAAATTTAAACAGTGGCTGTGTTGGGACCAGTATCATATGGCACTATCCTAGCCCCAAGGCTCACCAAAAAACTGGGATCCTTAAGCTACTGAATATCACTGTCACATGCTAATAATAATAACAAATACTTCTGTGTCCTTATAGGGGCTTCTTTGGTGGCTCAGAGTAAAGAAACCACCTGCAATGCAGGATACACAGGTTCCATCCCTCGATCGGGAAGATCCCCTGGAGGAGGGAATGGCAACCCACTGAAGTATTCTTGCTGGGAAAATCCCATGGATAAAGGAGCTTGGCAGGCTACAGTCCATAAGAACGCAGAGTTGGACATGACTGAAGTGACTGAGCACAGAGCACAGTTATGTTCTTATAATGAACATAATTCTAAATTCTCTATATATGTTTTATCTCATTTATTTCTTATGGAAGCTATGTGAGTTGATTGCTGAGATCCACACCCTAATGATGATGTAACTGAGGCAGGGAGAAGGTAAAAATGTCAAAGGTCACAGAGCTATTGGGCCAGGACTTGAACCCAGGCCTATCTAGCTGTAAGTTCATGCTCTTAATCCATTCAAAAGGCTTCACATATGTCAAAAAGAACTTGTTTTATATGGACAGAAAAACAGGAAAAGTTAATTTCTAGTGCATTCTTTCAACAGTTGAATATAAACTATTCAAAGTGAGCAACTGAGATGCTTCTAAGCATCTGTGACTCACTTCTTCTGGATCCAGGAGTGCTTCTAGTGAAATAAGCGGCAGAGTAGAGCATACTTTCCTTCTAATATATATAATGCAAAAATTCAGCTCTGAGATAGTCAGGGTAGCTGGCTCCTTTTTGACCTTTGGGAAGAGTAAAATTTCAGTTTGTTTTATTTAAAGCATCTCTAATCTTGATGTGCAGAGAAGGCAATGGCACCCCACTCCAGTACTCTTGCCTGGAAAATCCCCTGGACAGAGGAGCCTGGTAGGCTGCAGTCCATGGGGTCGCTAAGAGTTGGACACGACTGAGCGACTTCACTTTCGCTTTTCACCTTCATGCATTGGAGAAGGAAATGCCAACCCACTCCAGTGTTCTTGCCTGGAGAATCCCAGGGATGGCAGAACCTGGTAGGCTGCCCTCTATGGGGTCGCACAGAGTCAGACACAACTGAAGCGACTTAGCACAGCAGCAGCAACCTTGATGTGATCACCTTTATCTCAGTCCCCTATTGGCCTGGCTGCCCAAATATTTAGTAAAAGCAGTTTTGGGGTGGTTTCACTCATCATGTATGATTTGGGGGAATATTTACTCATCATTGCTATGGAGCTGCCACACACCCCAAAGTCTCATAAAAACTACACCATACTGTCTCAGAGAAGAATCTCCCAGTCAGAAAGGTGGTCCCTTTGGGAGGCATCATTTGAAATCCCGACATTTAGGTCCATTGGATGGAGGGGGTTGCATGACGCTGAGATTGAGGAGGTCTTGGCCTAAAGCGCTGTGGTAGGCATGATGAAAGTGAGGCCAAGGATCAAATTTCCCAAGGAACTCAGAACACCATACCAGAGGTAGGCGTATGATATCCGTCTGCTGAACTTGTGACGCCAGAGAACTTCAACTGCAGTCACATGAAAACTGGCCTGGCCCCTCCAATTTCAAAAGCATCAGTTTCTATCCCCTTTGCTTTGATGGTGTGCAAAATGGGTCTGAAATGTGATCCCTAAATTATTCCCAAGGTTGCTGCTGCCAAAAGAAAGAGCCATAAGCCAGATCCTTTTGCACGTTCAATCTTCATCACCAGCTTTGAAATTAAGACCATGTTGGTGGGAAGGGTTGAGAGTAGAAAGAGGGGGCCTCTTTTGGTCCAGCCTTTGGCTAAAGTTAAAAGTGACTTATTCTTTATGCACAGCTGGGTGCTTGCTGTATAAAATGGGAGATATACATAGAACCCACCAAAGAAAGTAGTATACCATGGGACTTGAGGTAGAAGTAGAAAGGAATACTGAACTATTAAAACTATTTCATATATATATATATATATATATACACACATATATATATCTCCAACATTATAATTAAAGTTTGAGTGAGTTTACTGTCATATGATGATACCTTCAACTTTCAAAATTTCCCAGAAAAATCTTCCTTGACCTTCCTATTAAAGCCGAGCTCTTCTACTAGATGTTTTCATAGCAATATGCATTTGTAATTTAGAAGGTGACAATTTAAATGTATTTGTATAGATTTTCGATTCATGTCCATCATCCTCACTAGACTATGTGTTCCATGAACATGTCTGTTTATTTTTCTCTCCATTATGTTCACAGAGCCTAGCACAGTACCTGGCATATGATATGATACAAATATAAAATATATATGTTAAAATATGTAGTATTTATTTTATTAGTTATTTATCTAATTGACCCTGGAACAATACAGGTTTGGACTGCACGGGTCCACTTATATGGAGATATTTGTCAATACATTTATTAGAAAATGTTTTAGAGATTTGCCAAAAGTTGAAAAAACTTGCAGACAAACTGCAAAGCCTAAAAATAAGCAAAAAATTAAGAGAAAGTTACTGTCATGAATGCATAAAATACAGAATATGCGTTAATCAGGTTTACGCTGTCAACAGGCTTCTGGTGAACAGCAGGCTATTAGTTGTTAAGTTTTTGTCATGCCAAAAGTTATATCTGGATTTTTGACTGTGTAGAGAGAGGGAAGATTGGCATTCCCACCACCTGCATTGTTCAATGTTCAACTGTATATATAAAATATATATGAAAAATATACATGTAAAATATATTATTTTCATAGAGGAGAACATAGACACTGGATTGTGGCAGGGTTGAGGGACAGAATGCTCAAGAAATATTTACTCAATGACTAGAGTTAGAAATAACTTAAGCATTTTTTAAGGACTCAAGTATGGGATAAGGAGAACTTTTGATAACTCATGTTCCTGAAACACACAGTCTCAGAAAATGTTCTCATATAGCTAGAGTGGCTTATAGAGGCTGCTAAAGAGAAATTTTAAATTCTGGCAGAGAAGACTGAATGAGAAGGAAGAATTCACTTAAAACTGTCTGGAAGTCAAGGGATTTGGTTATCTGGGCCATATACAGATGAAGGAGCCTCTCACAGGTTGGGCTCTCTGAAAACAGGTGCTGAGACAGAGTTTTAAACAAAAAGTCCTTATTAGAAAGAAAATAGATTTTTATCCTTAATGTTAATCAAGATTCTTTTCTGCCTGCTCTGATCGCCATGTACGCTTCACTGATTATTTAGTCATCTACAGAGCTCCAGGCACGTGAGCTCCAGCTGGGTGCATGGCCTACTAAAAGTCACATGGGTGTGCCACAGGAAGAGAGCAGGGTTGGCCTGGAGAAATCAGGAGGACCTGAGACTTTTCTGGAAAGCTAATTGTAACTAAACCAATAAATTGAGGAATGTTTAGAAGACTAGGCAGCCAGTGTTTATCCAGGCCTTAAAGAGAGTTAAGTGGACTGTAATCCTTGAAACCAGAGTTGTTGGGAGAGGTAAACTGGATTTCCTTTACCTTTAAGTCAAAGAGATAATATTTTCATCAAGCGTCTGAATCCTCTCCTCCGTTAATGACAGAATGTGCATCCGTGCTAAGTTGCTTTAGTCATGTCTGACTCTTTGCGGCCCTATGGACTGTAGCCTACCAGGCTCCTCTGTCCGTAGGGTTCTCCAGGCAAGAATGCTAGAACAGATTGCCATGCCCTTTCCTCCAGAATAACAGAACAGGGGCTGGGAAAGCAGTTGCTTAACAAATACTTAGTTAAATAGTTTAATTAACCCTTTGACTTTATCTATGAGGTTAAGAAAAAGAAACCTGTGATAGGCTTTTACCTTTTATTTATACTTAATAATTCTATTTTGTTCGGGGGATCTAGCTAGCAACGTAGACACCAGTTTTCATTTTAAAAGAAGAAAGGAGGAAGATTTCTCATCCTCTGGGGAGGAGTGTTTGTGAAGGTCAGGCAGATGAACTTGGCACTGCCTGCAGAAGAGATTGACAGCCAGCTTCCCACTGCTCCGGAAGGAACCCAAACTCAGGGGGGTTCAGCGGAGCCCCTTTGCCCACCAGTGATTATTCGGCTCCCTGCTGCTGGTGATAACCCCTCAGGAGTTTGCAAATAAAGTTTCTTCCTGTAGTTTTACTCTTTCCCACTTGGCAGGCTCTCTGTTGCTAATGGATCTGAAATTACAGGTCCTTTCTCCCTCGCTCCCTTGGATCTCTGACAAAGTCAGCATGCTCTGGGAAATGGGGTAGGCAGTCAGTTATCACCTATGGCACTTGTCGCAGGGCTGGGCCCAAGCGGCCCTCCTCACACCCCATGTCTCTCCCTTCAAGTGCCTAGAATTACATGGAAATAAATCCGAAGCACGGTCACCATCTCTTTTAGGCTTTATTCACAGAAATTTTTCTATCCATGGATGGAACATGGCAACCACATGTAGGAGGCATCTTCTGTGTGCACAAAATCCAGTTCAAGCAACACAAGTGCAGTGATGATTGTGGAGCGTGCCTGGTACACTGTCATGTCTGGGTATAGCTATCGTGCAGTCAACCCTCTCTGGGCAAGAGGCCAATAACCAAGGTTGAAGCTTATGACATTTGCTCCCATGATCCACAACTGTATTTGTCTTCAAGTTCTTTAACTTGCTACAGGGGTATATTGTGGTGGTGCTGCAGCTATTCATACCAGACTACCAGCATTTGAATCCTGGTCCTGCCATTTATTATCTACGTAACCTTAGGAAAGTAATTAAACTTTTCGGTGCCTCATCTCCTCATCTGTAAAATGAGAATCATAATTCTGTCCCCATTTTACAGATAAGAAAACTGAGGCACAGATGAATTCAGTAGCTGGTTAGGTATGTGGCCTTGAATGCACCCAGAATAGTGTCTGGTACATGGAACACATCAACTGATCACTACTGTTATTTCTGCTTCTCTTTCCTGGGCGACCCTCTGTAGACACTTGGGAGGTAGAGGCTAGAGCAAGCACTCAAACAGGTTTCACTTCCCTACCTCCTCCAGTATGAGGCTAAGGGGCCCACGCAAGATTGAACTCTTGACCTCTATAGGCTTACAACCCTGCCGTGTCCACTGACCATCTTAGCAGGGGAAAAGCAGAGCTACTGACTACCAAAGTATCAGTTCTAAAGGATGTCAAGCCCCTTTGCTCCCTCATCCCAAATCTCTTCAAGATTTAAGTATCGCTTCTAAGTTGATCTGTTTCAAACATTTGCTTAAGAAATAAAAGAAGTCAAAGTGCCTGCTGCTTTACTCAAAGTTGAAAATGGAGATACCAGTCTCTTCCCCCGCGGGTCCAGCATTCTATTCCCCCCAAGTTCTTTGCAAGGGAAAAAAAAATTATGTTGGCCGCAGTTGCAATCAGCTTTAATTCATTCTTTATTGCTGCTCTGGTTTTGTGTTATTTGAGCTGGTTTAACTGTTAAAAGCGTTTCAAATGTTCACATGGTCTGCATTAGGTTACCGAATTAAAACAGGAACAGCCCACCAAATGTAGCTTTCTGAAATGCAAACCACATGAGTTTGATTTCTTTGTGGTATAACTTTAATTGGGTTCAGAGGTCTCCGAGACTTACCTGTCTATCTGCTCCGTGACGGCCTGATCTGATAAGACTAACTTAAAGGGGCTGAAGGATCCCAATGGCTTCAGCTCTGCTTTCAGAACACACACTACCCATACCACAGCTCCATCCCGTTTATGACTCTAAACTCAGCTGGTTTGGAAATCGCGGCATACTCCCCCAGGGCATCTTCACTTGCTCTACCAGCAAGTGTCTGGCACACGCAGAGCACACAGGTTCCACACACAGATTGCTGGGAAATTGCTAATGCAGTATTAGCCACATGTCAGAATTGCACTTTCCTTCACTGTCCACAGCCCACGATCCCCAGCATCTGTGCTTTTCTGACTCAACAGAAAAGGCTAAGGTGGTCCCGCTGTGTGTCTTTTGATGCCACTCCGTAGCCAGTCTTCCCTGGACAGTGTCCATCTTCTAGAACAGCTTTCACAGCTTGTAAGTTCTCCTAAACTGGTCCCCCATCACCTCTGAAGGCAGGTGGAAGCAGCAAGTAACTGTGGTTTAGCTCCTAGAAAGAGTTGCACTTTCCCCATGTAGGTTTCTGAGAAATAGCCACAGGACACAAGCAAATGGACAGACATTTTCTGAGTGTTACCATGCAAGCCACCAAAATACATGAGGCTTGGAAGGGAAACAGGGAGAAAGGTCAGTCTAATATGTGGCTGATAGGAGATGGAAGGCAGTGGAGAGAAGCCAGAGGACTCTTGGGTTTAGGTCTGGCTGCTTGAAGGAACAGTATTGTGGTTGAGCACAAAAGAAACTGGGCTTCCCTGATGGCTCAGTGGTAAAAAACCCATCTTCCAATGCAGTAGACGTGGGTTCGACCCCTGGGTCAGAAAGAACCTCAGGAGAAGGAACTAGCAACCCACTCCAGAACTCTTGCCTGGGAAATCCCATGGACAGAGGAGCCTGGCAGGCTGCAGTCCATGGGACTGCAAAAGAGTCAGACATGACTTAGTGACTGCACATTACTATACCCAAAGGAAACCCCCTTGTGACTTCAGGTTACAGAGAAAGCCTGGGAGCTGTGTGGAGGAAACACAATGTCCTTTGGCTCTTACTCGGGCCTTCCTAGATAATGCATGACCCTGGGGACACTAAACAGTGATCCTGTGAAGAAAAGCCAATGGTTATCCTGTCTGAAGTCAAAGTAGACATCTCAGTTGACACTGAATTGTGCTCATTTCTGTTAAAACAGCTGGGAAAATACATTTTCAGTATTTCCTCAAAGGTTCCTTGATCACAAAAGATTCACTTTGGTAATCTGAAAACTGAAGCTTACCAAATTAAAAAGTCTTTTAAATTAACTATACACGTATGCACTTATCTCTAGCCATACAACCAAGGTGAAATTTTGATGGTAATACTGATACAAATGAACATCATTGAACATGTACTATGTACCAGATAACTTTCATCCATTATCTCACTGAATTATTATGACCTTAGAACTGAACTGAACTGGATAGTAATATTATCCTCATTTTGAGCTTCCCAGGTGACTCAGATGGTAAAGAATCCACTTGCAATGCAGGAGACCCAGGTTCAATCCCTGGATTGGGAAGATCCCCTGGAGAAGGGAATAGCAATCCACTCCAGTATTCTTGCCTGGAGAATTCTATGGACAGAGGAGCCTGGCGGGCTACCGTCCATGGGGTTGCAAAGAGTCAGACATATGAAAGACTAACACTTTCGCTTTTATTATCCTCATTTTAATAAAAGAGGGAACAGACACACTGTTGTTTTGTTGTTGTTCAGTTGCTCAATCGTGTCTAATTCTTTGGGACCCCATAGACTGCCACACACCAGGCTGCTCTGTCCTGCACTATCTCCTGGAATTTGCTCAAACTCATGTCCACTGAATCAATGATGCCATCCAACCATCTCATTCTCTGTCACTCCCTTCTCCTCCTGCCCTCAGTCTTTCCCAGCATTAGGGTCTTTTCCAATGAGTGGCTCTTTGTATCCAGCGGCCAAAGTATTGGAGTTTCAACTTCAGCATCAGTCCCTCCAATGAATATTCAGGACTGATCTCCTTTAGGATTGACTGGTTTGACCTCCTTGCTGTCCAGGGGACTCTCAAGAGTCTTCTCCAACACCACAGTTCGAAGCATCAATTCTTTGGCACTCAGCCTTCTTTATGGTCCAACTCTCACATCCATTTATGACTACTGGAAAAACCATAGCTTTGACTAGATGGACCTTTGTCAGCAACTGAGCAATGATTAAATATAACTTGCCCAAGGTCAGTGTAACTAGAGTTTGAACTGAGGCTCTGTGATGCCAAAACTTGTGTCCTTTACCACCATGTAAACAGCCTCCCTACTATTGCAGCACAGACGAGGTATAGGAACCCTTAGTCTGTCTACAAAGTGAGGCCTTTAACATACAAGCCTCACACACTCCTATTCTCTTCCTGCTCCTTCCTGACTAGAACAAATATCACCAAGTAAAAAAATGTTATAGGAATACTCACCACCTAAATATACTACCATTGGATATTACAGAATCTTTTTTTAATCTTCATGATTAGTTACTGACAATGAGGAAAAACTAGAAAAGAAAACAATATTCAACATTAGAGGTAGCCGTACTTAATGTACTTAAGATCTGTGCATTTCACTCTTTATAAGCTTCAACAACAATAAAGAACCATAACTAAATAATTAATTCTATTTAGTGATATAGATGCCAAAGCAGTTAGGGGTAAAATGACTGATGTCTCCAACTGGCTTTGAAAAGGATTGAAAAATAAGATGGATTTATGGATGGATAGATAAATCTATAAGCAAAAATAAGTATAGTGAAATGGCTATTGTAGAGTCTGGGTGGTAAATAAACAACTCTTGAAGATTTTTAAGTTTGAAAATTCTCACAATAGAATGTCAGGAAGAAAGTGACCATAAAGTGAAGCTCACATTTCCAGGCTGCTCATTTCCTGATATCACACTTGAGTTATTTAGAAAGCTAGGTGGTCAAGTGAGAAGACAAAAGACTACATCCCCAAGAAGAAAGCCATCAGAAGCTAACAGTTAGGTTGCCCCTTCCAGGGAAAACAGTGGCTTGAAGAATAACTCTTTGACCACTTGTAGCCCAGATCCACAGCCTTGAGAAAGACTCTCATGCCAAGAGAAAACAAAAGAACAGGTATGAAAATACAGTGGAGGCAAGGAGAAGATGCCAGATTTCAATGTCACTGCACCCTATATCACAAGTAGAGCTGGAAATGAAACTAGAACTGTGAACCATATTTTTTGGTTTTTATAATCTAGACTTGGAAGGCTTGTGTTTCTTGCAGGGGAAAAAGAGAAAAAGGTCCCTGACGAATGTTTGCTGAATGAATACCAATGCATATTTTGTTGAATAGTAGTGAAGAAAATAAAAACATCCAGGCAACTAATTCTCTCTCTCTGCTGATCTCTTACTGGTTAAATTAAGACACTCAGCGTATACATGTCTCATTTCATTTCCCTTTACATCCATAGGTATAAGCACATCTTCAGTGGTAAAGTCCTCCATATTATGTAACATTTTGAGTGTTGTAGGAGATACACCACAAACTTTGTTTTAAGGACTTCAAGCCTAGAGGGAGAGACAAATAGCAGGTAACTACAAGACAAGGTCTGGGGACTTCCCTGGTGGTCCGGTTAAAAATCCACCTTCCAATGCAAAGGCTGCAGGTTTGATCCCTGGTCAGGAAACCAGGGTCCCACATGCCACAGGTCAACTAAGCCTGAGCTTTGCAACTAGAGAAGCCACAAGCCACAGTGAAGCATCCCACATGCCACAACAAAGGTCCCACATGTCATGACAAAGGTCCCACATGCTGCAACCGAGACCCAACACAGACAAATAAATAAATAAGCACATTTCTAAAAAAAAAAGGCAAGGTCTGATATAGTAAGTGCCACAAATAACAGAGAGGCCCTACCTATTTTATTAAGGTCTTACAAAATAGGTCCTACATACTGTATTCAAGCCACCAAAACACTATCGATATATATATAGGAAATGATCCCATCCTAGAGTAGGTGTGATCCAGGACATGAGAAGCCAACATTAGAACTCAGTACTGCAAATTAGAGGCCTCAGAAGGGCCTGAGGTGGTTTCTCCATTTTAATCGGAAGGGTGGAATTATTCCTTTGTGTCAAGAATTTGAGATTTCATATAGGGTTCAGGCCTGCCCAAGACAGTCTTGTTCGAGTCCTGATCTGCAGTGAAGAGGTCGTGTAGCATCCTTAGGTGCATGAACTGGTGTCACTGGACAGGTGTTGCTGAAACCAGGTGATGCAAAAGTAGTCAGGAACTGGATAGGAAAAAGACGAAGTCAGTGCCCATGATGAAACCTGAGGCATTGAAAAGGAGTAATGTTTTCCACCTAAGGGCATCCAGTTGGAGACTGGTCTGAGCTGGTTCTCGTTTTATAACCTCTCGACACATGTGTGTAGTCAAGGCTGAATTTAAAACCTATACCGTGAACCTTAGGAAAATAAACCACATTAAACAAGCACAAATTGAAAATATTACACAAGAGATTTCACAGGAAATTGGTCCAAATTTAGCCTCACTCTTTATGTATTTAAGCCTCTTATTCGTTGCTTAGAACTTTATATCAGGATTTTAATACGAGTCTGCCCTCCCTTCCACCCCCTCAGTCCACCTCCACAATGGCCTGCTTAGTTTTACAAAACTTTTTTTTTTTAATTCCCAAAGAATCTTGCTACCTCTAGCCTGCTTTTTCAGTGCTCATAAACACATGTTCCAAAACAGTACAGTGATGGTGTATAGCACCCGTGGTTAGAAGTTGAACATATACCTAAAAAAACCCATTGCAGAGCCAAAAACAAGCTTCATTTCTTTCCTAAGAGTTGATGACTTCTATAAGAAGAACTCTGTGCCGACAGACTCAGGCACTGCTTTTTACTTAAAAGACGGTAGCAATCAAGACAAATATTGTCAGCAGCAAAACTATCTCAGTGTCTTTGTCTCATTTAGGATTTTCTTATACTGCTTTCCTTTCTTTCATAGATTTTGTGTTTGTTAGTTTTTAATATTGTCGTAGTGCACTTTGTTTAAGTCTCCTTAAGTCCCTTTTTGGAATAAAGTCAAGCATAGATAAATAATTGAACTATTTAGAATCCTATGGACTTAATAATTCAACGTTTATAATAACATTTGAGCTGATCTTATGTATGGCTGGTCACATAGCAAGAGGCTCACTGCCAGAAGCCAGGCTGGACCACTCTCTCCACTTTGGGTCTGGTTTTCTGCCATCAGAAATGCCCTGTGGGGTGCTGCCAGGACATGCCAGGCTGCAGCCCTTCTGAGCTAGGCAGTTGCCAGGTGAGAAAAAGGATGCCAGACCAGAAGGTAGTTTTGTGGGATGACAAACATGCCCCAAGGCCATGCTGTGCTATCCCATTCTTTCCCACTTGTTGCCACCAGCTAGAGTGTGATTACTGCTGCTGTGCTTACAAACTACTTTTTAGAAGACTTAGAAAGTAAAAACTTATTTTGTATTTAGGTTGGATTTTTTTTTTCTAGTCAGTTCAAAGTCTGAGATTCATGATGCCTTTCTGCTTCTCTTTATCACGCCAGAGAAAAATGTTTGCTGGTGAAAGTGATCAAATTATCCTGATCTGCATTCTTCACCCTTATCACCCTCTACTCTGATGGACATTATAAAGCACAAAAGGGTAGAATAAGCCATGCAAAGAGTTCAACTGTTAGATCTCAGCTGAGGCAGGAGTCATCAGAGTGCGGACGGCAACAATCGCCCCACTGCTTTTTCTGGTCTGAACTGCAGGAAGTATCTTCACAGTTATTATTATTTGACAAAAACTATCAGAACATCCTGGATCCCTCCCAGAGTTTTGAGCATCTCTAGCAAACTCTCCGGGAGAAGGCAATGGCACCCCACTCCAGTACTCCTGCCTGGAAAATCCCATGGATGGAGGAGCCTGGTAGGCTGCAGTCCATGGGGTCGTTGAGAGTTGGACATGACTGAGCGACTTCCCTTTCACTTTTCACTTTCATGCATTGGAGAAGGAAATGGCAACCCACTCCAGTGTTCTTGCCTGGAGAATCCCAGGGACGGGGGAGCTGGTGGGCTGCCGTCTATGGGGTCACACAGAGTCAGACACGACTGAAATGACTTAGCAGCAGCAGCGAACTCTCTGCTTCCTCCCCTCTCCTCCTTGCCACAGCAGCCACCACCTATGGAACTTTCATCAGACCCAGAGAGGAACCCAGTTTTGGAAAACACCCAACCAGAGTTCTGACGGATAAGGATAAAGACTCCAAACACCACAAGCTTGAGGAAGAATCACAGCACACCAACTCAGTGGACTGGCCAGGGGAACCACTTCAGTTATCAAGTTTATTAAAAATATAAGGGAGTCAAGGCAAAGAGTGACTTGACTGAGCCCATTGAGAGAAAGAAAACCCAGGATACATCTAGGTCCAGAAAAACCCCACAAAGTCCCCAAGGCGTGAAAATTCAAAGCTTCGGTGGTGGGGTGGTGTGAAAGGCAAGAAGAGCCCTTGTATCTTAATACTGAGGAGTGAACAAACTTTCCCAATTGCAAATAAAAAGTTTGCGAATGGAGAGTGAGAGTCTAGTCCCACCTTCGCAGTGATCTGTAGCCGGCGAATCCTATCCAGTGGTAGACTCAGCAGGCATCGGTCTGCTTGCTTTAAATGCCCTCCTATCCGGGCTCTCGCTCTGGGTGGTCATCTCATACCCCTTCGCCCCCCGACACAATTCTGGCGGTGGGCTTTATTGGATTTCTCGGAGCATTAGGTTTCTTGGAGCATATAAACTCCAGGATTTTTCCTTTAAATCACTGAGAGCCAGAGATGGAGGCAGAAGGATGCTTCAGAAAGAATTAAGGAAAGTTACCAGATCAAAAGAACAGTGCTGCCATATAGGCTACTTCCTTTTTCAAAAACATGTATTAGGAGAACAGCAGCTAAAAACCTGATCAGTCACGAAAATGAGCACCAGCCCGTGGGCTGGAGGGCTGAAAGGAATTAGGTACCACCTAAAAGAAACCTCTTTGTGATGAAGCTCACTATCTGAAGAAACACACACACACAGGAAAACAAAACCAAAAACCCATCACCCTGGCCTACCCTTTCTCAGCTCAGTCATGGGTGCCCTTGCCCTCAGTGTTCAGAAAATATAATTAGCTGCTAAAAACTTCTGGGAGGTTGAATGCAAAGGTCTCTATGTGCATGCATGCTAAATCACTTCAGTCATGTCCAATTCATTGCGACCCTATGAACCATAGTCTGCCAGGCTCCTCTGTCCATGGGATTTTCCAGGCAAGAATATTTGGGTGGATTGCCATGCCCTCCTCAAGGGGACCTCCCCAACCCAGGGATCAAACCCTTGTCTTTGGCATCTCCTACATTGGCAAGAGGGTTCTTACCACTAGAAAAGCCCCGATACCTATGTGCAATGCTGATGTTCCCTCCATTGCAAATTATAGAGTAGACAGCTTAAACAATAAAAAGTGTATAATTCAGAATCCAGCAGATACCACTGAGCAGAGAATGCATGGCTAAGGAAAAACTTTCCCCTGTTCCTCTCAAAGTAGATTTTTATGGCAATGCAGGCTTGAAACCCAGGTAAATGCATCTCTAATAATATCTTTCATCAGAAGATATTAACTGGGGACCTGTTTGATGGAGAACAGGCCACTTCATTCCCTTCCTGGACAAATGGAGACTTGGTGGTGTCCCACCAAACAGGTCCTTACTCCAAGATACTAGTTCTCCAGAGACTAGTTTTACTTTTTTTCTCAGTTAGCTTTTTTCTCTTAATGTTTTTATCCATACATCTGTTACAGCTGAATAAAAAGAGAATGGAGCAAGAATTGTTTTTTAACCACAGTACTGTTGGCAAAACAAATCGGTCCATAATTACATGAAGATACATGTATTAGTTTCCAAGGGCTGTCATAACAAATCTCCACAATCTGGGTGGCTTAAAATCAACAGAAATGGATTCTCTAACAGTTCTGCAGATTAGACATCAGGAGTGAAGGTGTCACAGGGTTGGTTTCTTTGGGGAGCTTTCAGGGAGAATCTGGGCACCCCACTCTCTCCTGGCTGCTGCGGTTGCTGACAAACTTTCTCTCTCTCTGGCTTGCAGCTGCATCACTCCAGTCTCTGCCTGCGCCATTGCACGCTGTCCTCTGGGTGTCTTCTCATGGCCTTCTCATAAGGACACCAGTCATTGGGCTTAGGGCCCCCCAGAAGCCAGCATAGCCTCATCTTAACTTGATTACATCTGCAAAGATCCTATTTGTAATTAAGGTCACATTCTGAGGTACCTCGGGTTTAGGACTCCAACAGATCTTTTTCGAGGGTGCAATTTGACTCAAAACAACAGATGCACCATAGTTAAAGATGGAAATGACTGAGTTTTGCCTGTGAGATAGGCCATCTGAGCCTGCAAAGGAGGAAAAAGTAAGGGATTGTCCTATGGGCTGAGCACTAGGGTGAGGGTATCCAAGGAAGTTGCCTTTATATTCCTCTAGGTATGCCTAGTGGAGAAGGCAGTGGCACCCCACTCCAGTACTCTTGCCTGGAAAATCCCATGGATGGAGGAGCCTGGTAGGCTGCAGTCCATAAGGTCACTAAGAGTCAGACACGACTGAGCAACTTCACTTTCACTTTTTACTTTCATGCATTGGAGAAGGAAATGGTAATCCACTCCAGTGTTCTTGCCTGGAGAATCCCAGGGAAGGGGGAGCCTGGTGGGCTGCCATCTATGGGGTTGCACAGAGTCGGACACGACTGAAGCAACTTAGCAGCAGCAGCAGCAGCAGGTATGCCTAGAGGTCAGGCTGGACCATGAAAGACATAAAATTGTGAAATGACAAAAAATCATAGTGAAGTCCTAGAGACCTAAACCAAGTCAAAGAGAGAGAAGTCTGCAGGTTGAAGTTGGATGGGTGATGCAAGGGCGTCTGGAGTCTTTGGTTCATCAGTGCTGCCTCTCTAGCCCTATTGAGTCTCAACACCTCAGACCTTGTGATCGCAAGTGTTCAAGCATCTGTCTAAAAGAGTGAACTGAAAAAGTACAGTTTCATCTGTTACTGCATCTTTTCCTGTGGGATTCAAATGAACAGATTCCCGTGAAGTCTGTATGTTTTGTTTTGACAGTTTTCTCCCCTCCCATCCAGTTGCTATTAGTTCTTTCATGCATTATTCCTCTCACTGCCACCCCCCATCACTCCAGAAACCATGGCCTGTTTTTCCAATCTCATCCACCTCCACAATGGCAAAGGTGTTACTATTTCTTCGGGGAATTGGTCTTTAAGATGGTGTCTGTATCAGCATACCCAAGAATTCACTTTTTCTTTCCTAGTACATATACAGAAAAGAATCTCCTAACCCCACAGTTTTCAAAAGTTTTTCTTGCTGTAGAACTCTTTATCCAAAGAAGTACTTATGTAGAAACTCACTAAATGAATAAATGTGGAACTGCTCTGGATGAGGGGGTGATGGGGAGACGAGGTGACCTGCCCACCAGGTCATTCTCCACATCCCTTGTCTTTGGCAGCCCTTGAACACGCACTGTAGAGCTCAGTTTAGTGGATTCTGATTAACATTCTACTTCATCTTTATAACGTGGTACACAGACATCACATGATAAGTGCTGGTGTCTACCCACTCATCTTTTAGACCAGGCAGTCATTTTTTTTTTTTTAAAGGAGAAATCTCTGTGTAGCTGAGAAAGCAATTGTTTCCCTGGTGATGTTACCTCTTCTCCCTTGGGGTCTGCCATTTAATGTGACTGTTGCCTCTGACAGTACTCAGTTCTGTTTGGAAGCTCCCTCAAACTCACCATGCACCTTACTTGGAACAAATAACAGAATTTGCAAGCTCTTTTCATTGCTTGACTGTAGAAAAGGACTTAAAGTTAAGTCAATTAATGGAGAGACAACATTTAATAGAAGAAAGATCAGATCCATCATTACAAAAACCAATGTACAACAATTAGATTTGGGAAAACTCCAGAGAAATTCATGACGAAAGCATGAAGGATGAAATGCTTTCTATAGAAAGCAATATCCTTAAAACAAGTACTTACTGTTATAAGACAATAAAGGGCTCAGTACAACAGGATCTTTGAATAAAAAGTAACAATGACATGATTAAGGACTGATATAAATATACTTAGAGTTTTGTTAAAAAAAAAAAAATGTGGTTCCTTGTGAAGATTACCATTGCAAATGAACAAGTTAAGGCTCAATCTTTATTAAACTCCATGCACATGGATGACATTTCCCTGGCCTCTCTCTACCCCTAAATTCCTAGAACAAATGAAAAGTGAAAAAGCAGCCATTCTACACTCTCAGGAAATCTTATCTGAAGACAAACTTTTACTACTACTGAGAAAGTGCTGGATTTCTTTTCCTCTACAGCACAATTTTGCCATCTTTTATGAAAACCCAGACAGGAATGCTCCTTTGTGATATTTTCCTGCTAAACAGTCTTCATACATGAGTTATCCAGGACCACAAGTCCCTGGAAATCACTACAGTGAAACTTCTACTTGCTTCTCATTTGTACAGAGGGGCTAGGACAGGGGAGGGCTTCCTGTCACTCACCCCATCCGGGCACCACATCTGGGAGAAGGTGAGTAACCAGTTGCCTCCATTCTTGGACCGATTGAGGAATGCTTACTTTGAAGACATGGTGCCTCCCCTCCCTCCTAGTTCTGACCCTGTCTAAGGATCACAGTTGGTTTGACAATGGAGGACAGACCCTTTGGGTGTCTGAAGACAAAGCTAACATTCACTCAGGTGTGCTGGGTCTGACCTTTCAAATGGAGGCTGTTGGGTTTTTTCCTTCTTCTGATTCAGCAGTTTTGAGGAGGCTCTCGAGGGGTCTGATTCAGCAGCTTTTGCTATAAATTTCCATTCTGGGAGAAGGAGGTTATGGGGAGAGGACAGACCCACACACAGAGGGTGTGGGCTCTTCTAAGTACTCTCAAGTCTGTGATTGGTATAGACTTAGGCAAGAAAGGACTTCCCTGGTGGCTCAGATGGTAAAGCGTCTTACTTACAATGCAGGAGACCTGTTCGATCCCTGGGTCAGGAAAATCCTCCAGAGAAGGAAATGGCAACCCACTCCAGTACTCTCGCCTGGAAAATCCCATGGACAGAGGAGCATGGTGGGCTACAGTCCATGGGGTCGCAAAGAGTCAGACATGACTGAGTGACTTCACTTTCACTTTGGCAAGAAATCAACAAAACTTATGGGGAAAATAACGTCTGAAAGAACATCTTGTTGTTCAGTCATTAAGTTGTGTACAACTCTTTGTGACCCCATGGACTGAGCCCTTCAGGCTCTTCTGCCCATGGGATTTCCCAGGCAAGAATACTAGAGTGGGTTGTCATTTTCTTCTCCAGGGGAATGAACATCTTGTCCTGCTACTTCTTCTTTAATGACTTGGTGAACCCTTCCACTGGGAATAGCTTCTGTTGTGAGCACTCCAGGATCAAAAGACTTGGTCACATCCTACCCAAGGTCCCCAAGGAGGGCAGAGGCGATACCTGTGGCTAGTTATTGCAAAACGATAAGGCAAAAGGACAAGGAAACAATACAGAATCTGGAGTCTGGAGAGTCTGTGGGCAAGGAGACAACACAAATTAAGGGGAAAAAATAAAATTAAGGTTGTAATTATTCTGCCTCCTATATGAACTTGCTGCCTTGCCATGGGGTGTTACTGCCTTTCTTCTGCTTTTTCCTCTTCTACCATTTCAAGCTCAGCCTCTTACTGAAGACTTATCGTATCATTTATTTTTCTCTTTTAATTAAAGGAAGAGAGTGGAATGAAAAGAAAACTTATCTCCAGACTGAGAAAGCCAAGAATTCCAGCATCCATTCAAAAAAGCTTTTGGAGTGCAGGCTCTCGTTCATGCTGGTTTTGTATCTGATAAACTTTTCATTCAATTTGAAGCTCAATGTGTCTGAAATGCAATGAAGTGAACCAAGCAAGGGATGTCGTCCAAACATGTTGAAGCACTTGTGGGTGAATCTCGGCCTCTGTGTGTGTGCTTCTGCTCCTGTGAGAAGCCTCAGTCTCAGGCAGACTCCAAACTGCCAACTCAACAGGCAAATAATAATTACTCTTAATGGCAATAATAATTATGGAACGCGGTGGACCCAATATAAGGTTGATTATCTGTGGCTTTGGTGGGGCAGCCAAAGTTTCACACACTGTTTTTATAAAAATCAATCTCTCTCTCTCTGTCTCTGTCTCTCTCTCTCTCACATACACACACAAATACACATACACATTTGCCAAAAGAGATCTGGACAAACTCATTCCTCTGATTTCCTGCAAAGTGCTTGACTACAGACCTAAATTAAATAAATAGCGGCTATCCACACAATGAGGAGGGATTGGGACATGTTGAGTAATTGACACCATACATACACACACACATACACACACACACACACACACAGTCTCCCATTTTCCTTTTAGTTAAGCTTTAAACTTTTTCCCCAGACTTTACTGAGAGCCATGGCCAAATGTCAGACATGATGAATAATTGGAGGTATTCCTCCTTCTTTCTAAGGGAGATGGGAAGGAAAGAGGGAAGAAAGAAAGGAGAGAGGAAGAAAAGAAAGCCAGGGTCCTAGATGAATGTCCTGCCATACCCATTCCACTTCAGCTATGAATCAGAAGAATCTCCCAACAGATCAAAGCCTTCTTGGTGAAGCCCCAAGCCTACGGTTAGTGTCACAGCCAGTTCTCTATGAGATATTCACCTTGCTCCTCTCAGGAAGCAAGTTATCCGCTGAGCTGGGGCTCTCTCTCCCCCATTCTAGATCTGACTGTCACCACCTTCCAGGGACATCCACTTTAGCACTTAGGTATCTCACCCCACAAACCAGTGATGTCAAGGTGTCAGAGAAGTAAAAAGTGGCTGCTCCTGAAAACATAATCCATCAACCAAATAGTCATTTTGTAGATAATGAGGAATTGTTTCAATTTTCTGAAAAACTAGGTTAAGGGTCTAAGGTGAATCTACATGAGTTTTTTTTTTTTTCTTTTAAAACTTATTATGCTTGTTAATCACTGTGACTATTCTTTAAAACTGGTTGCAAGGGGCTGGTGTAGTTTATTGTCATGTAAGAAGGGGTTATAAAGGACATTCAGGACATGCCATGTGGAATACACAGAATATACCTGGAAATTTTCTTCAAAGGTTTTGAATAATGTTATATACATGCCAAATGGCTTAAATGATGTTCCAGTAAAGCAAATTATTATGAAGTGGGTGTATACATATATATCACTCACACATACACAATTTTCATTTGGATGAAATTGGACATTAAAATTCCCCAGTCTCCTTTAATAATATACAATTTAGTTAAGATTATTTTTAAACACATTCTTTCAAAATTTTAGAGAGGCTGTGATTTGAAATAAGCATCTAAAATTTGCATTTTGTTTAGTTTTGTCATTAAAAAATACACCCTGACTCAATATAGGGTTAGCTTCAGGGGTAGACTCTAGCTTCATTGAGTTGCAACTTCAACAAAAATGGCGTCTCTCATACCACCCAAACACTACTGCAGTGGAAGCAGACTCTATTTCTCTTCAATCCAGCACTTTATTGCTTATCTCTTTAGGCATTCAATTTGAACCAAGACTCTCAAGTGAGAAAAAATGTCATAGTAAGCAGTGATCCCCAAGAGTCTGCCAAACCCTTGGCCTCCAGCCCCTATAGATACTGAGAACACCATCATGCATTTGACAAGTGTTCAGTGGCTGACTTGGGGATGGGTTTTCATTGTGGCAGTCATCATTATGATTGTCTATGTAAAAATGTTTATGGGTTTTATGGACTGAAAATAATATACTGGAGGTCAGTGGTAAACTGCTGTGTATTTGGCTTATGAATTACCCTATCTGAACCAATATATGATGAATATACTCAGGAAGTCATTTCTGGCATTTCAAAGATTTCTGGGGCCATCTGTTCCCTGCAAAGACCTGCACCTCTGCAAAAGCCAGCCAAGCACATTCTGGCATGTCTGTACCCCCAGCACTCACAAGGGTCCTATCATTTTACAGACTTTACCGACCTATTCACCAGCCAGAATGTACTTTGCCAAAGGGGGGGGAAACTATAAAACTCCAAATTCTTTTAAATGTGTCTGGTACCATTAAGAATGTTTATTGCTCTATAGAAATTTTACAGTTGATATTTACCAAAAGCACAACATACTTGGTAAACAGATTACTGGATTGTCTGCTAAATGTGATGCATCTGTTTTTATGAAATTTCTTCTTCCATAATCCCTACCAGCCAAGCAGTATCGTGGGAGAGTGTTAGTCATGATAAGGAAACAAATATGTTCATAAGAGCTAGAAAAGGGCACTGGTTAGACAATCCAGTTTCATTCTTTCATTTTATAAGATGGAAAAGTAGGGCCCTGAGAGGTCAAGGGAGCTGTTCAAAGTCCCATAACTTGTGAGTGATGGAGTCAAAACCACCAGCAATTGCTCTCAATCTCTAGCAATGACATTGTACTGTCTCACTGAATAGGATTCTATCTGTATGTAACTGAAACTTAACATAAGGGATTCCCTTCATATCCAAAATCCAAGACCAAATTGGTTATTTCTGTGATATTCTCATCCAACCAAAGGTAAAAGGTCCACAGAATTTCTATCTCCTTTAACTAAATCCTCCACAAAAAGAATATTAAAAACGAGAGTAGAAAAAATCCATTTGGTCTAATATTATTGAAAAATACATATAAGAGGACCTATTGAATCATTTACCTTTTAAATCCTAAAGTGTCCAGTTATAGACTACATAGTATTGCAGTGAGGACCACAGACTATTTGCAGTTCTTCTCTTTTAACTCAGAAACTACTTATCTATCAGAACAGGTAAGAGTTATTTATACTTCATGAAACATATAGTCTTTAAGAATATGAAAGTTACAAATGATCAGAGATGTCCACTGGGACATAGCCATGTTACCTGCACATGCTCAGTCCTCAAAAAAACAAAGTGTTCTCCCAGCTGCAAAGGATCATCTCTGTTTTACCAGATTCATTTCTCCTAAGACACTCACCTTGGAGAGCACAGCACACACCAGTCCTTTCCCCATGTCACTATCCCTCTTGGTGTTCTTGGAGGAATGGTTACACTTAGTCCTGGGACTCATTCTAAACACAACACTGGGACTCATGTAAACCTATAGTGGTGAGCCAGCTTAGTGTTCTGGCCCTGAAAACAGAAAATAATGAGCCAGTTCCCATGTAGGAACTATGACAAGCATAGAAAGGTGCAGTTAATCATTGAATTTTATATTAAGATAAACATATATCCTCAATTTCCAATGTTTAATTATTTGGCACCTTACCCAAAGTTTTCCCCTTGGAAAATACTAAATACTGATTTAAGCTAGACCTTTATGTTTCAAGTCTCCTATAAAGTAACCCCCCAAATAATAAATCCAGAAAAGAAGACAGTGGACTGCATTTTTCCATAAAGCTGTGTCTGGCAATATAATTGTTCCAATTTCTTGTATTACATTTGTATTATATCTTTCCTGTTGTCCTGTTGTCTAGGTGTTTTTCTAGTGAGCTCTTCAGCAATAAGTCACTTTTAGTAAAATGAGAATAAAAGGACAATTTGCTGATAGGATTAATTCAAGGGAGGAAACTCCATAGTCATGCATACAGTCCTGAGCCCCCAAGGAACTTACCTTCCAAGTAGTTTTCAAAATTACACTTATTATGAAAACCATCAGCCTTTTAGTGCAGGATAAGGCTTGAGAATTTTCTAGTGATGCCTCCTCATTTTACATGTAAGGAAGTCAAAACATGGACAAGTCAACTTCATTTGGACCCATGGGACAGTGACTTGGCTTCCAGTTCCAGCACTTATCATCTTTATCCATATAACCTGGGGCAAGCCACATAATCACCAAACCTCACTTTACTCAGTTGTAAAATGGGTATAAAATCTCTATGTAACAGAATTATAAATTTGTTGTGATTCACCCAGGAGTTGAACCTGGAAGTCAAGTCTGTCTGTCTTCATATGTTAGGACCCTTCTCTTGACTGCACTGGTCTCCCTTCCCAAACATTCCCAAGCCCTACTCTGTTCTTACACACATGAGTATGAGAATGCCTCCTGAAACTCAGATAATCAAGAACCCCAAACTCAGCTCCTAGAGGAAAACAAACCAAAAGAGAAAAGAAATTTGAGACAGAAAAGAAGCAATGAATGAGGACTGTGTTGCTGCGAGTGACTTGTAATCAGCTGGTTAACCTTTTAAAGGGTAGACGAAGGAAGGGGGGCCCAGAGCAATTGCGCACTTGGCCAAGGTTATAAAGTTTTTTGACTGGCAGAGCCTAAACCCATGACCTCTGAACCTATGGTCAATACTTTTGCAAGACTCCCCTCTAACCTGAGTTGGTTTGGCTCTGAGTAAGCTTGTCTTTTCCAGGCATATCTTTCCAATATGCCACACAAAAGAACAAGTGTCTAGATTTACAACAGACACAGACTGAATGATCCTGGGCTATTTTCTCCAGAAGCAGACCTGTGCCTTGTTGTTGTTCAGTGCTAAGTCATGTCCCACTCTTTTTGACCCCACGGACTGCAGCATACTGGCTTCCTTGTCCTTCACTGTCTCCTGGAGTTTGTTTAAACTCATGTCCCTTGAGTTGGTGATGCCATCCAACCATCTCATCCTCTGTTATTCCCTTCTCCTCCTGCTTTCAATCTTTCCCAGCATCAGGATCTTTTCCAAAGAGTCAGCTCTTTGTGTGGTGACTCATTGGTGTGCCTAGCTGTTCTAAAAATGGGAGGAGACAGTCAAGGTACACAGAGACACTTATATGGAAGGTTCTGGAACTCTGTGAGCAGCGCTTCTGTTTATAAGATCCAGAAATGAGACTCTCCCCCAATAAGACATCACAGGCAAAATCACCTATCCACATAGGAATCAGAATAGCCTGGAAGTCACACTTTATCTGGTCAGGGGACAGGTTCTTCCTATAAACCATGAAGCCAAATGTAAAGCAACCAAATGGTTGGGGAAACAACAGCCACTCTCAGGCAGGAATCTGGTTTTCTTAAAAGTGAGAGGATTTGGCCAAGAGATCTCCCAGGTACAGGCTCTCTCTCTCTGTATCCATGTGCTCTCACAACCTGCAAACTCCCTTTCTGACGGCCAGGGAACTCCTATATTTTTCTCCTGAAGGATTTAAGCAGCTGCTGGAAACTCAGTGTGTCTACCTCTGCCCTTGACCAGCCTGTAGGTATGTGAAGGAAGCACTTCACACTGTAACCAGAGGCTAAGCATTAACCAACTCATGTGGGTAGATGACTCTCCCAAATGGTCAGACATGCTCATGTATCTTTCATGGCTCTGGGAATGCTACAGGCAGGAGCACAGGGAAAGCATGTACTTTGAAGTCCAACAGAACCACATTCAAACTCTGCTCATCTCACTGGCTGAGTGACTTTGGATAAGTTACTTCCCCTCCTTGAGCAGTAAAACTGGAGCAAATAATGTCTGCCTCTCCACACTCTTGGAGAATGATAGAAAGCAACATGCAAAGATAAATCAGTGCTCTGCACAAGATGATGCTGGATAAATGTTAGCTCCCTTTCTTCTCTTTAGTATCAGCTTGCTAATCCCAAACTTCTCTAACAAATAGCTTGAGCCACTAAAGAGTGACTTTCAATTTTCTTTCTCAAGAAGACTAGCTTTTGCAAACTGAATGTGTCTCCCTCCAAAGTCATATGTTGTTTTAGTCACTCAGTCATATCTGACTCTTTGCAAACCCACGGGCTGTAGCCCACCAGGCTACTCTCTGTCCATGGAATTCTCCAGGCAAGAATACTGGAGTGGATTGGCATTCCCTTCTCCACCAAATTCATATATTGAAGCTTTAACTCCATGTGATGGTTAGGGGTGGGCCCTTTGCAGGTAATTAGGTTTGAATGAGGTCATGAGTCCCTAAAACAGGATTAATGTCCTAAGAAGAGGAAGAGATACCAGAGGTCTCACTCTCTGTCTTTTTCTCCTCTCTCTGAAGTGAAGAAGTGAAATTCGCTCAGTGGTGTCCAACTCTTTGCTATCTTGTGGACTATATAGTCCATGGAAATCACCAGGTGAGAATACTGGAGTGGGTAGCTGTTCCCTTCTCCAGGGGATCTTCCTAACCGAGGGATCAAACCCACATCTCCCACATTGCAAGTAGATTCTTTACCAACTGAGCCACAAGGGAAGCCCAAGAATACTGGAGTGAGTGGGTAGCCGATCCCTTCTCGAGTGGATCTTCCCGACCCAGGAATCGAACCAGGGTCTTGTGCATGGCTGGTGGATTCCTTACCAACTGAGCTATCAGGGAAGCCCTCTCCTCTCTCTGTCAATCTGCCTCTCTCTCTCTCTCTGTATGCACAGAGAAGCGATCAGGTGAGCACACAGTGAGATGACAGTCATCTGGGAGTCAGGAAGAGGGCTCTTACTGAGAACAAAATCTGCCAGCACCTTGACCTTGGACTTTCCAGCCTCCAAAACTGTGGAAAGTAGACGTCTATTGTTTAAGTGAAGATACTGCCCTGCTGTGTTCCAGGTGAGGAACTGAGACACTAAGAACAACAAAGCTGGCCTGAGGGATCACAGGCGAGAACCAGGCTAGGAGAGGAGAGCAGGGGTGCTTTTCTGCTTCTTGGAAGATTTAGCCATGTGCTCTGGCATCCTGGCTCTGCCCCCTTCATCTGGCCACAATACCTTGTGGTATTACAACTTTCAAATGTTAAGAAACCTTATATTTCCTCAAGTATCAGTACTTAATGTTTCGTTCCACACATAAAACTCTTTGAGTAGAAAGCTGCTGGCCCTCTTGTCAGAGGTAATTTCTCAAGGATCTGCGCAGGATTTAACGGGAGCCATATGGTTAAGTCCGTCAACCCTCCCAGAAAGCATTCCCCTGAAAGGCCTCATAAATGTTCTCGGGGCTGTGAAAGACCCAGCAACTTTCTAACAATAAAGCAATGTTCATGGCGTGATATTCGGCAACACACAAAGCAGGAAATAATGGCTTCGGGTCTGAATTACTTAGGGGGCTTCAAACTGTCCTGGAGAGGGGTGTGGGCGTGGGGGCAGGGAGTGATAAGCCGGGACCTGCTGGCTGCTGCATCCAGGAGGAAGAAGGTTGGCCTGCACCCTGCTAGCACTGGCCTGCGGTGGGCAGTGACAGTCTAATTCATGCTGCTGATTTGTGGAGTTTAAGAAAACTCTTCATAATGGATGTATACACCTACGCACATACAGAACAAGCATCCTCAAACTGTGAAATGTGAAAGTGAAAGTGTTGGTTGCTTAGTCATGTCCAATTCTTTGTGACCCCATGGACTATAGCCCGCTAGGCTCCTCTGTCCGTGAACTCTTTCAGGCAAAAATACTGGAATGAGTAGCCATTCCCTTCTCCAGGGGATCTTCCCAACCCAGGGATTGAACCCGGGTCTCCTGCATTGCAGGTAAATTCTTTACAGTATGAGTCAACTGTAAGCTGATGTTTCACATAAGTTTTCTTTAAGCAGTGCCTTTTTGTGATGGCATCATTTACTGACCTTTCCCTTCCCTTTTTTCAGAACAACAGACACAGAAATCCTTGATCAATTAACATTCTCATCTCAATGGACACCTCAAGCATCGACAGCAACTCTTTCAAAAAACCACATGACTTTCTCCAACAGGCAAAGTGGCATTGTTTTTTACATCAATGAGTTGTGAGATGTGGTAAGCTCTTCTTTTATTACTATTATTTAAAAAAAAGGCTCAGAACGGGTGAGAGAAATACAATTTTTGATGAGTATCAGCTCCTTTTTATTTTTACAAGATTTGCTATACTTTCTATAAATTTCTGGCCAAGTCTTAGATCTACATTGCCTAAATAAAGCTTTATGCAAATAGGGTATATGATGAAACAGCTAATACACCTACAAATATATGTGCCAAGACTAAAACTGGATTAAAATCAGAGAGAGGCTTTATATATACATGCTGTTGAACATATTTTCAAATTTCTTGATATCCTAACTAGAATATTCCAGAAAAGACCAGATATCTTCTTTTCAAATATAAGCCTTGGTAGGAACATTTGTATACCCTGATGTTAGGATATATCACATCTACACTGTAAACAATCACTGGCAAATAAGTTTTACCAATAATCTAACAAGCTTAAGCATTTGCCAATTCCATAGGGAGAACTAAATCTATAGAACATTCTCAATACAGGAAGAAATTTTGTGGACTATTTCATAAGTGCCTCTCACAACCTGTCAGAACTCTGTACTGATATCCATTGTTGTAGATCACCTCATTCCATATTACTTTCATTGTCTTCCTAAAAAATTACCAAGCATGAATTATCTAATAACATTGGTCCATAAAGAGAAGTAGGTTTCTCTAGGAATTTGCTGTTGTTCAGTTGCTGTGTCGTGTCCAACTCTTTTGCAACCCCATGCAACGTAGCCTGCCAGGCTCCTCTGTCCATGGGATTATCCCAGACAAGACTACGAGAGTGGGTTGCCATTTCCTTCTCTAGAAGATCTTCCTAATCTAGGGATCAAACCTGTGTCTCCCGCTTGACAGGCGGATTCTTAAGCACTGAACCACCAAGGAAAGCAAGGATTATTAAAATTGTAGCCACCTTCTCAACTGACTGCTGGCCCCTACAAAAATTTCTCATTTGAGGAAAGAGAGAGAGAGAGAGAGAGAGACAGAATTAGAGAGAAAAAGAGAACTTATGCTACTGATGCCTGCTCTTCCGCCATTCTCTCAGGAGTTGCAGACTTGATCCTGAATTAATGAGCCTGTTACACGATCTCTAATAAAAAAAATTACTAGAGGAGAGATACTGCTTAGAATCTGCCACATATTTGGTCCAAGGCAGAATCGATTTCATCTGTATTTAACACATGCTTGTTTTCTATCTCGCTTGTCTCCCCCACACCCCATGGCTCCCTCTTTTTCTTTTTCCATCTGGAAAACTTATCTCCTAAAACGCTACCATCAATCAGCCAAAGGCACTCTTCTCGACAGGGTGTCTGCCAGTTTGACTAAGCACAAGTAGTCACTAGTTTGGGGATGCCTCCCACACTCTCCAGCACTGTGTGTTTTTCTAGCCTGCCTAACCACACGAGTGCAATTTGGGGTATTTATACTTAGCTCTAGTCTCTATCGAGATAAAAAGCACTACTTGGACAGAACTGGGCATTGGCGATGGAAGTGGGTGATAGAGGACAGACTGAAGTTTGCCCACGTTGTTTGTCTATCTCAGATTTTTGCATTTCCACCCAGTTGGTCCTACGTTGACTCAGTGCCTGCTCCAAAAATATGAAAATCAAATGCTCACAAGGATGCCTACACTTTGTCCTCCAAATCTTCCCTAGGAGCAGGCACTGTTCCCATTTCCAGTCCTTCATGTCAGTATCACTCCCAATACATTCAAACCTCTAAGTTTAAATACAGCATGAAGGGGGGATGGTGGCAGAAAGGAGAATAAAATTGGGATTGGCAACAGAAACCCAGCACTGGTCAAAGGGAAGAAAAGGGGGGAACAGGAGATGAGTGCCCCCCCCCCCGAAAAGTTCTATTTGTGAACACGCCCACTGGCCACAGCAAAAAAGCCCTGTGCGTGGGCACAGGTGGGTCCAGCCTCTCTGGCTGGGTGCAGCTTAAGCGCGGAGCCTGAATGAAGACTTTCATTGCTGTTTGCTGTTTTTGTTGGCCAGTAGCCATGGCAAACATTTGCAGGTGGCTTGGCCAGATTTTGACACTTAAATATTTGAGGTTGTGATAAAAATCAGAATATTACTACAATATGGTTCTGTGCAGCCTCAGAGGGAAAAAAAAGAAAGAAAGAAAACTATCTGCAGTTTCAAATGCTCATTTAAAGACACAGTCTCCAGAGGGAACTCATGTTTTAAAATAAGTACTCATTTCCTCTTTGCTGAGAGAAATAAAAGAGTCAGCCATCCCCAAATGTTACCACCTAGAGTTTCATTCTCAGTCCACTAGTGAGATGGGTTGCTGAGCCCCCATGATCACCCGGGCAAGGTTTTAGATGGGTCACATGGAGAAAAATGGAAATGACAGGCTGTGGGGCTTGGAATCAACATGGCAAACACAACAGGGAAGGATCTGAAGCAAGAAACAGCCTCCCTCAATTTGGCAATGAGACAGAATCCTAAAAGTGACAATTATCTCCTAGAAGACACCAGGAGAAACACATAACACCCCAGGACTAGGAATAAACGGGAAGACAGAGTGGGTGGGGAGATGGCATATACCCCCACCTGACAGGGCACACTGACACAGCTTGGAAATGTCATCCAGCTGTGCAGCCCTGGCCAGCTGGGAAATTATTGACAGAGTCAACACCCATCTTAGAATTTAGTGCTAACTCTTAAAAGATTGTTTCACAAACACCACCATTGTACTAACAATGGCCAAATACTAAGGGCCTCCAAGAGGGAAGTTGGGGGGCAGGAGGCAGAAGAACTCCAGGGGAGAAGGAATGCTGTAAAAATGCTAATAAAATCTAGCACATTTTATGTTTTTTCCCCTTGAAAGAAAAATAAAATAATTATAATTAGCTCGCCTAACTGTGAATTGTTTGCCCAAAGCCAAGCCACTGGAGTGAAGGAGTCCCCTTGAGACTGAGATGCTGTCTTAATGACCCCACCTTCTTACTATATTACAGGTTCTTGCTTTGGACAGAGAAGCATTTACTCCTATAGACATTTGAGAAAAAAAGGATTCTTTCATAGACACACTTGCAACTTTAGCGATGGCTTTTTCCAACAAAGCCAAGCATTCAAATGGCCAGATTAATTTTCTGTTTCTTGAATGGGAAACCAAAGGTTTCCATGGCAAACTTACAACATAGTTATTACCCACAACTCTCATTTGTTAAGATTTGTCTTTATATGTCACAACCCATCCTGATGAGTTGAGAAATGTGAGAGACAAGGTATCCTTTCTAGTGTATTCTGAGGAGGGATAAGCCATTGTCCCTAGTGCTCCCTCTGGGTGGGGGATTCTTATACACATTTAAAACAAGGAAGGGAAAAGACATAACTGACAAAGAGTGAGAGAGCTTCTAATTTTTTCTTAAAATCACCATATCTACTATTCAGTGGAATATTCAAACTAAATTCTGATATGCACACCAAACACAGCAAGCTCCCTTTCCTATTTTAAACAGAGAATTCTAGGAACAAGGAGCAAGCAGTTCTCAGCATCCAGCAACATAAATTTATCATAGCTCTTTAGCTTAAGTTACTACTTTTTCTTCCTAAGATCCCAAGCACTCTTAAATCTTTTATTTCCTTTTCACATTACTCTTGTGAGGGTGGAGAGAAGAGACATCATCCTCATTCTGGAGAGCAGGAAGCTGGGCCAGAAGTTTGCATTTCTAAGAAGCTCCTGGGTAATACCCATGCTGCCAGTCCTCAGACCACACTCTGAGTAAAAAGGACCGAGAGCTATCACATGATATTCAGGAGTGAGTGCTTGTTCCATGCCATGATACAGTGTCTGGGAACATTCTACCTATTTTTCTCAATGCCTCAGTATTATCTTTTTTACATAAATGAGAAGGATAGGATCTGCCTTCTTTATTTTGTCTTCTCCAGGAATGAATATGAACCAGTGCAGAAAGAGAGGCAAGCTAATGAGAAAGTATTAATATTACAAGGGAAAGAAGAAAGAAGAATCATCAGAGAGAAGGAGGACTATGGAAACATACCAGAGACATGGATGTTGGACATTAGTCTTAGGAATAGAGACACATACTCTGTTAGTGAGGAAGCTGGGTGGGTGACACTTCCCTCCACCATCCTCAAGCTTTTGTCCTGAGAACTACACTCTGCTCCCAACATCCAAGGGGTTTCCCCACAGTCACCTTAAAGTTCCAGAATCTTCTCTGAAGGAACAATGACACAGAACGACTTGCTCTTCTCTCCAGATCCAAGGTCAAAGAGCTTCTACCAAACAGAGACTCCCTCTACCTGTCTCCCATCAAAAACATCACTCTGAGCTCTAGGCAGTATCACACCAGCCAGGAAAACCAACTTCTGTCTTATCCAACCTGCAGACTAGAAGCCAGAAGAAAGTCCAGAAGCTTCCCTGAGCTCCGGCCAGCACCCAGAGACAACCAAGGAGATCTCCTTACCCGATCTGGCGGTTGGTGGAAGGGGCCTGCGTGATGACAGAGCTGGACTGGGGTGACGGCATGGCTTGCTGAATCACAACGCTGGTGTCATGGTTGGGCATCCGGGCGCTGCCGAGCTGGTGAGCTCCAGGCCCCGCCATGGCCCCACCAACGGGGTTATGCATCGAGATATTCTGCCCAGAGAAGACAGAGGGGAAAGGATCAGAAGAGGTTAATGCTTTATTCTGCTCTCAGGCTTTCAAAGGCCAAACTGGGGAATCTGGTCATGTCAACTAAATACAGAGTTATGGCTTCTGGCAAGCCATGGGTCCATTTATTTTGTTACAAGTTACAGCTTCAAGGAGATGAAAAATAACTATTCGCCTTAAGAGTAAAGCACATAAGAAAATACCTGGAAGTTCACTAATCACCCTGCCACCTCCCCATGTGAGGTTTAGTGCATATCTGCTCTGACTTGGGGTGATATATATTCCATTTGAAAATGATTTCTGTGGTAAGTGCATAACATTATGATTTAGTGAAAAGCCATTCAGCACCCTGCTTGAATGACAAGCACACTTGTTATTTTTTCTTTTTCAGTCCTATAAGAGTAACCACCTCTTTTTTTTCCCTAGGAAACTACTTTTCTAAATCATAATGTGAGTATGCATGACCCAAGCTCAACAACCTAGGGAGTGAGGATGTTGACTGTGAAAGACAACAGGGTGTCTGGGGTTCAATGATGAGAGTGAGAGTTCCAACTCTCTACTGTTTTTCCATAAGATAAATCTCCAATACTTTAGTTGAATCATGGAATACTGATAGCACTGGTTCACCTGTTTACTTGCTCACTGTCTTTTCCTCTAGAACATACAATGTTCGTGTTCATGACTCTATCCCATGGGGATTGGAGCACAGTAGGCACTCAGTAGACATACATACATACATGAATAAAGTAGGGAAGAAAATAACAGCACAACTGAATCACTTGAGTGACTTAACATCCTGTCTTTATTTCTGGTGACTTGAGTGAAGGCTTCTTTGTTTAAAATTCAAAAGTAAGGTAAAGTATGGGCTTCTCAGGTGGCACTAGTGGTAAAGAACCTGCCTGCCAATTCAGGAGACATAAGAGACACAGGTTCAATCCCTAGGTTGGGAAGATCCCCTGGAAGAGGGAAACCCACTCCACTATTCTTGCATGGAGAATCTCATGGACAGAGGAGCCTGGAGGCTACAATCCAAAGGGTCGCAAAGAGTTGCACATGACTGAAATGACTTAGCATGTATGCAAGGTAAAATATGCATGATAAAGCTAGCTTTTAGACAGTGCTTACTTTTTTTTTTTTTGGAGGATAATTGCTTTACAGTGTTACAGTGGTCTCTGCCATGCACCAATGCAAATCAGTCATAATTTTATATATATATATATATATATATATATGTATATGTATATCCACTCCCTGTTGAGCCCCCCTCCTCCCACCATCCCAACTCTTTAAGTCATCACAGAGTGTGAGGCTGGGCTTCCTGTGTTATACAGCAGCTTTATGCTAGTTATCTATTTCACATGTGATAGTGTATATAGCCAATGCTTAGAAAAGAATGTCACTGGGGCAGGAAGAGAGGATTCACACTGAGGCCTAAGAGGGCTGAAATGTGAGAAATTCAGAACCTAGAAAAGAAAAAGAAAGTACAGGACAAAGTTACATAAGTCAGTGGGCCACTAAAAACATCCAAGTACAGCTCTTTAGCCTAGAAATCTGAGAGGTCAGTTGGACAGTGGGCTGAGGATGACAGGAAAGAAATAGAGTGTCACTAGCAATTTACTAGAGGAAAAATATCTATCTGTCTGTGCTTTGGGGTTAGCAAAGAAGAAAATAAACAGTACCCAGGAGAACAGGAAGTGGTTCTTTGAAGTTCTTCTGCAAAGAACAGGATTTCCTGCACTATGTGTTAAATGATGGTGATAACATATATGGTGGCGGGGGTGGTTGTGTCCATCACTTTGCACCTTTCCCAGGTTTCTGATTTCTAAATCCTGACCACACAGTCTGTCCAGAGTCCAGATGGCAACTGGGCACCTGGCTTAGACTGTGAGCTGACTGCGTTGTCGTGGGGTCCCAAAGGCATGAACAGGTTTAAACACACACACACACACACATGATCCAAAGGCTCCTCTTATATACTGGAAGGTTTTTCTGACATGGGAAAATATTGTGGGTGGTTAAAGTAAGACGAAAGGAAATAGTGATTTGTATTGGGGTGGCAGCACAGGGATATGCTTGAGTTATTTTTATGGGATCTAGAGGTATAAAGAATCAAATGAAAAGTAATACTGAAAATAAAGATAATCATTATTTCTTTCAAAAGTGAACCTCAACAAACTCATTTTTCTAGGTCTTAGCATGAGGTTGTGATGAAGTAAATGTTGCAAGTATTATTTTTCCATTGTTTAGATCCTTCAAGATATTCAAATTTTTTCATCTTGTTCACAGTCACTTATTTTGTTAATAATAGATCTCAGGCACAGAAGGATTTCTGACTTTCATTTTATTATTTCTGTTGTGCTAGTGAAAGTTATCAACAGAGCCATATGATTTTAAAAAAATTTTCTTTAAGTTCATGACAATAATATAAAACATCTAAACCCTTCTTGAGTTCCCTTTGGCATCTCTTTTCTATCACCCCAACGTGGAGTCCTCAAGTACCATAAATTCAATGCAAGCATCATTCTTCTCTTTCTGTCTCTTCTTCCACCAACTTCTACCTAACCATCATCATCTTCTTCCCTGGATTCAACAAGCACTCTCCAAACCGGTCCCCTGTCACTCACTTTGACTTCCTTTCCTCCTCTTCCCCATACTACAGCCACAGTCACCTTTTCAAAAGGCAAAACCAAGCACATAACATACAGATCCCTCTACATTGCCCACCCTCTCCAGGCTGCCTAGATGGCTTCTCACGGTTCAGAAGACCCTAACAGCACTCTCTCCTTGATCTTCAAGGCCTGTGTGAGAGCCTTCTGACCTCCCCAGTTCATCTCACACCACCTTCACTCTCGCTCTCTGTGATTCACTCCACCTGCAGAAATTTCCCTGCTCTCATCCTGAACGTGCTCCATATGTCGGTACAGAGCTGAACATGCTGTTTCTGCTGCCTGTGCTCTTTCCCTACCTGCACCTTCAGATCACAAACTGAGCATCACGTGAGAACGCCTTCCCTGACTTCAAGAATGAGCACCATCTCCCCCTCCTTCATAGCACTTTACACAAGCTCACAACTGTCTTCGATTATTTGACCAATATCTGTTGCTCCCTCTAGAATATAAGCACGATGAGAGAAGGGACTAAATTTGACTTTACTCCCCACTGAGTCTCTGTTGCCCAGATCAGTGCCCAGCATAAGGTAGGCACACAGTAAACTATAGAGAATGAGTAAACTATAAAATGACATTCCTAAAATATTCAGTATGATGAAATCTTACCTTTTATTTCCTGGGTGAATTCTGAGAATGTGAGCTCTCTTGTCTGTTTACCTTAAAATCTCAAAGTATGCTCACAATAAGAGATGTTAAGATACGTTGGATATTAAGGTACTTGTTTGATTATGGGGTAGAGAAATAGGATCAAATTAAGAAGAAAGCCACAAGCATGGAACATACACTGGAAATCAAAGTCTTTGCGAAGACATTGAATGAGCCCTTGAAGGAAAGTACTAAGAAATGAATGTCAAGTCTTTGAGCACTTTAGCTCAAATGATATGTCCATAACAATTCTTTACCTTCACCAAGAAAACCTTTGTTCAAAGTTTTTGAAACGTGATACAAAGAAATTGGTTCGATTTATTCAGAGTGAAGCATGTTAAATGAGAGAGAGAAACACCTATCCCCTCAAAAAGTCTAGGAATGTTGTCTGAGAATCATTAAAAAGAATAAAAAAGACTACCAGGAATATACTTCACACACATCCCCACCAACATTTTTAAGAGATCTCTTTGTCTCTGTGATATCCTTCAGAGATGGAAAAAACTCCTAAAAGTTATGCTGTTTTTCAAAAATCTCCTTTCTCCCCCACATATGAAATCTGAAAATTCTCCAGCCTCCTCCCCCAAGACCCAGAGAGTAATTTCAAAACATTTTGGAAAAATAAACAAATTTAAGCAAGCATTATCATTTTGCATTAAGAGAAGATGATTTTTTTTTCTTTCAGCATTACATAGTAACTCAAACATGAAATTACTTTCTGAATTCACATTTTCTTAATTATGGGTTCAAAACCTGTCTTCCTTGATAAAAGAATGGCATTTTATCTTTAGATGAATTAAATATCCAATTTCAAAAACACAAAGAATGACTGTATCTCGCTGAGTTATTTTTGTTAGTATAGGTGCGTAGACTTGGAGCTGGTGAAACAATGTCACCAACTAGTGATGGATGTCAGTATACAGTGAGGAATCTGGGGGTCCAACCTTTGCCCTTTTCTTGTTCAACATTTTTATCAACAGCTTGGATGAAGATGTAAATTCATGCTTGTCAAATCTGTGGTTGACACAATATTGGGAGGCATCACTAACATTCTGGATAGTAGAACATGGTTTTACTTGAGCCAACTGTGTGATCTGGCCTCCAAAAATGCTAACATAAATCTAGGTGCTGTAGGAGAAGTGCAAAGTCCAGATCAAGGGAAGTAATTATTTCACTGTCGAGCACATTGGACTGACCACATTTGGCCACCACATTTTAAGGGGGAAATTGACAAATAGGCGGGAATGAAAGCAATGGAGGCATCCAAAATACATCACAGGAAGAGTGATAGAAGAATCAGGGAATATTTAGTCTGAAGAAAAGAAGGTTTCAAGGTCATGCTAACTGCCTTCAAATATTTGCAGTATTAGACATAGTCTATGTTGCTCCAGAGAGCATAATTTCAAAAAATGGGATCAAGTTGATAAAAGCCAACAATAACTACAATTTGAGTACCTAATGAAGCAGCTATTATGTTAGATGCTTTATAAACTGCTACTCTAATCCTCACAATGGTGGCTCAGAGGTTAACGCATCTGCCTGCAATGTGGGAGACCTGGGTTCTATCCCTGGTTGAGAAGATCCCCTGGAGAAGGAAATGGCAACCCACTCCAGTATTCTTGCCTGGAGAATCCCATGGATGGAGAAGCCTGGTGGGCTACAGTCCACGGAGTCGCAAAAAGTCGGACACAACTGAGTGACTTCACTTCACTTCACTAATCCTCACAATGACACTGTAAGATAGGCATTACTATTCTAATTTTAGAGAGAAAAAGAGTAAAACTCTACACCATCACTAATACCATTCCATTTCCCTCTGGCCACCCTCACTCCTTCTGGACTGGCACTTTAAAAATAGAAATCAGACCTTTAGTTGGGATAAATTTACCAATACGTAGGGATAACCAAAGACAAAACAAGTTGCCTTATAAAGTACTGAGCTTCCAAGCATCAGATTTAAGCTGGTAGGGACTAGTGGACATCTGTGAAGGATGCCACCAAGAGGATTCTTACAGCCGGAGGGAGATGGCACTAAATGATCTCTAAGGTCTCTTCTTGCTAAGATTCTCTCACAATACATGGTTCATCATTTGGCTCAGATACTTCCAAATAATTAGTATCCTGTGATAATTTTGAAAATATACTGCCTAGGAGTTAGGAGGTCTCTTCCAGTCAGTCTCTCTACCCCTCCTTATTGTCATATAACCTGCATAAATCATTCAGCTCCCCTTGACTTCACAGTTCAGTTCAGTTCAGTCGCTCAGTCGTGTCCGACTCTTTATGACCCCATGAATCGCAGCACGCCAGGCCTCCCTGTCCATCACCAACTCCCGGAGTTCACTCAGACTCATGCCCATCGAGTCAGTGATGCCATCGAGCCATCTCATCCTCTGTCGTCTGTCACTAAAAGGGGTACAGTGGACCACATGGTCTCCATGATCTTTTCCAGCTCTGCTACTCTACATGTCTTTCTATGTTACATTTTATGAGACACTAAATATCCAAACAGACTTTTTAGACTTGATTCAAGAGCTTACAAACATTGATTTTCCTCCATAACCATAAGTTTTTGCAGAAATGAGCTTTCCAAAAATTATAGCTTTCCACCAGACACAAGGGATCATGATTGAGGGAACAGACCTAACAAAATAAAATTTCACAAACATCAAAGATGAAAAAGCTTCTCAGAAGAAACCATTTTCACCTAAATTTCCCCCCTCTTTAGTTTAGATTTCTCTGCATGTCCTTGGCCTTCTTCTTTTCCTTATGTCCTGTAATATACCTTGCTCTCCATTTACTGTTGTTCTGAGACATAAAGGGTATGTGAATGGGATGAGAACTGGGGTAATAATGAGTCTTGATTGCATAGTCAGTGAGTTTGAGGTAGAGTGGTAATTGTTCTACATGCATGGGCTTGGAAACCAATATTGAAAAACAACCTGATGTATATGAACATAAGTCCATACTCTTACAAATAACTATAATTTCAGGGTGTGGTAATGCAGGATGAAGGGAGGTGGACCACAAATGAAAGTGAAGGTTGGAGCATACAGACCAAATGATGTTGATTCCCATAAAGTCCCCAAATGTTATCTTCAAATCTATATTCTTTCCAACTGCCAAGGTGTGGAGACTTTATAAGCCACGCATTTACAAGATGAGTTGTGCAATTTAGAATTGTCTGCATCTTAATGACGCCCGGGCAGTTAGGAAGACTTTCAGAACTTCTCCAGTGTAAACATCCATGAACTCCATCCAAAAGATGTCTAAGACTTTGACAGAATAACAAAGGTTCTAACCTTCTGGAAGATTCTAGGCTCCCTGGAAGTGTTGGAGAGACTCTAGAGGGTCTTGACTCCTTTCTGGTGCTCTTGAGAGCTGTAATGGTATGAGTATTTTGGATCCTACTGAGAAGGTGGGCTGCTCCATGACAAAGGAGACAGCATGGAATTATATGAGGCATGGCTGGGGTTGGAGGAGAACAGGGGCCATGCAGGCTGCCTCTTTTTCCTTAGCATAGTCGCACAGTGCAAGATGGACCACAAAAGATAAGACATTATCTCAGGCAACCTCTGCAGGAGAGGAGAGAGCACAGGACACTGAAAACTCCAGGTTTGACGTGTACCTTTAATTCTGTTTTGTCAGAGTTTGCCACTTACCCCTGGAGAATTCTAAGGAGGAACAAATTACCCAAAGAAAACATGAGCATTGCCACCTTTGCCTCAGCTCTATACCATCTGGGACATGTTATTTAAGTTTTCGGAGCCATACCTTCTTCATCTTTAAAATGGAGATAACCATCCAGTAGATAGGATTGCAGGGAGTTTCACATGAGATAACAGACACTCCCTCATAGTACCTGACAGCAAATGTGCACTTCCTTCCTTTCAGTAAAGTTCAGAATGTGAGGCTCAGACAGTAAATGGTTAATTCTGGATGGCTATTCCCTATGACTGATTATTAACATAAATATTATAAGTAATGGCTAACACTCAGCCTGAACATATGTCCAAAATCTCATTTAATCCTTACCATCAGTCTAGAAGTTTGGTATGATTATTACCTCCATTTTACAGATGAGGCAATTGATGCATAGAGAGGTTAAGAGTCCTCAAAGTCACACAATGAGGAAGTGGACAAGCTGGGAACTAGGCAGCTTGGCTTCAGAATCCATACTGCCTCTACAGTCTCTCTCAAAATATTTTCTAGTGGAAAGTGACACAGCAAGATATAAAGTATATCTGATATCATTTCTATGGATGTTAAAAGAAGTGACCAACTGATGCTAGTATATGATCCTGAGAATTAGAGTCTATCTGTCATACCACTAATTTGGATCACTGTCATCACCACCGCCTTCATAGCTAGCAAAGCCTGGAAATATACTGTTAATTCATTTCAAAGTGATTGATCAGTAACCCTTGTCTCAAGGTCATTTTGGCTGCATTGGCGTTTCTAAACTGATTTACTATGAAGAGTACAGATTAGAATTAGGGAGGGAAGACTGTAGTTCAAAAAGCGTTGATCAATACTTTCACCAAATTATCGAAACAAACAACCAGCCATGACTAGCTCACTCTATGATGAGAGTTCACCTCCCTTAAAAGTTTCCCAGAGCTCAGGGAAATCCTGAGAAAGAGATAACGTTTCTGACAGCTGGATCAAGTTCAACTTCTAAGGCAACTTCTCTTGCAACTGGTAGAAAGGCAGCTCGCACAGTGATGTAACCCTCAGTGGTCTTAGCCCACTCCCGCATTTCCAGGAAGCAGGCAGCCCCTCCCAACTAGGGCTCTAGATGTCAGTCTGCAGGACACACAGCAGTAAGATCTGATTTGTCGGACTGGTCCACACTCTCCTCCAATCCCAGACCTCTGTCATCCTTTCTAATACTGGGTTTCAGGCAACAGAGCCCTGAAGCACCCCTGTAAGCATTTTATAGCTATTCATTTAATATTGTTGTAAAATGTTTAAGACAATAAACCTCTTCTTAGAAGCCACCCGTGACTGTGAGAAACAGTTTTTGGGTCTGTCTCAAAGATCCTGCTCCTTCCTGTTCAGATTCTCAGGGCCTTGAACTGTTCATGTCTCTGCTCTCATCTCCCACGACTGTCTTGATTGCACCTGCTAAATACAATCATATGGAAAAGAAGAAATGAAATGGTACTAGGACTGCATTCAGCTTACTAGAATCACAGTGGAGCAAATTTCTGGTGTTCTGTATTTACAGATAATCCTGGAAGTTAGAAACTCATCTAACACCACTGAAAATGATATTGTCAGCATTGCCATCTGAGAGAGGAGAGTGAAAAAGTTGGCTTAAAGCTCAACATTCAGAAAACGAAGATCATGGCATCTGGTCCCATCACTTCATGGGAAATAGATGCGGAAACAGTAGAAACAGTGTCAGACTTTGTTTTTTTGGGCTCCAAAATCACTGCAGATGGTGACTGCAGCCATGAAATTAAAAGATGCTTACTCCTTGGAAGAAAAGTTCTGACCAACCTAGATAGTATATTCAAAAGCAGAGACATTACTTTGCTGACTGAGGTCCGTCTAGTCAAGGCTATGGTTTTTCCTGTGGTCATGAATGGATGTGAGAGTTGGACTGTGAAGAAGGCTGAGCGCAGAAGAATTGATGCTTTTGAACTGTGGTGTTGGAGAAGACTCTTGAGAGTCCCTTGGACTGCAAGGAGATCCAACCAGTCCATTCTGAGGGAGATCAACCCTGGGATTTCTTTGGAAGGAATGATGCTAAAACTGAAGCTCCAGTACTTTGGCCACCTTATGCGAAGAGTTGACTCATTGGAAAAGACCCTGATGCTGGGAGGGATTGGGGGCAGGAGGAGAAGGGGACGACCGAGGATGAGATGGCTGGATGGCATCATGGAAGCAGAAGAATTGATGCTTTTGAACTGTGGTGTTGGAGAAGACTCTTGAGAGTCCCTTGGACTGCAAGGAGATCCAACCAGTCCATTCTGAGGGAGATCAACCCTGGGATTTCTTTGGAAGGAATGATGCTAAAACTGAAGCTCCAGTACTTTGGCCACCTTATGCGAAGAGTTGACTCATTGGAAAAGACCCTGATGCTGGGAGGGATTGGGGGCAGGAGGAGAAGGGGACAACCGAGGATGAGATGGCTGGATGGCATCATGGACTCAATGGACGTGAGTCTGAGTGAACTCCGGGAGTTGGTGATGGACAGGGAGGCTTGGCGTACTGCGATTCATGGGGTCGCAAAGAGTCGGACACGACTGAGCGACTGAACTGAACTGAACTGAAGGTTCCTCCTTTCTCAAGGAACTTCTTCTGGAAAGCCGCACATTCATTCCATCATGGCATCAGCCTACTTAAACACTTCCACTGGCCATCCATGACCTCCTATGTGCACCTTCAAGTTGATTTCAGCATTTTACATTCTGGCTTCCATCAATCCTTCCCATGTCACCTCCTGTCAACCCATCTTCCCCATCCTCTCCCCTACGACTGACACACACAGATTTTGTTTTTTGACTATCCTAGATCATTTCATGTCTCTTTTCTACCTTTGCACATAACATTTCCTCTCTGAAGTCAACCCAAGCATCAAGGTCCAGCTCCAATGCTCCCTCCTCTGTGGAGCCTTCCACCACTTCTGGCTCTGTTAATTCCCGGCTCTGCTCCCCCACAGTGCCTTATCCACATCTCCATCAGAAAGCCTGACTTATTTTTACAAATGCTTCCTCCAGGAAACTTGGAGAAGGGAATATTCCATGTTCATCTGACAGCTGCCAGTGCTATGAACTTCATAGATGTGCAATAAATTCAATTATTCAGTGAATAAAGGAACAATGTGTGATTGTGAGCAAGTTTATAGCTTCTCTTTGCTTTAGTTTTCTCAGTCATTACACAGGAACAACTCAGCCTTGTAGGATTTTTTAATAAAGATTAAGTTAGGTAATATAAACACAGAGCTGAGTGAAATGTTGGATACATTAAATGTCCAGTAAAAGTTAGTAGTCATTATTATAATTATCAGTATTATTATCATGATTACTACAATGCTAACACTACCTCCCTAACTAAAGATATGATCCCTGTTATTTTCTTCCTCAGCACCCAGATCTTTTCCTTTATAGCTTCTCTCAATGAGCAACTGTGATACTCATTATTTCCAGGTCACGATATTATAATCAATTGACCACTCCTTTGTCCTCCATCTTATCCCATACATACTTCTTTCAAAGTTCCTATAACACACAGGTACATTTACTTCTATAATTCAGGTCAGTTTCCCCTTCCAGCTATGAACACTCTAGTGACAGGGAGATCTGATTTCATATCATTGTCCTCAGGGCCTAATACAATGGCTATCACGTAGATGCTTGCTGAGTGAGTAAATAGTAAGTATAGCCGATGTTGAGGAAAGAGGGGAAAAAAAGAAAAAGTAAGTGCTCTTTTAGAGGACCTACAGTTTAGACAAAATATGGAAATTTAGGGAAAGAAGGGGATGAAAAACAAATGAGTCAGAAAAATATCTTTATACGCATACATACAAGAAAGAAGGAAAGACACATCCTCTAAAGCTGATGAGACCACAGAATGGAGGGCAAAGGGCTAGTCAACAGGTCTGAGTTTCCATCTGATCCACCATTAAGCACATGATCTTGCTTAACTTCTTCAGTCTGTTGATTCTGCCTCCATAATGATTCCCACAACTGTTTTCTTTGCTTTCCCACCAGCTCCAGAACTTCATCATCACCTATCCTGATCACATAGTAACTTCCTATTTCCAGTGCACCATATTATAAATTCCAGGAAGGAAGGACAGTGCCTGGCTCATTTTCTCTTCTATTGCTAGTGCCTAAGCTGCATGCCTGGGCTGCCTGGGCTTCCCAGGTAGTGCTAGTGGTAAAGAACCTGCCTGCCGATGCAGGAGACCCAGGTTCGCTCCCTGGTGGGGAAGGTCCCCTGGAGGAGGGTATGGCAACCCATTCCAGTATACTTGCCTGGAGAATCCCATGGATAGTGGAGCCTGGTGGGCTACAGTCCATGGGGTCACAAAGAGTGACCCCAACTAAAGCAACAACTAAAGCAACTCCATGCAAGCTCCATGCCTGGCACAGAACGAGATGACCAATGACTAAATGGATGACTGAATTATGATTTCTGATGTGATGATATGGAAATAAAGAGCAATCAATCTATAATTTCCTCGTCTACGTTGGGTACATGGCTGTCGTAGCCTGAGATATAAAGAGAGACCACTTGTGAATCTGGGCCCTCATTAAGTCCTTATCAACACACAGAGCCCAGGACACAGCTCAACAGTCTCCTGGTCAACTCAAACCAGAGCACCCTGGTTGAACATAGGCCATCCTTAGCAACTAGGAAACAGAGCCCAAAAGTCAGAGCTAAGTGATTAAAAACAAGTGAAACCCTGGGGTCCTGGAACAGGTAAGGAAAGGTAAGCAGATGACACCAATGCTATTGCCAGGCTCGTGCTTCTGTGGGGCCTGGGGAATTTTTGAAAGGGGGCTTTAATATGAAAGCAACACTAAGTACACAGGAAAATTCTGAGAAATCATCCTGAGTGCCTGGTTTGGCTCTGCAGGAAGGAATTGGTCCATTTTAAAATCACTAAACAAACTTCTCTCCCTGCCTTATTGAAAAAGTAAAATTACTAAAAATAAGTGCATGTAAAACTCCTACAGGGATGATGAAGACCTATTTCTTCAGCATTTCTTTTTTTTTTTTTTTTTAATTTTTTTTTTCTGATGTGGACCATTTTTAAAGTCATTATCCAATTTGTTACAATATTGTTTCTGTTTTACGTTTGTTTTGTTTTGTTTTGTTTAGGCTGTGAGGCCTGGGGGAATCTTGCCTCCCTGACTAGGGATTGAACCCATACCCTCTGCATTGGAAGGTGAAATCTTAACCACTGGCCTACCAGGGAAGTTTCCTTCAACATTTCTAAGAAATCAAATACTTGCTTAGTGACCAGAAATATAAAGGTGGCACTCTCTAGCACAGGTCTGAGGAGAAACTCTCCCTAGCCTTTGCCAAGCCCCACATCCCTCAGTTCTTCTCTCACAGCCAAAAGAGGCAGAAGGTGGGGCCGGCCACTAAAATGAATTTGCCTGAAAACTCCCCTAACTGGAGCACTGTTTGGGCATCTGCATTCCTGAATATTTGGCAACATTATGCTCAGAACATAACATAGAAATGTGATCTTCAGCGGGAAGGAAAAAGTACTACAAGATAGACTTCCTCCTGTGAAACAATGGAGAATGAGGAGGCTCCCACTTCATGTTGCTGCTGGTGGAACCCGTCAGGTGACTCTCCGTGAATGAACTTGCTTTGTAAATTGTTTAGTGCTTCACAAACCTAAGTTTCTGCGAGGCTGTTCTAAGGATCAATATTAACAAAGCAGCATATTTCTATCCTTGGAAGTGGCTCTTGGATAAAGTACCTTTTCAATCGCCACTGCTTCCAGGGAAACTGAATCATAGCTACCAGAGTTTCAAATCTTAAGACAAAACCCAAATGCCATCATCCAACAGGAAAAATTGGTGAGAGATGCAGTTTATCTTATTCGATGGAATCCTGATATAAAGGAATAACATTTCTCTCTTGACGACAGCAAACCAAATAGCACTTGTGTAGTGCAGGGGAACTGGCCACAGCGGGATGTGACAGTCCCCAAAGAAGCTTCTGGAAATCCTGTCTGAATATTAAGAGGCCAATTTCTTAAAAATGTTCTAGTGGGAACTTGGGTTCTCTGGATCCTCAGCTGTCCAGAGGAGCACAATGGGGGTCAATGAGATGGTTTCCATGTTTACAGAGTCTGCAAGGTACATCCCCAAACCTACGAGACATCACCCACCACTGTGACCTCATTTCCTACCACCTCTCACCTTATTCACTCTGGTCCAGACTTGCACTGACCTCCCTGATGCTCTGCTAACACATAGGATCCTTGATGCCACCACCCCCACAGGTAGAGGTGTCTTTACATTATTCTCATAGCTACCTCCCTCACCTCTTCCAAATGTTTGCTCAGATATTACCTCCCAGTGAGGCCGATGTCTGAGGCCTGGCCACACTGTTTGCTATTACAACTCTGCCTCCTTGAGTCCATATTTCCCTTACTTCATCCATTCATTCCCATTCATAACACCCATTCCTCTCTCACTCATTTCAATCCAAAAGCACCAGACCATTTCAGATCCTAATTCTTAAAACAAGAACTCAAGAAAAGAAAAATACACAAAAAACCCAATGACTTTACTTATTTATTTATTTTTGACCACCAAGAATCTCTTTTATGACTTTCCTCCCTTGGATCTTATGCTTCTAAGACACTTCCTTAAAAGTCTGAATTCATTTTTCTATACAACTTGGTCTTTTGAAGCTTTTACATCCCTGGATTACTAAAATCCCATTTCACTCCATACTATTTCACAATGTTGATAAAATCCTCATCAAACAGAAGGAAGCTCTTGCTTTAGGTTATCTGGCGGACTTACTACAGATAAAGGCACAATTTCAACTAGAATGTTGGACCTCTGCATCTCTTGAGGTCCTAGTAGGAAACAGAAACGGCGTGCTCAAAACGGGTAATTCTAGGAGTGATTAATAAAGGAATCTAGCTTTCCAGGTGGCACTCCTGCCAATGCAGGGGACGCAGGTTCGATCCCTGGGTTGGGAAGATGCCTTGGAAGAGGGCAAGGCAACCCACTACAATATTCTTGCCTGGAGAATCCCATGGACAGAGGAGCCTGACAGGCTACAGTCCACAGGGGCACAAAGAGTTACGTGGACACGACTGAAGCGACTTAGCACACACCCACAATAAGGGAACTAGTTGCAAAGTTGTAGACAGAACACAGAAAAGCACAAGCCACAGTGTAGTACCCTGGGGCCAGTTTTAGCAGGGAGCTGCTAGCATCCCCAGGCTTCCATGAGTGAGAGAAATGACAGGCTATTGAGATCAGAGGAGAGAAGAGGTTAGCAGGACCAGGGAGGAGAGAGAGCTGTGTGGGGAGGGCACCTGGCCAAAACTGTGACCCTCAGTCAAAAGAGGCAACTAACCAAAGGAGCTGGGAGAACAGACCCACAGGCTCTCCTTCCTCCCTCTCTGGAAACCTGTCATAGTGCCCCTGTGGCCATAGGCCCAGATCAGTGGGAAAACACAGGTTAAAGGTGTCCATTCATGCAGTGTAAACAGGTCAGCCTTGCAAGGAAGACAGTGGAGTGGAAAAGGGAGAAATGGGCCTGGATGGACAAGCAGAAATTATGCAGCACAACTATGTTCTGATTAGATCTGCATTATTTTATGTTTGCATATATATATACTATTATATTATTAATAATATATATTTATATGTACATTACAATATCCAAGGGACCTAAAAGATTAGAAACCCCAGTTTGGAACCCATGACATTTTTCACTCCATCCCACCTACTAAAATTAAAAAACAAAAACAAAACAGAGTTATCTGTATCCTTATTTCCTTTCCTTTGATTTGAGCCATCTAAGGGCAGGACTTGACTAACTGAACTTGCTCTGCTTTTACCCATGTGCCTAACAAGCCATGATTGGACTGATAAAAACAACAGAAGGCAGAGCTAAGACGCACCCATCTCATATGTGCCCAGGTAACTCAGCTCCACCCCACAATGATGAGCCGGGACAAGCACGGCTCCTCTGAACCCAGTTACACACCTTCAACACAAGGTCTTACTTTTAGGCCACAGCTTCCGATTCGTCTACATTCCTCCTGGTAAAACAATCGGGTTTGGAATAAGAACAGCTTTCTGTGTGGGAGTCACAGAAGGAAGAATTTGGCACCTGGTGTATATGTACCATAAAGCCATTACCGTTCTGAGCTCAACTCTCCTTCTGCCAGCTATTGGATGGGAGGAAAGTAAGTACATTTAGAAGCTGCATTTTTCTACCCTGGACAGTCAGGATTTATGGGCTGGCTTGCTAAGTAAGCACTAAAAGTCAATGAAATATTTGTATTTAGATGATCTCCCCGGCAACCTCTTATTCTTGTGTTAGGACATCAAATCTTCAGGGCCTTCATCTTCAGCAACTCAAACATTCTATAATTTGCCATCTTGGATTCATTTTTGTCCTTTGTGCCATTTCTCCACTGACAGGTTTAAGGTGGAATAAATGTACTGATTAGTTGATAGGCTAAGAAACAGTATTTCAAAACCTAAAACAAAGATGAGATCTCAGGAGAGTCAGAGATCCACATAAGAAACACACCGAGGTATGTGGGTGGTTCAGTGGTAGAATTCTCACTTGCCACTTGGGACACTGGGTTCAATTCTAAGCTCATGCCAAAAAAAGAGAGAAGATACACACACAAATGATAGGAGTTTTTAGTGAGTCCTTGGGCCAAAGGCCTACACTTTTCCCTTTGCACATGCTTATATCCTCAAGCTGATGATACATATAAGTTTGTTTATTTTTTGCCCTACAAATATATATGTCTATGTGTACATATATGTCTATGTGTGTATATATATATATACACACATATATACGACTACTGTCTGATTACTTTGGAAGAAACCCAACTGTAGGCCTAAATATTTAAAAAAATACATACACTTTTCACAGGTGTTTTCATATGTATGTTGTTTACTAGTCACTTTATGAAATAGTTTCAAACCCTTATAGATAAATTCAGAAACGTAAATAGAATATCAGTACGCAAACCCACTTTAAAGGTTTATAATCACTACTACAAGACATATTCATCAGGGCTTATCAGGTGGCACAGTGGTAGAGAATCTGCCTGCCAGTGCAGGAGACACAGGAGACGCAGGTTCAAACCCTGGGTAGGGAAGATCCCCTGGAGAAGGAAATGGCTACCCACTCCAGTACTCTTGCCTGGAAAAATCCCATGGACAGAGGAGCCTGCTGGGCTACAGTCCATGGGGTCACAAAGAGTTGGACAGGACTGAGCAAAAAACGCACATTCAGGGCAAAAGATGAAAGACATATTATTTGAATTGCTTGCATTACCTTCACCCTGATTAAGCAGCTTGACTACAAGTCGGTTCTGTATTTATACATAATACCAGTTTCTCTGGGTAGATAATTCTCCTTTCCATTTTTAATGGCACAACAACAACATTTAGGCCTCAAATCTAATCATCTGCTGGCAGAAGAGACGACTCCCCCAAGCCTTGTCCTGTATGTCGCTCCATTTATTCCAACATTCTTTCACATCTCCACATCTGATGGAGGTTTAGGCTCCAATGTCGGAAGAAGTGCTAACATGGTTCCTTTTCTCTCTTCTCTCTCATTTACTGGGATGAGAACCATCAAGAATTCTTCTTAAAGGTCTGTTTCAGTGGTAGCTGAGGGAAAAGACCTAACAGATGCTGAAGTCTTCTCTGTGCAGAGAGAATTCAGGAACCCTATCTTTCCAGTACATGCAAGCTTTGGGGAGCTTCCTACACACACACACACACACACACACATACACACACACACACACACACACACACACACACTGCTGCCTCCTCTTCCCAAAACAGCTCTAGTACACTGAGCTCCAGCCTAGGCTGAACAAAATTCAAGTGGAGGCTCAAGAGTGTGTGTTGGGAGCAGATGGGTGCTCAGACAATGTTGGAAGGTGGAGGGTGAAATGCTTACAGTCTTTTAACTTTTGTGACATGATCCAATTATATCTATCCAATCAGTTCAGTTCAATTCAGTCGTTCAGTTGCGTCCAACGCTTTGCAACACCATGGACTACAGCACGCCAATTTTCCCAGTCCATCACCAACTCCTGTAGCTTGCTCAAACTCATGTCCATTGAGTTGGGGATGCCATCTAACCATCTCATCCTCTTTTGTCCCCTTCTCCGCCTGCCTTCGATCTTTCCCAGCATGAGGATCTTTTCTAATGAGTCAGTTCTTCACATGAGGTGGCCAAAGTATTGGAGTTTCAGCTTCAGCATCAGTCTTTCCAATGAATATTCAGGACTGATTGCCTTTAGGATTGACTGGTTTGATGTCCTTGTAGTCCAAGGGACTCTCAAGAGTCTTCTTCAACATCAAGTTCAAAAGCATTGATTCTTCGGCACTCAGCTTTCTTTATGGTCCAACTCTCACATTCATACACGACTACTGGAAAAACCATAGCTTTGACTAGATGGACTTTTGTTGGCAGAGTATTGTCTCTGCTTTTTAATATTCTGTCTAGGTTGGTTGTAGCTTTTCTTCCAAGAAGCAAGCATGTGAGATGAGTGCAATTGTGTGGTAGTCTGAGCATTTTTTGGCATTGCCTTTCTTTGGGATTGGAATGAAAACTGACCTTTTCCAGTCCTGTGGCCACTGCTGAGTTTTTCCAAATTTGCTGGCATACTGAGTGCCAGCACTTTCACAGCATCATCTTTTAGGATCTGAAATAGTTCAACTGGAATTCCATCACCTCCACTAGCTTTGTTCATAGTGATGCTTTCTAAGGCTCACTTGACTTCAAATTTCAGGGTGTCTGGCCCCAAGTGAGTGATTACACCATTGTAATTATCTGGGTCTTGAAGATCTTTTTTGTACAGTTCTGTGTATTTGTGCCACCTCTTTTTAATATCTTCTGCTACTGTTAGGGCCATGCCATCTTGGCATGAAATGTTCCCTTGGTATCTCTAATTTTCTTGAAGAGATCTCTAGTCTTTCCCATTCTATTGTTTTCCTCTATTTCTTTGCACTGATCACTGAGGAAGGCTTTCTTACCTCTCCTTGCCATTCTTTGGAACTCTGCATTCAAATGTGTATTTTTCCTTTTCTCCTTTGCCTTTAGCATCTCTTCTTTTCACAGCTACTTGTAAGGCCTCCTCAGACAAGCTTTTGCCTTTTTGCATTTTTTTTTAAACTGAGGATAGTCTTGATTACTGCCTCCTGTACAATATCACAAACCTCTGTTCATAGTTCTTCAGGCACTCTGTCTATCAGATCTAGTCCCTTGAATCTATTAGTCACTTCCACTGTATAATCATAAGGGATGTGATTTAGGTCATTCTTGAATGGTGTAGTGGTTTTCCCTATTTTCTTCAATTTAAGTTTGAATTTTGCAATAGGATTCATGATCTGAGCCACAGACAGCTCCCTGTTGTTTTTGCTGGCTGTATATAGCTTCTCCATCTTTGGCTGCAAAGAATATAATCAGTCTGATTTCAGTATTGACCATCTGGTGATGTCCATGTGTAGAGTCTTCTCTTGTGTTGTTGGAAGAGGGTGTTTGCTATGACCAGTGTGTTCTCTTGACAAAACTCTGTTAGCCTTTGCCATGCTTCATTTTGTACTCCAAGGCCACATTTGCCCATTACTCCAGGTATCTCTTGACTTCCTACTTTTGCATTCCAGTCCCTTATAATGAAAAGGGCATATTTTTTGGGTGATAGTTCTAGAAGGTCTTATAGGTCTTCACAGAATCGTTCAACTTCAGCTTCTTCAGCATTACTGGTTGGGGCATAGACTTGGATTACTGTGATAATGAATGGTTTGCCTTGGAAATGAACAAAGATCATTCTGTCATTTTTGAGATTGCACTCAAGTACTGCATTTTGGACTCTTTTGTTGACTATGAGGGCCACTCCATTTCTTCTAAGAGATTCTTGCCCACAGTAGTAGATATAATGGTCATCTGAGTTAAATTCACCCATTCCAGTCCACTTTAGTTCACTGATTTGTAAAATGTCACTCTTGCCATCTCCTGTTAGACCACTTTCAATGTATCTTGATTCATGGACTTAACATTCCAGGTTCCTATGCAATATTGTTCTTTACAGCATCAGACTTAACTTCCATCACTGGTCACATCCACAACTGGGTGTTGTTTTTGCTTTGGCTCGGTCTCTTCATTCTTTCTGGAGTTATTTCTCCATTCTTCTCCAGTAGCATGTTGAGCACATATAGACCTGGGGAATTCCGCTTTCAGTGTCATCTTTTTGCCTGTTCATACGGTTCATGGGCTTCTCAAGGCAAGAATCCTGAAGTGGTTTGCCATTCCCTTCTCCAGTAGTCCACATTTTGGCAGAACTTTCCCCCATGACCCATCCATCTTGGATTGCCCTACATGGCATGGCTCATAATTTCACTGAATAGACAAGGCTGTGGTCCATGTGATCAGTTTGATTAGTTTTCTGTGACTGTGGTTTTCATTCTATCTGCCCTCTGAGGGGTAAGGATAAGAGGCTTATGGAAGCTTTCTGATGGGAGAGACTGACTGTGGGGGAAATGAGGTCTTGTTCTTATGGGCAGAGTCATACTCAGTAAATCTTTCATTCAATTTTCTGTTGATGGGTGGGGCTGTGTTCCTTCCCTGTTCTTTGACCGAGACCAAACTATGGTGGAGGTAATGAAGATAACGACGACCTCCTTCAAAAGATGCACTGCATGCACTGCCACACTCAGTGCCCCTGACTCTGCAAGAGGCCCCTGCCAACCCACGCCTCTGCTGGAGACTCCTGGACACTCACAGGCAAGTCTGGGTCAGTCTCTTGTGGGGTCACTGCTCCTTTCTCCTGGGTCCTGGTGCACACAAGGTTTTGTTTGTGCCCTCCAAGAGTCTGTTTCCCCAGTCCTGTGTAAGTTCTGGTGGCTCAATGGTGGTGTTAATGGCTATCTCCTCCAAGAAGGCTCATGCCGTACTCAGGTCTGCTGTACCAAGATCCTCCGCCCCTGTGGCAGGTCACTGCCCTATCCAATCAGTTCAGTTCAGTTCAGTTGCTCAGTTGTGTCCAACTCTTTGCGACCCCATGAATCGCAGCACGCCAGGCCTCCCTGTCCATCACCAACTCCTGGAGTTCACTCAGACTCATGTCCATCAAGTTGGTGATGCCATCTGGCCATTTCATCCTGTCGTCCCCTTCTCCTCCTGCCCCCAATCCCTCCCAGCATCAGGGTCTTTTCCAATGAGTCAACTCTTCTCATGAGGTGGCCAAAGTATCGGAGTTTCGGCTTTAGCATCAGTCCTTCCAGTGAACACCCAGGACTGATCTCCTTCAGAATGGACTGGCTGGATCTCCTTGCAGTCCAAGAGACTCTCAAGAGTCTCCAATAGGATCCTCTAATTACTAGCAGAGATGAATAATGAAAGATTCCCCATGTATTTATGGCACCCCGCCCCACCAAGTCAGCTTCCTTCCTTGACTCATTGTGTGAACATTCTAGATTTAAACACAGAGGATCCCGAGAGCTTACAGCATGCTCAGCAAAATAAAGTCACTTAAAAAAAATTGGGAAAAACTTCAGGGCTTCAGTAAGAAGCTATGACTACAGACTGACCCTGCACATGGCAGGATGGGACGAGAAAGGGACCCTATCCTGCCTCCAGGCACAGTTCTGTAACCAAAGAGACACTAATTCTGTTGGCCAGCAGAATCATGCAGGATTTAATTGTTAGGTTTCAATGGTAATTTAGGAAGATGAAAAGGAACAAAGAAGATGCAGATCCACGGAAGTCAAAATCATTACTGAAATAGTGGCAACTGGGGCAGTGAAAAGGAGGGGTGAAGTTAGTGTCCACTCATCAGGCATAGAAACAGAATGACAGATGAATAAACCCAAAACAGGAGATCCAGCTTGGATGTAGGCTGGGAAGACAGGAAAGAAGAGACTCCTGGTTAGAGGAGAAGACTGTTTCCTTAATTGGAGGATAATTGCTTTACAATGTTATGTTGGTTTCTGCCGTGTGTGTGTGTGTGTGTGTGTGTGTGTGTGTGGATGCACTTAGTCGCTCAAAAATCATGTCTGACTCCTTGCAACCCATGACTATAGCCTGCCAGGCTCCTCTGTTCATGAGACTGTTGTTGCCATTTCCTCCTCCAGGGGATCCTCCTGACCTGGAGTTTCTGCCATAGAACAACATGAATCAGCCATAACTATACATTTGTCTCCTCCCTCTTGAAACTTCCTCCCATCAACCCCCCATCCCATCTCACCCCTCTAGGTTGTCACAGAGCACCAGATTCAGCTCCTTGTGTTATACAGTAACTTCCCTCTAGCTATCTATTTTACATATGGTAATAAATATGTTTCAGTGCTACTCTCTCAACTCATCCCACCCTCTCCTTTGAGGAGATTTTATGGCGCTGATAAGTACCTGCTCTCAGACCTTGGGCTTTGAAATATACCACCGAGAGCCGGAATCCAACTCCTTGATTTTACAGAGAAAAATGAAGGTCAGAGAAGGAGAGGCAAGCAGACCAGAAGCCCACATCTAAATGGAGGTAGAAACAGGACTAGAGTCTAGATCTCCTGCCTTCTAATCCAGGGCTCTTTTTGCTATAGTGGAGGACTGCAGAGAAATCATTTTTGTGAAACAGAGAGAGAAACTTTATCTCAGGGTCACCTTTGGACTCGAATATGTTGGACATCTTGGGGAAGAGAAAAGCAGAAAAACACTCATAAAAGGCAGGAGTAAGAGTCAAGTTTAGAGGATGGCCACCTCCTCACATCACCACTGGGGTTCTAGAGCAAAAGGGAAGGGGATCTCTCTGATGATGGACCTTCAGGTCCTACTCCTAATCCCCCAGCCCCTCGGAATCTCTGACAGCAGAGGGCCTCGGGACACTCTTAATTATGTTGCGAGGCCGCTGTGAGCCTCCCCAGAGCACAGCACATTTATAGGGCTGAGTCTCAGCTAGTTGCTTCAAGTGCTTTCTAAAAAAACAACAAAACAAAAACAAAAACCCAGCAAAGACCTCCTTTTGTTCTGACAATTCTTCCTCACACTTGAAGTGCCCGGCACAATTAGGAACATTCATTCTGTGCACACTTTGATAATGCGCTGATTAAAAAAAAGAAAAGCACTTAAACTGCAGAGCATGGCTGCAGGGACAAGAAAACACTATTGCCTCCATGGTTTCAGATACAGATTGTGTCATACTTAATGCTGAAATCATAAACTATCTGTTTTTGCCCCCTCCAAGCTGCCTATTGTGTGCTTATAAACAGGAACCTGGCGGCATGTCAGGGGTGCAGATTGATTTCCTTTCCCAAATAAAATTTTAAAAAGCAAATAAACAAGGTTATGTTGGCTAATGAAACATTACATGCCAGGCTGTGGAGAATTCTTTTAAAATGTATTTTCTTGGGCAAAGGGCAACACAAAGCATCCGTAAAAGCTTCCTTCATAAACAACATGTTTACACAGAAATGCATTACTGAAATAATGGAAAGTAATGGTGTATCTCCCATGATATATTTAGCTGGTGTTTTAAGAAATGACTTAGGAATGGGTGAGGAGGGGGTAGTCTTATGCTACCACAGAATCTGGAAATTAACTAAAGCCACTCAGAAGTAAGATAAAGTTGTTCTTGTCTGTCAAGTTTTTGATCTTAGGATTTTTATAATTTATCATTAAGGCATAAGAGGCGCCCTGGGATTATATCTTCTTGGCATAAGAAAAGCTGGGGGAGAAAACTGAATCATGTCCCCCATCACTGCCGCCCCAAACTTAGTGATAGGTGTGTAGTGAGCCTGGCACACTGGCATCAGTGGAAACCTCTCCTAGAGAGTGGCCTATTTCCCAGCAGAGATGCCTGGACCAGCTGGAAGCAGTTTAAGTCATCTATGTGAAAAATGTATCTCCTGGATCCTGCCTGCCTTCACAATAGAGAATGAATTTCAACCCAGCCCCAGAGCCAAAGCCATCCCGAGTGGACTGTGAGGTCCAGGTCAAAGCCCTCCTCAACCATCTTTCTGCTGATGAACCCAGTTAGTAGGTGCACCGATGCACCCCAATGCAACACAACGTGAAGCCCAAAGGATGGGGCTGAAAAGGCAGAGGGGCAACCTAAAGACCACCCAGTTGAGAGGTGATGGCTACTGCTGATGGCGTTAAATGAGCAGAGGGCATTTTGTCTGTTCTCACAAACCCCAGTGACGCTTCCTTCTCTCACAGTGATTGCTTGTCCTCCAGAGATTGGTATGTTGTACTAGAGCCTAGAGGCACGAGGTGAAAATTTCCCATCATCTTAAGATGGCCCTGATTGTAATGAAAGAGAGGTAGCCTTTTGATCCTATTCAGAATTTGTATAGTGAACAAAATACTCAGAAATCACAAAGGTGACCCTGAGATCCTGCAGACCCAAAGGCCCTACCTTGAGAGTTTTAAGGGTGTTCTTCGGTGAGAAGGTGAAAGGTCTGGGGGTTGGAACAGTCTGCCGTGACTCACCAAGCAACCTGGTTAGGTCCCCAGGCCACTCGGAGCTTTCTTTTTTCCACTGCTTTTAATATAAGGCAAACACTGTCAGTCTGACAGTTGCAGTGATTAATGAGGTAACATTTGTAAAATGCGAAGAGCTTTCCAGAACTCAAATGCGAATACTTTTGACCAAATACTCTGGATAATAGTTAAAACACAAAAAGGTTTAGTCACCAGTTGGCTGAGGATATGAACCTGGGAAGGAATGGCAGAAGGAGTGTGTTTCGTGAAAGGCTTTGACTAGGGCTGGGTGCACACAAGGGGGAAGAGGAAAAAAGCAGGGGAAAGCTTCAGGGTTTCAAAACCTGAAACACAAATTATTTCACTTCCAAAAGAGGCCATTAACTTTTAAAACTCTGCACCCTTTCAACAACACCAAAGATAATGTAATTCCACAAAATCTTTTTCTATACACATAATCCTATGGGGTATAATACCAAGTGTGAGAGTAGATTACACTGAAACTTTTGTTCTTATCCCAAGAAAATGATACATTATCCTCTGGGGGCCATATACCAATTGACTTGGCACTTGTAACCATCAGCTTTACTTCCCTCATTTTCTGTGCAAATGGAGAATCAAATTAATCATTGGCAAATCTGATAACAGATGTGTTTCTCAGTGAATCCACATCAAGCACTCAGAAAGTAATTACACCCTGAAGCTTGTTGTGTTCCTGGGTACATTTGGCATCAGCTAAAGACTTCAGCCGCTTTGTTTTTATCTGACGTGAAGTTAAAGCCTTGGGGTGATACTCCTCTGCTGCTTTAGATTATAAAGTCTTAACAGCCCCTCGCTTTAGGGCACCGTGTTTATTGATGCTATGTAAGCAATTTACAGTCCCTGAAGAGTACATCCACCACAATGCTACAGTGTTTAACTTGTTAAATTATATTTAGAGCTTCGGGGAAAATTACCTCACTGGCTTCGCCAGCATGGGTTACTGATATCACACAGGAGTTACGGCAGCCTCCACCTGACCAGGACAGTGGCGAGAACACTACAGGCTGGAGTCAAAGGTGGAATGCAGAATTTGAGTGGAGAAGTTGAGAGGGTAAAGGACAGATGAGAGAGATGGAGGCTGGGGCGGGGGCAATGCAGCAGGGAAGGAGTTAGGAAAGGCAGGAAGGATGGAGGCAAGCAGGGGTCAGCATCCGAGAGAGTCATTTGTTTGGTTGCAAGGCGAAACAAATTGCCAACGAAGGCCCTTTTGATTCCAGCTTTGTTTTAAGCTACCCTCACAACTGGAGAGTGTTGCTATTCCCAGCCCCCCTGTCTGTTAGAAAGATGTTCTGGGTCCAGGGACCTGGGAGACACCATGGACCTCCAGTTGCTGTAGCCACTCATCCAACAGGCTTCATGTTTAGAGCCCTTCAAGGCTCAGATATTGCAAGGGGAATATTGGACACATTCGTTAGGAAAATGAGGAGTAGGTAGTGGTAGAGAAGGGGGCAGAGAAGGAGGAGGAAAACAGAAAAGGATGTGAAGGAGAAACAAGAGCAGAGGCAGTAACAGCAGAAGCAGCAGAAGCAGAATCTTTATTATAAAGAGAGACATAAAGTAAGGCTAAAATATCATTGAGCCTGAAACTTAGTGATGTCATGAGCTGACTGCAGAAAAGCAGCCAAAGGCCATGGCATTAAAATCCAGTGTAGAGACGAGAGCACAGGCTCATGAAAGCAAGCAAGTGGCTGATACTCTCTGGGGTCCCAGTTCATGTGACATCTTCTAGTTCACAAATGGCTAAGGGTTTGAAGCAAAGCATCAGAAATGACAAGTGTGTAACCTCTATGAGAAAACACTGTTTTCTCTTTCCCCATATGTAGCTTCTGTACAAGGTTTCTCATGCTTAGGATACTTAATAATTACTAACCCAAATAAAACAGAAATCGGACAGTGCAAAAATAACAGGCACCCAATAAAATAAACAACAGTGCTGGCCAGGCTGTTTTGGCTTATATGAGTGTTGACAAGAAATAAGGGTGGGACATTGCAAACTGCATGTCTTTCAAAAACTAGAGAATAAAAGGAAGAGTGAGAGAAATGCTACCCCGCACATAAGCATCTAACTTCCTGTGAAAATGAAAAACAGCTAGGCGGATAGGTGTAAATCTCAGAATGACTCCTTGAAGAAAAAGTTTAGTCTTCAGGACAAATCAGAAAGTCCATTCCTCCTAGATTTAACAGACTTTTAATGTTCTAGCTAATAACTCAGATTTGATGCCTAGGGTTACATTTCCCAAACCGTACGCTGAGCTGCCCCAGGTGCCACACTGAACTCACAGGGTTGCTGCAGGATCTGGAAAAGTTTGAGGGAAAGGTGGCAATCTGCTGGACAAGGCACAAACTTGAGGCCATTGATGCTTCCATATTAGATCCTGCTACATTCCTTTGATTATATCACATCTTTGCAAAGCTGGATTTCGTTGATTGCCATGATAAAAAGCAAATATCAGGCAAAAACAAGTGTGGAACAGAAAACAAGGGTAGTGATAGCCAGTCTGACTCTAAAGCTAGAACTTGTGGGAAGTCCAGCAGGTACAAACACCCCATTAATCATGACAGTTATTTAAGAATGAAATAAAAGTTTATTTCTTTACTTCCAATAAGAGGGCATGGCAACCCACTCCAGTCTTCTTGCCTGGAGAATTCCATGGACAGAGGAGCCTGGTGGGCTACAGTCCATGGGGTCAAAAAGAGTCGGACAAGACTGCGTGACTAAGCATAGCACATCTATGTATTATTTATTTAAAATGGCTTCTGAGATGTTTGTACACTTATGATGTCATTTGGGCCTAAGCATCTAAAAGTAGAATGACATGGTACTTATTCTGGCCTAGATGTGCCATGAAAAAATTACTGAAACACTAAGAGTTGCCTGATCTTGAGAAAGTATGGGTGCCCCTGGTCTAGGGGAAACTGATAGAGAAAATAATATGTGGTAATATTCAACAAAGAACTAACTAGGAAAAAAAACCAAAAACATGATTTAGGTGAATTAACCCTTAGGACAGTTGGCCTTGTGGGTAAAAGAAGAATCTGCTATTTTTACAAAGGATAGCAAAGAGTCAGATGTTCTGGAAACTTTACTGAGCTAGCTAGCATCATGGGTGGGGATTTCTAGGCTCTGAACTGTGGAAAGTTCCCAACACACTTAAAAACCTAGAGTCATAAGTTTCTGTATACTTAGTCTCTATACCACCATTCTGCCCCACCAATGCCCTGGCACTCAAAACTGTATGACTGCAGTTATTCTTTGCTTTTAGGGGGTACCACAAATGTCATCTGTCACTGACAACAGTCATTCTATTGTGTAAGCTGGAGACAGTTTAATACACATTAGAAGACATTTTGCTAATAACTAGGAAAACCACAGAGCTTGCTCCAGTACACTGCTTTTCACCAAAGATGAGATCCAACACCTCCAAATATATAGTGGCATCATGAATTTAATTGTCTAGGATATGGAAAAGGAAGCTAAAAACGGTTAGACAAGATGGAGTCGAAAGAATTGGAAGGAACTCTCAAGACACAAAATGTCCCACCAATAACCAGGTACTTCAGGTGTGAAAAAGACTGGAGGGACATCAAATTCACAGGTTAGTTTCAGAGTTTAAACTCAAGTTGATACCAGAGAAAGGAACTGAAATGCCCGCCTGGCCAAAAAATCTGCCCCAACTAAACTTCCAACATCTGGAGAGTTTGTTGAAATCTTTTGTTTGTAACTGAGAGGGTAAAATGAAATGGATGCAAAATACCAAAGATCGATTCTTAACTCCAAATATTTACTTTGAAATATTTTCAAAAAGCCCTTTTTTCTGTGCATTCATTTTTGGGCAACTGTTTACTAAGCATGCCATGTAAATTATCCCAGTAGGCATTCTGGGGAACCCACTGGAAGTATAAGATATGATCCCTGCCTTCAAGAAGTTGGCAAGACAAACCATACATATTTAGACAAAGTTAAATGTCAAAAGAGATGATGCAAGACATCATTAGTTTGTATATGATTACAGGCCAAGTGACTAGTTCAAGAGTCCAGAGGTATGATGGTAAACTCTATATGTCACTATCTTAGGCTTTAATGACCAGTTGTTTGGCCCAATATCAGTCCAGATGTTGCCGTGGTATTCATATTTTTTTAAATGAACACTAAAATCAACAGACTTTGAGTAAAGCAGATTACCCTCCATAATGGGAGTGGGACTCATGAAATCCATTGAAGGCCTTAAAAATAAAGACTCAGGTTCCCCAAAGAAGAAGTAATTCTGCCTCAAGACTATAATATGGAAATTCTGAGTTTCTAGCTTATAGATTTTGGACTCAAGGTCAACATCAACTCCCATCCGAATTTCTAGGCTGCCAACCTGGAAAATGCAGATTTTCTAGTCATTCTACTTTTCTTTTCTCTCTTATGTCCCCTCTTTCTATAGATCTAGAGATAGAAACGGAGAGAGAGAGAGACAGAAATATCTCCTACTGGTTCTGTTTCTCTGGAGAACCCTGACTAATACTCAGTTCAGTCACTCAGTTGTGTCCGACTCTTTGCAGCCCCATGGTCTGCAGCATACCAGGCTCCCCTGTCTATCACCAACTCCCGGAGCTTGCTCAAACTCATGTCCATTGAGTCAGTGATGCCATCTAACCATCTCATCCTCTGTTATCCCATTCCCCTCCTGCCTTCAGTATTTCCCAGCATCAGGGTCTTTTCCAATGAGTCAGTTCTTCACATCAGGTGGCCAAAGTATTGGAGTTTCAACTTCAGCATCAGTCCTTCCAATGACTGGCTTCCTTTAGGATTGACTGGTCTGATGCCCTTGTAGTCCAAAGGACTGTCAAGAGTCTTTTCCAACATCACAGTTCAAAAGCATCAATTCTTCAGTGCTCAGCTTTCTTTATGGTCCAACTCTCACATCCATGTATGACTACTGGGAAAACCATAGTTTTTGACTAGATGGACCTTTGTCAGCAAAGTAATGTCTCTGCTTTTTAATATGCTGTCTAGGATTGTCATAGCTTTTCTTCCAAGGAGCAAGCATCTTTTAATTTCATAGCTACAGTCACCATCAGCAGTGATTTTGGAGCCCAAGAAATAAAGTCTGTCACTGTTTCCATTGTTTCCCATCTATTTGTCATGAAGTGATAGGACCAGATGTCATGATCTTAGTTTTTTGAATGTTGAGTTTCAAGCCAGCTTTTTCATGAGTTGAAACTCTGACTAATACTAGAGGATAAAATGGTGATTGCTGACTGGCACAGTCAGGGAGCATTTCAATAAGGAACTAAAGATGGATTTTGAATTATATTTGGATGAGGGTGAGCTTCTCCTCTGTCATACTCACTGTTAAGGGTTAGAACAATACAAATGAGACCAAGGTGTGCCCTCCTGACCTACAAAGAAAGCAAAATAGAAGAGATGACACTTATAAATATATACTATTCCAAAAGGGAAGATTGAGGAAATCATGTTAGCTAAAGAGAACCTAGTGATGTCAAAAGAATTCTTGTGGATACTTTCTCAGAAGGTCTCTGCTTGAATCCTTCTTCCAGCTCTGGCCCAGAGTGACATGGCCACAACAAGCAGCTTTATTGGCCTTCACAACCCTTCTACCAAATGCAAGCAAAGCAACACCCAGCAGTACTGATATACCTTTGCCATCCCTTGCAAACACTGTCTCCTAAGCAACAGGGATGAAGGGGAGGAGGGAGTGGGTAGAAGGGGAGATCTCCTTCACATTCACATGCTTTTCAGGCGAGACTGTTTTCCAGCTTATTCCTAGGAAGAAAAAAGCATGATCTTAACTGAAAGGCAGCAATCTAGAAAGACACATTCTGAATGTATGTAACTGTAAGGTCTAGACTCCTGGGGATCCATGTTGGAGATGATTTGCCATATATGTCTCTCATATGTATACACATATATATACACAGTTTTTTTTAAGGTAATAAACACTGACATTTATCAAAGACTGTCTCCATTGCAATTTTAAAGTCATTGTGTCTCCATTGTGTCTCCAATGTGTCTCCATTTTCTGTCTCCATTGCAATTTTAAAGTCATTGGCCTTTTTCTTTCTCTCTTTCTATACAAACACACACATACACACACACACAACACACACACACACACACACACATATCCTGAGAACAAACAAAAAAAGAGATAACAAACCCATGAAAAAATAGAAACAAAATATAAACAGGGATTCAAAAAAAGATAAAAGTCCACATGTCCAAAAGGCATATGGGAAAATGTTCAACTTTACAAATAACCATAAAAATATAAATTAAGATGAGAGCAATATAAAATAGAAAGGTGAACAATTACAAGTGTTGGTGTTGATATGGGGATCTGGGAACCATATGCTATCCCAGTGTAAATTTCCTGTGATTGATTTCTGGAATTCAACCTGTAACTCAAGGAAATTAAGTATGCATAGGCTATATGTCTCTATATTCTCATGTAGGTGCATACAAAGATCATGGGTCATGACTAGTCCCTTTCTATGTGTGGGATGCATGGCAAGAATACAAATGGAGGTCTATATCCTACCTGACTAAATTAAAGTTACAAATCAACTTACAGACATGTTCTACCTCCTATCTTGATAAATGTATCATTCACACCATAATGTAAATTTACATTTGAATGAATAATTCTCAACTTCCTAAGGCTCTCAGCCTCTGCAGGTTTGGAACTCCCTGGACCCTTTTTCTTTCTACCCTCAGCTCTATCCACACCCAGAGAGGCCCCATATGTATGCATGTAACTTATCAATGAGGAAACCAATTTACTCAAGATCACAGAGTGAGAGGAAGAATTATAGCTTGAATTCAGGTTTCCCTACTCCAATCCTGCATAGCTTAGTTATTTTCAGTGGACAAAATGAACTGCTTATTAAGTAATCTTAAAATTGAGCTATTGAGATGACTTGGGTGACCTGAGATGATAGTCACTGCCATAAAGAGAGCCTACATATAACACATAAACTCCATGCACACCCTCCCTTCCCCCTCAAAAAACAAGGTCTTGGCCACCTATCAGAGCAGGACAGTCTGTCCTTGCAAGAATGAACCCTAATTGAAACCCTCAGACTATTCGGATTATGAAATGGTGCAGCCTCCTTGGAAAATAGCTGGCAGTTCATCAAAAAGTTAAACGTAGAGTTAACATAGAACCCAGCAATTCCACTCCTAGGTATACTCTCAAGAGATACAAAAAAATGTATGCCCATACAAAAATGTGTGTCTAAATGTTCAGATCAGCATAATTTATAATAAGTGAAAAGTGGAAACAACAAATGTCCATTGTCTCATGAATGAACAAAATGTGGTATATCCATACAATGGACTATATTTGGATATAAAAAGTACTGATAACATGATACAAGATAGATGGACCTTGAAAACATTATGGTAAATGAAAGAAGTCAGTCTCAAAATCCCCTGTATTATATGGTTCCATTGATATGCAATGTCCAGAAAAGACAAATCCATAGAGACAGAAAGTAGATTATGGTTACCTAGGACAGGACAGATGGAGGATGGGGAGGAATGTCTGATAGGCATGAGGCTTCCTTCTAGGGTGAGAAATGTTCTAAAATTGATTGTGGTAATAGATAAATAAAATGAGTGGATTCATACCATGAAATGTTATGTAACAGAAGAAATGAAGAACTGTGCAACAAGGATAAATCTTTATAAGAATGTTGTATGAAAAATATAACAGCAGAGATTAATAGCACATTGCCACTCAACACACACACACACAGATACACACAATTATATTTTTACAAGGATACATGAGGACTTAAGAATATATAATGAGTACACTGCAGTGGGGAACGAGAGAGGAATGGGACCTGAAGACAGAGAGAAGATACGATATTTGTTTTTCTCTTTCTGATTTACTTCACTCTGTATGTTAGTCTCTAGTTCCATCTGTGTCTCCACAAATGATCCAATTTCATTCCTTTCTATGGCTGAGTAATGTTCCATTGTATGTATGTACCATATCTTCTTTATCCATTTATTTGTTGATGAACATTTAGCCATGTCTTGTCTATTGTAAACAGTGCTGCAATGAATATTGGAGTGCATGTGTTTTTTGAATTTTGGTTTTCTGAGGGTATATGCCCAGTACAATTGCACTCATCTCCATGCTAGTAAAGTAATGCTCAAAATTCTCCAAGCCAGACTTCAGCAATACGTGAACCGTGAACTCCCTGATGTTCAAGCTGGTTTTAGAAAAGGCAGAGGAACCAGAGATCAAATTGCCAACATCCGCTGGATCATGGAAAAAGCAAGAGAGTTCCAGAAAAACATCTATTTCTGCTTTATTGACTATGCCAAAGCCTTTGACTGTGTGGATCACAATAAACTGTGGAAAAATCTGAGAGAGATGGGAATACCAGACCACCTGACCTGCCTCTTGAGAAATCTGTATGCAGGTCAGGAAGCAACAGTTAGAACTGGACATGGAACAACAGATTGGTTCCAAATAGGAAAAGGAGTACATCAAGGCTGTATATTGTCACCCAGCTTATTTAACTTATATGCAGAGTACATCATGAGAAATGCTGGACTGGAAGAAACACAAGCTGGAATCAAGATTGCTGGGAGAAATATCAATAATCTCAGATATGCAGATGACACCACCCTTATGGCAGAAAGTGAAGAGGAGCTAAAAAGCCTCTTGTTGAAAGTGAAAGAGGAGAGTGAAAGAATTGATGCTTTTCAACTGTGGTGTTGGAGAAGACTCTTGAGAGTCCCTTGGACTGCAAGGAGATCCAACCAGTCCATTCTGAAGGAGATCAGCCCTGGGATTTCTTTGGAAGGAATGATGCTAAAGCTGAAGCTCCAGTACTTTGGCCACCTCATGCGAAGAGTTGACTCATTGGAAAAGACCCTGATGCTGGGAGGGATTGGGGGCAGGAGGAGAAGGGGACGATCGAGGATGAGATGGCTGGATGGCATCACGGACTCAATGAACGCTGAGTCTGAGTGAACTCCAGGAGTTGGTGATGGACAGGGAGGCCTGGTGTGCTGTTTTTCATGGGGTCACAAAGAGTCAAACACAACTGAGCGACTGAACTGAATGCCCAGTAGTGGGATTGCTGGAGTCATATGGTAGCTCTATTTTTAGTTTTTTAAGGAACCTCCATACTGTTCTCCATAGTGGTTGTATCAGTTAACATTCCCACCAACAGTGCAAGAGGCTCCAGTGGGGAGAATACAGACATGGCAAGAGTAGGGATTGTCCCAGACAGTGATGATAATCAACTTGACTAGAAAAAGGAGATCCAACCAGTCCATTCTGAAGGAGATCAGCCCTGGGATTTCTTTGGAAGGAATGATGCTAAAGCTGAAGCTCCAGTACTTTGGCCACCTCATGCGAAGAGTTGACTCATTGGAAAAGACCCTGATGCTGGGAGGGATTGGGGGCAGGAGGAGAAGGGGACGATCGAGGATGAGATGGCTGGATGGCATCACGGACTCAATGAACGCTGAGTCTGAGTGAACTCCAGGAGTTGGTGATGGACAGGGAGGCCTGGTGTGCTGTTTTTCATGGGGTCACAAAGAGTCAAACACAACTGAGCGACTGAACTGAATGCCCAGTAGTGGGATTGCTGGAGTCATATGGTAGCTCTATTTTTAGTTTTTTAAGGAACCTCCATACTGTTCTCCATAGTGGTTGTATCAGTTAACATTCCCACCAACAGTGCAAGAGGCTCCAGTGGGGAGAATACAGACATGGCAAGAGTAGGGATTGTCCCAGACAGTGATGATAATCAACTTGACTAGAAAAAGGAGATCCAACCAGTCCATTCTGAAGGAGATCAGCCCTGGGTTTTCTTGGAAGGAATGATGCTAAAGCTGAAGCTCCAGTACTTTGGCCACCTCATGCGAAAAGCTAACTCATCGGGAAAGACTCTGATGCTGGGAGGGATTGGGGGCAGGAGGAGAAGGGGATGACAGAGGATGAAATGGCTGGATGGCATAACTGACTCAATGGACGTGAGTCTGAGTGAACTCCAGGGGTTGGTGATGGACAGGGAGGCCTGGCGTGCTGCGATTCATGGGGTCGTAAAGAGTTGGACATGACTGAGCAACTGAACTGAACTGAACGCAACTCAGCAACTGAAGTTTGAAGGAAAATTTAATAATGATAAAGAAAGCCAAAAAAAAAAAGAGCTTTAAAAAAATTATGGTAACCACAGAGGATGGTTGTCTCCTAAGTTTCTGAAAATTACACAAGCAGCAAAATATCCCAGGGAAGACATCCCTGCTGTAGCATCCTTTTCTGTATAGGTGAGTGTACTGCTTAGGTCAGAAGAAAAGACATGTATCTTAGCTTCTTCACAGAAAAAATATGGTAGTGCTTGCACAACAGGTAGGCAGAGTGAAGTCATTTAGACAAATGAATCACCCAGAGAAACACCAGTCAAAAGATAACACATAGTCCTCAAGGTTCCAGAAGGAGTTTCCAAAAGTCAGTGGTGAGAGTAGGTGAGTGAAGAGAAAAAAAACCTTGTTCTCTTCTTTTCTACTTATTTTATTTTGTTTGCTGGGGTTGGGGGGAAGGTGGCGGGGAGAGGGGAGTGAAGTAGACTTTTGATATTTTGTTTTGAAGGAAGGAATTTTTCAAAAATGGAAATTTTACTCAGTTGGAGAGGGCTGTCTCTGGAGCTGTAATTTATCTATGCAGTGGTGAAATGACAAACAAAATGCTGCCCCCCCACACACCCTTTATCTGCTTCTCCCTACCATCCCCACGGCTCGCACTCACAGAGCGAGGCTGACCCAGCCAGCCAATTACATTATGCTAATTTGTCTGTTAACTCTAACTCCTGCAGGGGCATTCAGCACTCAGAGCAGTCCCAGATTTATATTGTCTCTGGCTGACCCTGCACACCAACCGGGTTAATGGAGCTCTCCACCCCGCCCCCACGCTCCCTTCTCTGCTTCCAGCTTGGGATGCGTGGCAGTATCTTTGGGAGACAACAGTGTACTTTCTAAATGGCAGTTCTGCAGGCTCAGGCCTATGCAGGAGCGAGCCCAGGCCTTATCCTGCACATCTTTCCAGAGCACACTGTTTATCTTAGGAGACCTGTCCTCTGGAAAAACTTGTTTTCAAAGAAAATATATTGCTGCTTGAAAAAAAACACCACCAACATAATGCAAACTACTAGGTAAATGTGTCAGCCTGCTGATTCTGTGTTTCATGGATCACACATTCACTCACAGAAAGTCTATCAAAGCAAAAGTTAGATTAAAAAGTCACGCATACCAGGAAATCCATATTAGACTGTTTTCTGTTAGAAAAGAGAAGGGACAAGAGTTTTGGAAAGTGTGTTGGAACATGTACACTTTTCTCTCAAAGTCAGGAATTCTTGAAAATCTTTCTGTAGCTAGCATCCCAACACAACATCCAAATTTCACAAATCTCTGAATCAACCAGGCTTACAAAGCAACTACATGTGCCAGGCTTTGAGAGAGAAAATAACACTTAATAAGATAAAGCAAGAAGAACAGCTCCTATAAGTCACATTTCAAAATCAATTTCATTACATTAGAAGTTTGCAATCTATGGGATAGCAAAAAATGTTCAGTTATGGAAACACAACAGCTGTGAAAAATTCTGCCTCCTCTAAAGAAAGCTACTTCATCAGCTATAAATGGTGAAGTAGCCTTAGAATACTCATAAAACCATTTATCAAGACAAAAATAAGCATCTCTTTTAATGACCACAGCACTCATATGAGGTAGATATAATTAATACCATTTTACAAGTGAGAAAACTGAGCTCAGAGGGGTTAAGTAACTTGCCCAACATTATGAATCAGTGACAGAGATGGAAGTGAAGATGGGCCCATGGTTTTAACACTCATTCAGCCTCTTTAGATCTATTGAACTACTCCATTTTGCAGATGGAGAAATTGAGATCTAGATAAAAGTACTTGCCCACACCCTCAAATATGAAACAGAGGCCCAGAAAGGCTCAAGGTTATATGGCTAGTCTGCAGACACCTGGTCCAGAATGCCTCTCATAACATCATGCTTACTCCGTCTCGACTCTGCCCAGCCACATAGGAATGTGGCATTGCATGACATTTTCAGAAGGTTTCACTTTAACCCAGAATATAGGAAATCACTTACAAAACAAAAAATCAATTTTCTTTTTCCCCCAGTAGAATGGATTGAGATCTGTCCTGGCAAGATCTGGCTAACGTTAAGCCTATTTCTTCAACCTGAGGTAACTTTGACTCACATTTTATAACCTAAAATAATATCTGGAAGACAGACTATTATGTGATGGCTACAAAAATGAGGGAAGCTATGTGTAATGATATGTAAAGATATCTATGATATATAATTAAGCATTTTAAAACAAAATGGGGCAAATCATGTCCCATTTGGATAAACAGAAAAGGAGAGATGGACAGATAAATGAACAGGACGCAGAGAAATGCATACTGTTTTTCTAGGAGCTATAAATTATGGTATGTGAATAATTTTTTGGAATGATATAAAAGAAACTATTAACAGGGATCACCTGTGGGAGAGACACACTAGGAAGGCAAAAGGAAAAGAAACTTTACTTTTCATTTTATGCCTTCCTGCACTGTCTGAAAAGTTCCAATGTGCACACATTGCTTTTCTTCTTAAAAGACGCCTATGGACATTTGTTCCATATAACACAAATAACTAAAGTTCAGATGTTCCAGGAGAGAGAAAAAAGCAAGTGTTAAGGTTCTTATGAGGCTACCAGGATCATGAATGAGAAGAAAAAGCATTCTGTAACCTAACCTAAAGGTCTATGGATACAAGACACTCATCATGAGGATGAGCAAGGTAACTAGGAAAAAGAAAATGATAACTGAGGATCCAAAATTGTGGGGCGGCTGGGATGCCACTACGAATAGAGCCAGATGGTATCAGCCAATTTGTTTTTAACAGGATTTAACATTAAGTAATGTACCCCCTAAAACGTACACCCAGTAAATTAAGGCTGTAATTCCATCTTGGTGTTATGGTGACATGAAAATCCACTCAAGCTTTTCTGTCAGGGTTTATGAAGTTATCAAAGCCCCTTGATGGAATTACAGCACTATTATGTACAGCTGGAGGGACATCACTCCTTATCTGAATAGCAGTTAAAAGCACAATGGCACCAAAGGGCACTGAAATACCAGTTCCTCATTAGTGAGCCGCAGGGAAGGAAGACACTTGGGTGCACGTGCACACACACACACACACACGCACACACACAGCCCCGTCCATCTGCATTAATGATTACTGGTCTGAGGTGCAAAGTCCTGCATATTCCACTCTGCCTTTTGAAAGGCAAGATTTAACAGCATTGTTCTCAGATAACACAGTGTCTGAAACAATCAATTTTTTTTGCTCCCCAGCATCCCTGTCCCCCAAAAGAAGCCATACAAATAAGCCATAAAAATGACTTAAGATATTTAAAAAGTAAGTTTCATGATGGTTATGAGCACAGGGTCAATCTGGGTTAGAACCTAGTTCTATCATCTACTGTGTGACTTTGGACAGCACACTTTCCCTTTCTATGTCTCAATGGCCTAGAAAATGGAGACAGTAATGAAGCCTACTTTTTTGGTTGCTGTGAGGATGGAGTGAGATAATATTTGTTAATCAGTAAAGAGTCTGGGTACAAAGTAAGCTCTTGGAGTTCCACATAAAGAACAACAGGGACTTTCTTAATACAGTAAAAGCCATTGAGACAAGGTAGTTAGTTGATTAACTAAAAAAACTAAATAAAGAGAGGAGTATAAACACAATAGTATACTTTAAGCATCCTGTTAACTTAAGATATATAAAAGCAAATGCACTGCTGGCCTTCTGATGGAGAACCAGTGCCTTTTCTGAGTGTGGGTGTGCTGGTGGAGATCTGCATGTTCTTTCTGGCATAAACCAACCCTGAATGTATAGTCAACGGCTTCCAGTTTTAGATCTTTAACAGCAGAGCAAGAACTTAAAAGATCACAGAGAAGCAATCTGAGTGCAGAACTTCTCTGCCTTTCCACAAATACATTACCAATCATTCTTGCCCATACTTAATTTGATAACATTTCTAAGAGATTCTCCTAAGTCTTTGCCAACATTCAAATTAGGTCTTGTCTTTCATGCTCTTATTTTATTCATGTGTACATTCCTTAAATTATGGGATTACGACAATAGGTATAATCAGCATTGACTATTTAGAAATAAATACAACGGCCAACTGGTAAGCAGTAAAGAACTCGCAGTCATGAGCATTCAAAGTATCTTGGGCATCAGCAGTTTTGTTTTACCTACAGAATAAAGAGCATCGGGTAATCTATCAGGTAGGTGCAGGGCAGGTTCCATGAAGAGAAGTTCTGCCACAGGTTCGTCAGTATCAAGCAGAACGAGGCAATGAGCTGAAAGAGCCCTAGGTGTCTTCCACAGTGATAGTCCTAAAAGACATTCTTAAAATTCCCTCACTTTCCTGTTCTCAATTCTTCCTTGTCATCAACACTAGATACAACCCCCAAAAGCTGTCTAAGACCAGGGATGAATATACAAACCAGAAAAAGAGCAATTTTTAATATAAACTCAGAATATTGTGACATGACAGTAAAGACGTTACTGCTAAAGGTTTACAGCAATTATCTAATTAAGTGGCATTTGGCTGTGCAGTTAAGAGGATGTGGGCAGAGGCAGACTCAGGCAAAACATGAAGCTTCCTTGGCTATCACATGCCCGGCCTCAGTAGACAGGGTCCTTTCACCTAGCAGCCCCAAACCCAGATGCCCATTGTACCTAAATCCTCCTCCATCTCCCCTGCCCCTCCTCCATTTGGACCTAAACAAGCTCTCTGTAGACAATCTAATAAACCCACTCATCCAGAGTACAAACAATTAATGGAATTTAATGTTATCTTTTTCAATGGATTGTATGCTAGAACTAATAAAGTACAATGTGACATGTTAAAGGAATAGGGAATAAAATTGTGCAATTACAGGACATCCAGGGAGATTTAGGATATGCAGAAGAATTATACCAGCCCCTCTGAAATCACACTACACAACAGGCCAGGTGCTGCAAGTCATAAAATACACTGAGAAATTAGTACCAATATGGTTTTGGAAATGCCATCTATGAAATATGGTAAAGTCTTCAATGTTCCTTGAAAATACAAACCGGTCTCTCAAGACTGTAGGCTTGATGTCAAATCTCCCTGAAAGACCCCCACATTACACGTATACCATGCATCCTTGGAAACAGCCATAACAATTTATGCCCAATGAGTGGGAAAGAATGTTGATTTCACTTGCTTTATGACTTAGGTGATGGTGGGCTGGTAATCGAAAATGTCTGTGCTTATTTTCAAAACTGACACCATGACGGTCTATCAGCCACTATTTGTTGAATTCCCACAAGGTGATGACGCTGGATTTTGTCTTTGGAGGGTTTTAAGGGCTGGGAACCTAGAAGTATTTACAGCTCTCCAGGACTCTGCCTTTTTTCAGACTGAAATTGAGTGGCTGAGGTGAGACAAACCTACAGATTAGGGAATAGACCGGCCTGAGGATGCATATATCCACAGGGAATAACCAACAAAAACGTCAAACACAATACTACTTGATCACAAAATTATTACTTATTTATTTATATGGAATAAAATATGATACAGGAAAATAGACGTGAACTAAGGACAGGATGTTGCTAATATCTTAAGAAACACAGTCTTCTATTCAAAACTAGTTTGTACGTTAACCCCCATATTGGTAGAACACAGATATTAATAGTACCTACCTCTTGGGACTTTGGTGATGTTTAAGACCCATTACTTACAGTTTAACAGCAAATGAGAGCAGACAGGCAAGGTGGGCTGCCTGAGTGCACGTGTGCTAAATAGCTTCATGCATGTCCGACTCTTTGCAACCCTATGGAGTACAGTCCATCAGGCTCCTCTCTCCCTGGGATTCTCCAGGCATTGCCATGCCCTCCTCCAGGAGATCTTCCCAACCCAGGATGGGATAATGATAGGCAATGATGCTTACATTAGAGCCAACACAAGAACCAATCATAAAATTAATTAACAATAATTAACATTTATTGATGGTGCCAAGTACTTATGTCTCAGGTACTGGTTTTAATGTTACCAAATTTAATGCTCACAAGATTTCTTTGAGAAAAATATTATTATTATCTCCATTTACAGGCAAGAAATTGAGGTGCAGAGAGGTTAAGCAACTTCTCTGAGCACAATGAAATCAAGTTAGAATAAGCAACAGAAGGATGACTAGAAAATTCCCAAATGTTTGGTATTGAAACAACATTACTTCTAAATAACCAATGGATTAAAAAGGAAATCACAATGAAAATTAGAAAATATTTTTCATTGAATGATAATGAAAACTTAATATATCAAAACTTGTGGAATATAGCTAAATATGTGTTTAGATGTAAATGTACAGCTTTAACTGTATTGTTAGAAAGGAAGAATGGCTGAAATCACAATTGACCTAAATGTCCATTTCAAGTAGTTACAAAAAGAAGGGCAAACTATATTCAAAGAAGTACAATAAAATTATGAAAAATAAAAGTAGTAATCAAGGAAATAAGGAACACATACAGTAAAGGAAACTGACAAAGCCAAAGCTTGATTCTTGAGAAACACTGACAAAACTGATTGGCTCCCATCAAAACCAATCAAGGAAAAAAATAAGAGGCATACCTTACATCAGGAATGAAAAAAGCCTATTGCTATATATGCCATGGAAAATCAAAAGATAAAGAGGATATTTTCTAAATCTATGCCAATAAATTTGGAATTTTACTTCAGGGTAAGTTTCTAAACAATATTGGTTTATAAAATTGACACCAAAAGATATAGAACATCTTGATAGATGGAGACAGAAGACATTTTCTTCCCCCAGTCTTTTAAAATGCTGTTCTGCAAAGGAAGGGTGTAACTATATCTTGACCACTGCCAAAATATTATTACAGAATCACTCTGAAGTAGTTGCAAGCATTTTCAGACAGGCAAAATCACTTGCCATGCCATTATCTGTGGCAAAATCACCTAGCTTTGAATACTAGGTTTTTACTTAAAAGGACATTAAAATACAAGTCAAGTTTTCTCCTTAGCCCCAATGAGTCTAAAATCATTTTAATCTTATTCCTCACATGTCCAGAAAAGACGTGGGCATCTACATCTCTTTAATCTAAAGTTTATAGGGCTTAAAATTTTGATGATGTTGGATGTTACTCTTTTCTCTCAATCTCTGTAGATCATAGGAGAGTTTTTAGAGTTTAAATAGACAGAAGTATTACTGTTGCCCATTTGATCAATACTTAACAATTTATCGATACTTAACAATTTATCGATACTTAACAATTTAAGCAATTTGTCCAAGGTTCCAGTGGCCACTGATTCATGGAGCTAGAACTGGAACATAGACCTTCAGATTCCCAGAGTCACTGACACATTGCTAGAGGGGCTAAAACACAGCCAGATTACTCTGTGAATTTTCAACCTATTCAGAGCTGGCACAAAGTGAATTAGAGTTTTGGTGTAAGTATAGCCATCTGTCAGCTGGGGCTGTAGGAAGCTGGTTCTCAGGATTGGTGTTTCCTATAGGTTTCTGCAAATAAAATTTTCTTCAATGACTGATGCCCCAGAATAATACATGGGGCTTTATTCCCTTCATGGCACAGTATAACATAAAGACAGTGTCTAGTCTGGAGTTAGGCTCACCTGGGTTCAAATCCCAGTTCTGCCATTAACCAGTTATATGAATTTGAGCATGCGGCTTAATCTTTCTCAGTTTCCTCATCTGTAAAATGGGAATGACAACAGCGCCCGTCTTATGGGTGTTCTCTGTTTTTTTGTTTTCGGTGGTTTGTTTTCGTTTTCGTTTTTAATGAGAAGAAACACAAAAGCACCTAGAATAACTGGCACACGGTTAAGCTCTCGATAGAATGAGGTATATACCTATCTTCTTTCAGTCCATCACCACCTCTAACTTTACCTTGCTTTAGACTTTAAAAACAAAAGTCTATCTTTACTCACTGTTCTTTAAAGCAAAATATTGGCATTTGAGCCAAAATGTCCTTCTGAATACTTACATGGTGCCCAGAATAGAGGATTTACAGCTTAGAAATGATGTTAGCTGCACTACAAATACTTTCAAGGAATGGCAATGTGGAAGACTTCAGGGTAGGGCTGGGTCCATGCGCCTAGTTGAAAGGAGTTAAGAAACCATGGAGGCAACATACAGAATCTCCGCCCCCCCCAGTATTTCTGTAAGTGACTTTTTAAATTATTTCACTAGAATTTGGTCATATTCATTTACAGAGATTTATTAGTGAAAGGTACATAAGGTAGGCAATGACCAGTAGGTACATGGTTAGAAACACAAGCATCACCCAAAACTGCTTAATATAAAAGCAAGATTGAATCAGAAAAAGAAGGATGTCCATATATCAAGTATGATTGGAGGGATTTAAGCTGAGATTCAGTTCTCCTTTCTCATGACAGACTACTGACCTTATTTTGGGCCTCTGACAAATCAGTTATGAATTTGCAAGATTTGTAAACAAATCTGGAAATCTTGTTGGGAGTTCATGTTCTTCTCTGGAATCTTTCCTTCTTTTTGCACTCACAGGAACATTAAGCAACCACTCATTTCTGACTCACTGAGCTCCCCCTGTATTCATCAAAATAGACTATGTTTCCACTTTCTCCAGTAATCCTAGCAGTCTGCACCTTCTCTGAGTCCATTCCCAGGCATCCACATCAGGTGCGTTTGTCTCAGGGTATAATTTTAAACGACCATGTGCTCAAAATAAATGCAGACACTCTGCTATCTTGAAAAACAGAAAGTCTTTAAATGGGTGTTATAGAAACTTATTTTGTGTTTTGGTGGTGAAGTTCAGAGCTGTTCTAAACATTTATTGGGCTTCAGTGGCTACACCAGAGTGGTCATTTTCCACCTCTAACCCTCAGTTTCCTTACCTGAAAAATGGAGTCAATCCTCCCATCTTGCAAGATGATATGAGAATTAAATCAGACACACATGAAACTTCTGACACAGTTACGGGACGTGGTGCATGTGTAATGCTTGGTAGCCAGTACTGTTGGAGGTATAACGATGGAGGAAAACAAACCAGGGTCAGTTAGACTTTTGATGCCCCCACGTACTGGTAGAGTGACCTTAAGCAAGTTACTTAATCACCCCAGGTTTCAGTCTCCTCATCTGTAAAATGGGCATCAAATAGCTCCTTTTTAGGGTTGTGTGAGGATTAAGTGAAACTAAATAAGATTGTGTGTATAAATACTACTGAACAGGCAGTAGGTAACACTCACAAGCAATTAGTATGTTCACAGCATCTGATGAATGTTCAGTAACCAGTGGTAGATATTACTTGAAATGGTATTGACGCTATAAATAATATGAATAATTTAAGACTGATGACTGTCTCTGTACTGGAATGCTGGAACTGAGCCTTATTCAGTAAGCGATTCCACAAACCCCTGGCTGGTCAGGCCAGCCCACTGCTGCCTCCTGAAGGTGTCAAATCTTACTGCAAGGGACTCGCGATCTGAGCTGGATCAGGCCCTAGAAACAGCAGAGACAGCATGCCCATGACTGGGAGAATCACTGAGTTTTGGGGCTGGAAGGGAATGCATTACTTGGCAGGCAGCAAAGACAACATTCCATGGAGATGCACCTCGCGATGGAAAAGAAGCAGCAAAAGGAGAAACAGATGCCAGGAAGGGATGGAGAAATACAGATGCCATGGCATAGAACCTCTGCAAACTCTACAGGCGCACATTCCCTACTGTTCTCTTGAAATGATTCTGTCTCTGAAGTAGAGGAGGCCAGAAAAAGGCCCCCTCATGTGCCCTCCAGCTCAGGGGCTTCTTGAGCACTGTTCTGCTCGTGTCCCAAGCAGGTTATGTGTTATCCTACAAGGAAATCAGACACTCCACGAGGAGTGACTTAAGACACTAAATATTTTGGCAGCCCCAAGAAAGTCTCAGGGTCTCTGAGGGCCCCTTTACAGCTCTGGGCTAGAACCTTGAATTGGTCCGATGTGTTTCACTTAAGTTGCTACATTATTTTCCATTCCTTCTTTCTAGAGAGGAAACCTGGAGAACGTAACCAGGCTTCCAAATGTAAAGTTTTAGTGTGGCGGAAGTTAGCATGTCCCAGTCCAGGGGGATGAGAAGCATGCTGCCCAAATGGCCAGGTTTAGGAGGCCTGAAAGAATATCTTCCCTGAAAAATTCATGGTAACCAAGACAATGAATATTCTATTTTGCCTTCTTCCTTCCTTCCCATTTGTTCCCCGCCCCCTTTCCCCTCCTTTTTTCTCCTTTCTCTTCTTTTTCTCTCCCTCCCTCCCTTTCTCCCTTCTTTCCTTTCCCCTTCTTCTCTCTCTCTCCCTCCCTTCTTTCTATTTATCCTTCCTTCCATCCTTCTTCCCTTCTTTTCTCCTTCCTTTCCCCTTCCTTCCCTCTCTTCTCCTTCCTTCCTCTTTCCCTCCATCCACTTTTCCTAAAGAAACTAAGCTTAACTCTGGAGGACTTTGATATTTGCAGCCAGCAGGGAACAGAGCCTCCACTTCTGTATCTTAGATTCACATCCATGGATTCAACCAACTGTAGATGAAAACTGGAGGGAGGGGATCAAAAGTTCCAAAACACACAACCTTGGATCTTGGATTTGCCACATGCCAACTACTTACATAGCATTTACGTTGTATTTACAACAATTCATACCACATTTACATTGTATTAGGTGTTACAAGTAATCTCAAGATGATTTAAAGAATGTGGAGGATGTGCTTAGGTTTTATGGAAATATAGTCTATATAGAAGGGACTTGAGGAGCCTCAGATTTTGGTATCTTCAGGGCTTCTGGAATCAAACACCTGCAGATACTGAGGAAGGGCTGTATTCCTGCAAAAAGTATAAATCTGTTATCAAATCAGGCCTGATCTAGCATTCCTAGCAGGGCTGCCCTGTGGGGCTGGGCTGGGCCTTATTTAAGAAGGTATACATAGATGAGGGGGGATTTTGCTGTTGGCAAAGCGTCACCTTATTTCACCGAGTAATTCACCCAGAACTGAGAGGAACCTGAAATGGGAGCTTTGACACACAAGCCCTTCAGTAAAAAAAAAAAAAAAAATTATTAGGAAAGAATGAATTTCGAAAGAAAAATAAATAATATGAGGGGAGCAATGTGGGTCACCAGAGGTAGGAGAACTCAGATTCTACAGTCTGACCAGTTGGGGTCAACTCTGGGCTTTGTGACCCTGGGAAAGTCACTTCACCTCTCTGTGCCTCAGTTTTCTAATCTCTAAGGTGGGGAGATGAGATGAGCTGGTTGGATGGCATCACCAAGTCAATGGACATGAACTTGGGCAAATCTCGGCAGATGGTAGAGGACAGGGGAGCCTGGCATGCTGTACTCCATGGGGTCATGAAGAGTCAGACATGACTTGGCAACTGAACAACCAAAGTAAAGGGGAAAACAGTAGCACTTGTCTCATGGGGCTGTCGTAAAGTCTAAATGAATTAATACGGAAACACTACATAAATGTTTGCTATGAAAACAAGGAAGGTGGCTATCTGAAAATCCAGGCCTTTTAAACGAGCAGAAGTAAAGGCAGGCAAGATAAATGAAAGACGAAGAGGACATGAAGAGAAGAAAATGTTATCTGAGACTTCTGCCCTTGTTTGAAAATTCTCACATTTTGAGAAAAGTGGGTAAACAAGGAATGGCCCCTCCCACTGGAATTCTCTCCTGGAAGTCTCATGCTACAGTGATAGTTGTGTAAGAGGCCCCCTGGTCAGGGGAAGGATTGCTTTAGTTGTTGCTCAGTTTAAATCTCATTCCCCTTCCAGCCGAAGTAGTCAAGGGGTCACCATGGTCTTTCTCCCTCCACTGGGAAAAGAAGGAGCCCTGGAAGGAGGGGCGGGGCTAAGACACAGAGGCCAGAGGGTAGCCTCCGTCTACCCTTCCTAAAAGCCAGGGCCTCCCTATTCTGTGTAATAAAGAGTTCCTTGTCTCTCCGTGTACAGAGTAGTCTCTGAAAGACTGCACTCCAACTTGGAATGAGCCAACAGCCAGTGGGAAATTTTCTAGCAAATTGGACAGGAACACAATATGAAGGGCAACTGGATCAAAATGCCTCTCTCTCTTTCTGCTTTGTTTTTTTTTTTTTTTTTTTTTTCTAGAAATTCCTAGCCCTGAGCCCTGAGGCACTGTTGATCTGGATGTCTTTTCACCAGAAGTTGTCAGGATAATACAGATTTGCTTTTTCACGGTTGAGTGACAGGATCTGAGTTCCTGGAATGTTACGGAAAAACCCTGTGACAAATGCAAATATTGGAATCCCAAACTTGACTTGTCATTGTGATACCTAAACTTTGACACTGGGTTTAATTTTTAAAGATATTGACTCAGCCTGTGTAGTATCATCTAAGAGAAGGAGCGGGGGTAGGGGGCTGAGGAGGAGGACAAGGACCAACCTCTCAGGGCGCTGGTTCAGGATGGGCACCCCACAACATGCTCAGGTGTGGTTACTGTACCAGGAAGTAAAAACCAGTACAGGAATTTCAAGCTCCTTTAGAACAAAAAAAGGAGGCTGTCTCTACCTAATACAAGACTAAGTCCACTGACGGCTTCTCAGAAAGTGTCAAATAAAATGCAGAGCGCAAAATCCTATCAACATGTCCTTTAGCCTTTCAGACATTAAGAATTTCTTATCAAGCAGAGTTTAAAACACTGTGTCCTTCAGGAAATCCTTGTGGCACTTTCTGATATGATTTCTCGACAATGTATCATAGGGCATCACCTCCATTTAAATATAGGTATAAATGAAAGGAAAGTTAGTTACACAGTTGTGTCCGACTCTTTGCGATTCCATGGACTGTAGCCTGTCCCGCTCCTCTGTCCATGGAATTCTCCAGGCAAGAGTACTGGAGTGGGTTGCCGTTTCCTTCTCCAATGAAAGGAAAGAAAGAGCAATTCTGCTGGGAGTGACGTGGCAATCGGGCTTTCCATGAGTCTCACGGCCCTGAAAAGTAATCTGCTATCAGTGTCCCTTCTGTAACTTACAGACAGTTGCCTTTCTCCTGAAGTTTATTATGTTCACATATATCTAAAGGTTGAGGAAGGTAGGTTATGAAAGCATGGTCTTAGCTTCATCACACAAGTTCTGAGTTCCCATTTCCTGTGAAGTTGCCTCTTTCGACATGTGTCATAACTCAAATATGGGACATTTCATGTTATCTTCCCTCCTCTGTGTTCTCAAAATTAGGAACTTAATCTTACTGTGTGCCAGACACAGTTCTAAGTTATTGCCTTCATTAACTCTTTTCTATGAGGTGGATACTATTATAATTATTTCATTTTACAGATGAGAAAACTAAAACTGGGAGGTACAGCAATTACCCCAGGATCACATAGCTGGTAAAAGTTGGGATTTGAGTACAGACAGCTTGATTCAGAACTCTGTACTCTTCTCATTGTACTATCCTGCAGCTGAAGTGAACAAAACTGCCATTTTTGGCCAAAATTGCTTGCAGTTAATAAACTATATTTATTTTTAATTGTGTTGGAAGTACATTTGTTCCATTTCCTTAAAAAAAAAAAAAAAAAAAGAAAAGCAAATAAATACAACCAGAAAGATTTCTTACCCCTAAGGCCTGTGTCACTGCTGGTTTAACTTTCCTCCTCAGTGTTGTCAGGATAATACCATTCACAAAGTAGATACAGATTTGGTTTTCCAGGGTTGGGGGTAATAGGGAAGCTCTATTAGATCTCTGTTGCTACATAACAAATTAACCCCAAACTCAGTTTCTGAAAACAATAAACATTTAGAATCTCATAGGAGAAGACAATGGCAATCCACTCTAGTACTCTTGCCTGGAAAATCCCACGGATGGAGGAGCCTGGTAGGCTGCAGTCCATGGGGTCGTGAAGAGTTGTACATGATTGAGTGGCTTCACTTTCACTTTTCACTTTCATGTACTGGAGAAGGAAATGGCAACCCACTCCAGTGTTCTTGCCTGGAGAATCCCAGGGACAGGGAAGCCTGGTGGGCTGCCGTCTTATGGGGTCGCACAGAGTCGGACATGACTGAAGTGACTTACAACAGCAGCAGCAGTTTCTCTAGATTAGGAATTTGGTAGCAGTGTAGCTGAATGATTCTGGCTCGGGATCTCTTGTAAGATTTACAGGCAAGACATTAGCTGGGGCTGTTCTCATCTAAAGGTTTGACTGGGGCTGGAGGGGCAGTTTTCAAGATGGTTCGCTCAGAGTTGTCTTGACAGGCGGACTCATGTCCTGGCCACATGGGACTCTCCACAGGACTTTTAGAGTGTCCTTATGATATGCTTCCCTCAAGCCCTACAAAACTCTGCTTCATGAGCAAATGCTAAAGTCTCAAACACAATCAGTAATTTTACACTGATAAAATTTCAACTTCAGTTTTTAGTTGGGATCTCCACACTCCTCTATTGGCTGAATTTTAGAATTCCTAAGTAAAAGGGAACTTGGATAAGTCCATCTGATGATGTTATGTGTTGAATTGTGAAGTGAAAAAAAGTGTTAGTTGCTCATTCGTGTTTGACACTTTGTGACCCCATGGACTATAGCCCTCCAGACTCTTCCCAATCCAGGGATAGCCTGGGGATATCAGGGATAACCTGAGCCCAGGTATCCTATGCTGCAGATTCTTTATAGTCTGAGCCACCAGGGAAGCCGTGTTGAATTGTACCCCTCCCCAAATTCATTTGCTGATATTCTAAGCCAAGGAGATCCAACCAGTCCATTCTAAAGGAGATCAGCCCTGGGATTTCTTTGGAAGGAATGATGCTAAAGCTGAAACTCCAGTACTTTGGCCACCTCATGCGAAGAGTTGACTCATTGGAAAAGACTCTGATGCTGGGAGGGATTGGGGGCAGGAGGAGAAGGGGACAACAGAGGATGAGATGGCTGGATAGCATCACTGACTCGATGGACGTGAGTCTGAGTGAACTCTGGGAGTTGGTGATGGACAGGGAGGCCTGGCGTGCTGCAATTCATGGGGTCGCAAAGAGTCGGACACGACTGAGCAACTGAACTGAACTGAACTGAACTGAATATCCCTGTGACCTTATTTGGGAACAGGGTGTTACAGATATGATTAGTTAAGATAGAGTAGGATAGGCCCCTAATCCAATATGATTAGTGTCCTGATAAAAAGGGGATAGCTGAATAGAGACATCCACATGGTGAACACTATATGAATATGAAGGTGGACATACAGGCCAAGGAACACCCCCAAATAGGAACAAATCATCAGAACCTAGGAGGAGGCCATGGAACAGTCTCTTTCACAACCCTCGGAAGGAATCAACCCTGTTGACATCTTGATCTTGGATTTCCAGGCTTCAGAACTGTCAGACAATATATATCTGTTGTTGTAAGCCACCTGGTTTATGGTACTTTGTTACAGAAGCCCTAGGAAGCTAATACAGATGGTAAGGGGGGGGGGGGGGAAACTTGACCTCTCTAGAAGAGATCTCTAAAGGACAGGAGGCGTGGTTCTCTTGCATCAATGGGTTGACCATGGGGCTTTCCTCAAAAGATTATATTGTGTCTTTTTCCTGCCACCCATTAAAAGAAAAAAACCATTTGACCTTCCAAAAGCACGATCCTGAGTAAAACTGGCAAAAACTCTGAATGGACAGTCAAGGTTTCCTGATCTTGCCCAAGAAAGCGGATATTTTATTACTCTTTCATGACCACAAGGTATTTCCTAAGCTCATTAAGCACATTTTTCCTGAGCAAGATCTTGTCTTAATAAGGCCACCGACACCCATTCCTCCAGCCTCCGTCATCAGGCAGGATAAAAGGCTGAAGTGCGGGTGGAGATGAGAGGAGGCTCTGGAGAGTTCCAACTCTGCTTGTTTATTTTGAGACACACTTGTGTCTCCAACGTGGGCCATCACAATTGTGGTCAAAGCATTAGGAATCTGAAGAACACAAACAAAGCTAACTGTGGCCAAGAGCCAGGGTAAAGGAAGGGCCAGGGTGAGGTTTTCTTCAACATTGTACAAGGAGGGCAATTTTGCATAGCCTTTTATATGATAATCACAGCCCTTTCGTTGGTATTGAACTTTGCAGCAAGAAGGAAAAATAAATAAATAAGGTGACTAATGGCTTGTTTCCCCAGAGGCGGCTTTTTATGGGATCATATGTTTTTTCAGCTTTTCAGTCACAGTTTCCTGCTTGGATGTTAGGAGCCCTTGACATTGGCTATGGCTTACTGCACTCTGGACAGCAGCCCAAGCCACCTCAGAGCAGCTGGAGAGGGGTCCAGCTGGACCGCAGCACCTTCCCAGGTCACAGCAACGGCGAACCCGGTCCCCTCCAACGAGCTGCACTCAGTGCCGGGTCTTTCAGCACCTTCCAGGTCAAGCGTGACCCTCCTTAGCCAGTTGTAGTGAGGCAAACAAGGGTTGGGTGGATGGGGAGCCTGTGACAAACAGTCTGGAGGCATTCAAAAGCAAGAACAGCAGCTCTGAACTGCTTTTGTTCCTGTTCCATTCATAGCCGCTCCTTCCCAGGATCAGAAAGGACTTTTAGAATTGGACTGTCTTGAATTTTTAAATCTTTGCTCTGCCCACTGGGTCACTAAGAGCAAATAACTGACTTTCTGAGCTTCCTTTCTTATCAGTAAAATTATAAGTTATAAAACCTGTCTTATGGGCCTCTTATCAGGATAAGAGATAATGTTTGGAAGATACCTGGCAGACTGTAGGTGCCAAGCAAGAAGTAGCTAGTGCTGTGATCAAGTGCCCTAAACCCTGCCCTTGCTCCACCATCAAAGCAGCTTCCCTGGCAGATTACCGTACTGAAAGGTTATGCAGCGTGCTGGAGCCGAAAAGATCCTGAAGTTGGGCTGAGTAAACAAATAAGCAAATACCATAGTCTTCCAGCTCCCCCTCTGTGGCTTTCACTTTATTTCACTACCTTTGAGTGGGAGGAAATTACTCTGGAATGCCTTCTGTTTTGCTCCCCTTTGGAGAAGGCCATAGAGCAAGGGAATCAGGATGGGAAAAGGGAGATAGATGGTTTGTGCCTTTATTTTTGCCACCTTGGATTGGGTGGTGGAGGGACTGAAGAGGTTGATTAAAATGCACCACCTTCTTGGTCTTGGATAATTGCAATTAATTATACTTGGGGCAGTGGTTTTATCATATTAAATTTGGGGAAAAGGCACAAGATGAGTCATGGAAAATTTTCTGATAAAATTGTGGAAACTTGGGACATCTGTGATTTTTTTTCCCCTTGCCTCACTCCTTTCCTACTTTCCCGATCCGCCCTCTTCTGCCTGCCAAGAGGGCTCCCTGCAGGGACCCATACTGAGAAGGCTCCCTTCCCTCCCTCAGCATCTACTCCCTAGGCTTCAGGTTTTGCTGAGTCTCACAGTCAATCATCCCCTTCCCTGTATTGTGGGAACACTGGAGCCCATCTCCTTCCAGGGGGCCAGCAGGTCACAGTTAATTTATGGAAACCTGTTGCATGCTCTAGACCATAGCTCCCCAGTTGCTCCCACAGAACCAAAAATCAGCTGCCTTTCCTCATAAATCACAGTCCTCTGTCCCCAAGGCTGTTGCGTCAGAAGGACTGAGGTGTGACCCTGGTCACGGGGAGTTATTGAAAGTCACTTGATGCTCTACCCTCTCACTGCCTCTCTGAGGTCCACTCTTGAAGTGACAGGCCCATAGACAGCCCAGAAAGTTGTACAGGTTCCCCTCAAAGATATTCTGAGACAGACAATAGTTAGAGGATGGCCAAAGAAGGGGAAGAAATATCATATTTTTCCTTGAAAATATCATGTTCTTCCCTTCCAGAGAAACACACCAATTCTGCGATGACAAACCTTTTTTTTTTAACCTAGAACATTTGTTAAGGTAATAATAATTATAATCACACTCACTCATTTTTATAGCACACTGAAGCATACACATTTCTTTCACATAATTTAGAATCAAAATGCTGTTTACACTTAATGTCACAGCATTCTCAAAAACCATCCTGCTGGCTATTTTTCTTCATCATGAAAATACTTCCCTTGACAATTACAGAACAATTGGTGCTGACTCAATTAGAGCCCGGGCTTCCCAGGTGGTGCTAGTGGTAAAGAACCCACCTGCTGATGCAGGAGATGTAAGAGCTGTGGGTTCGATCCTGGGTCGGGAAGATCCCTCAAAGGCAGGCATGGCAATCCACTCCAGTATTCTTGCCTGGAGAATCCCATGGACAGAGGAGCCTGGTAGGCTACAGTCTATAGAGTCGCAAAGAGCGGACACGACTGAAGCAACTTAGCACACACAGAGTTAGAGCTCACATCAAGATCTGCTCACCTGAAGATGGACACTAAGGGCCCACATTTCAAGAAATCTTTGGACACATTCAAAATGTCCCAGAGTGACCATACATTAAAAGAGAGTGTGGGTGGAAAAAATGTCAACATAGCCCTGACATGAGCTAGACAAAACATACTTTCCACTTATTAAGTATATTCTACGTGTCAAGCTATTTGCTAGACCCTTTACATGTAATTATACCTAAACCTCACCATAACTTTATGAGGTAGATAGAAATGGAGGCTCAGAAAAGACAGGTGACTTGGTAAGGCCATAAAACCAGTAAGTCAGGATATCTCAAGCTCTTTTCATGGCAGTCATGCAAAGATGGTTTCAAAGGATTCTAGCTCCATGGAATATTAAGAGCTATTCTACAGAAAGAAAAGGGTTCTGTGGTCAAATTAGAAGCTAGAAAAATGGTGGGCTGAACAAGGCTTCTTTCAATCAAGACCTTTTCAAGCCCTTAAAACGCCAATGTACGTTGTGAACCTCTAAGAGAAGGATGAATTTAAACAAATAGTGAACCTCTTGACAAAGAACTGCATAGAGCAGAAGTTCCTTACAAGAGTGGTTTTCAAAGTACAGTCTCCAGACCAGTGGTATCACCCTTTGGGACTTGCCATGCTCAGACTTAGAGAATCAGTCTGAAGTGGGGCCCTAGACTTTGCCCTTTCAGCAAGTTCCCAGGTGACACTGGTGATGCTGGTGATTCTGATACAGCCTATTTCTCAGGAGCAGTTTTCCAGGGAAGGCATTTTGATAAACCATAAAATAGAAGTACTATGTGGCACTGACTTTGGTATTTGGTTCTAGCAGCAAAAAGAAAGAAAGTGTGGCAGGCTCTTTTGCTTTTAAGTTTTTTTGGTTTTCTTTTTTTTAACGTGAACCATTTTTAAAATCTTTAGTGAATTTATTACAATACTGCTTCTGTTTCATGTTTTGGTTTTTTGGCCATGAAACATGTGGAATCTTAGCTCCCCAACCAGGGATTGAACCTGTACCCCTTGCATTGGAAGGTGAAATCTTAACCACTGAACTGCAAAGGAAGTCCCAAGGACAGGCTTTTATTGGGGCAAAAGGCTGGTCTTTCAGCTCGTAATTAGGAAGGGATAATAATAATCGTGGTTGTGATGGTTCCAAACTAGTTCTTTGAAACTGGAAAAGCCCATTTCAGCAAGAATCACTGCAACTGGTCAGGGTGCATGTCATGTCTCAGCTCTAATTCCCTGATAGAATTGTCCTCCTTTGATACAAGATGAAAGAGTAAATATTCTGCCATCATGGTGGATTTAATATTTCCCAGTTTTCTCATTATTGGTAAGGGGCGTAGAGGCTGGGTACTAAGAAAAAGAAAGAGAAGTCACTCAGTCATGTCCGACTCTTTGCGACCCCATGGACTGTAACCTACCAGGCTCCTCCATCCATGGGAATTTCCAGGCAAGAGTACTGGAGTGGGTAGCCATTTCCTTCTCCAGGGGATCTTCCCAACCCAGGGAATGAACCTGGGTCTCCTGCACTGCAGGCAGACACTTCACCGTCTGAGCCACCAAGGTTAGAGTCTGGGCTTTAAAGTGTGGATAAATTAAATACCACATGTAGAGAGTAGGGGGCCTCACTAGGTCCATAATATTCATGACAAAAGAGAAAACAAGAATGAATGAACTGCATAGTTCATGTCTATGCTCCAAGCTGGGGTGGACCTTGAACATATCCATATTCTCCCCTGGACCACTTCCCCAGAAGGACCAGGACTAGCAGCCAAGCAGCACCTCTCTAGTGTGTAGCCGGCTTTGAAATGTCCAGCGTGCCCAGGCCACATGGCCATGCAGACTGTTTTTTCCAGTCAGGCCAAACTTGCCTAAACTTGGACTCATAGTTTGGCAAGATCAACCTTGATGGTAGATCTGCCCCAAAGAAGGTTTATTTATTTATTTTTTTTACCAGCAATGTTCTACAGTAACCAAAATTCTGATGGTCCTCAACACCCAGACACTGGAAGAAACACATCATTCCAGGAAGCTACTTAAACGCCAAAGAAGACTATGTAAGATGGTATCTGTGAGATCAGCAATTCTGTGGATAAATAACTGAGGAACAGATGACTGTGTTCTAGAGATGATAAAGTTTCACTCCAATCTGTTCCAGGGGAACTTCTATTACATTGCTTGGAAGAAAGCATCCTTGAACAATTCTTCTGACCTGGAAGTGAGCCTAGCCCACATCTGCTAAATCTTCCTAAAAATAAATAGTGGGTATACTCAGTACCTGGGTAGTGAAAGGAAATTTGCGGGAAGCTCTGAGACTCTGGATTTATATAAGAATCACGTATAACAACAAGAGACTATCTCCTGCTGGGTATGGATCATAGACATCAAACCCACCTCTGAGTTGTGACTAAAGCCTTTGGAAGGTTTAGTCTCTTGGCCCATTGCAGTGATGAAAGGCACTTCTGAGTCACAACTACCACTTAAAATCCAGTAAAAATTTTGGGAACAGTGTATGTGGTTAATTTCCATCACAGATCTGGCACTAAAGTCTCAGCAGCCTCTGCTCCTTGGGTATACATATACTGAAGGGGAAGAAAATAAGAATTACTGAGCACCACTACCTTCACATAAAGCACTTTACATTGCAAGTTCATCCATCTTCAACAATACCTTAGGAGATAAATAATTACTTTCGCCATCTTACAGTTGAGAAGGCCAAGGCTCACCATGTTAGGTTACTTAACCTACCCAGCCTACCACTCTGCTACACACACATACACACAATAATGCATTAAGAAATCTTTAGCTTTGGCCTATTTTACTACTACAGCACAAAACACTTTATTGTAAATGCTGACATCTTAAATGATACTTTATATATCCCAATGACTGACAGCTATAAACACTGCTGAACAAACAGATGAATTTCTCACTCACAGCCTTCTTGCTTTCAATTCAAGATTCTCTACACAGTATTGCTGCTGCTGCTGCTGCTAAGTCGCTTCAGTCGTGTCCGACTCTGTGCAGCCCAATAGATGGCAGCCCACTAGGATCCCTCATCCCTGGGATTCTCCAGGCAAGAATACTGGAGTGGGTTGCCATTTCCTTCTCCAATGCATGAAAGTGAAAAGTGAAAGTGAAGCCGCTCAGTCCTGTCTGACTCCTAGTGACCCCATGGACCGCAGTCTACCAGGCTCCTCTGTCCATGGGATTTTCCAGGCAAGAGTACTGGAGTGGGGTGCCATTGCCTTCTCCACACAGTATTGCTACTAACCCATAACTATGTTCTTGGAGAACATAGACTTAAGAGACTAGATCTGATAGCTAGAGTGCCTGATGAACTATGGACGGAGGTTCGTGACATTGTACAGGAGACAGGGATCAAGACTATCCCCGGGATCAAGACTATCCCCATGGAAAAGAAATGCAAAAGAGTAAAATGGCTGTCTGAGGAGGCCTTACTGTGAACAGAAGAGAAGCAAAAAGCAAAGGAGAAAAGGAAACATATAAGCATCTGAATGCAGAGTTCCAAAGAATAGCAAGGAGAGATAAGAAAGCCTCACTCAGTAATCAATGCAAGAAAATAGAGGAAAACAACAGAATGGGAAAGACTAGAGATCTCTTCAAGAAAATTAGAGATACTAAGGGAACATTTCATGCAAAGATGGGCTCGATAAAGGACAGAAATGGTCTGGACCTAACAGAAGCAGAAGATATTAAGAAGAGGTGGCAAGAATACACAGAAGAATTGTACAAAAAAGATTTTCACAACCCAGATAATCACGATGATGTGATCACTCACCTAGAGCCAGACATCCTGGAATGTGAAGTCAAGTGGGCCTTAGGAAGCATCACTACAAACAAAGCTAGTGGAGGTGATGGAATTCCAGTTGATCTATTTCAAATCCTAAAAGATGATGCTTGAAAGTGCTGCACTTAATATGCCAGCAAATTTGGAAAACTCAGCAGTGCCCACAGGACTGGAAAAGGTCAGTTTTCATTCCAATCTCAAAGAAAGGCAATGCCAAAGAATGCTCAGACTACCTCACAATTGCACTCATCTCACACGCTAGTAAGGTAATGCTCAAAATTCTCCAAGCCAGACTTCAGCAATATGTGAACCATGAACTTCCAGATGTTCAAGCTGGTTTTAGAAAAGGCAGAGGAACCAGAGATCAAACTGCCAATATCTGCTGGATCATCAAAAAAGCAAGAGAATTCCAGAAAAACATCTATTTCTCCTTTATTCACTATGCCAAAGCCTTTGACTGTGTGGATCACAAGAAACTGTGGGAAATTCTGAAAGAGATGGGAATACCAGACTACCTGACCTGCCTCTTGAGAAACCCGTATGCAGGTCAGGAAGCAACAGTTAGAACTGAACATAGAACAACGGACTGGTTCCAAATAGGAAAAAGAGTATGTCAGGGCTGTATACTGTCACCGTGCTATTTAACTTGTATGCAGCGTACATCATGAGAAACGCTGGGCTGAAGGAAGCACAAGCTGGAATCAAGATTGCTGGGAGAAATATCAATAACCTCAGATATGCAGATGACATCACCCTTATGGCAGAAAGTGAAGAGGAAATAAAAAGCCTCTTGATGAAAGTGAAAGAGGAGAGTGAAAAAGTTGGCTTAAAGCTCAACATTCAGAAAACAAAGATCATGGCATCTGGTCCCATCACTTCATGGGAAATAGATGGGGAAACAGTGGAAGCAGTGTTAGACTTTATTTTGGGGGGCTCCAAAATCACTGTAGATGGTGACTGCAGCCATGAAATTAAAAGATGCTTACTCCTTGGAAGGAAAGTTATGACCAACCTAGATAGCATATTCAAAAGCAGAGACATTACTTTGCCAACAAAGGTCCATCTAGTCAAGGCTATGATTTTTCCAGTGGTCATGTATGGATGTGAGAGTTGGACTGTGAAGAAAGCTGAGCCTGAAGAATTGATGCTTTTGAACTGTGGTGTTGGAGAAGACTTTTGAGAGTCCCTTGGACTGCAAGGAGATCCAACTAGTCCATTCTAAAGGAGATCAGTCCTGGGTGTTCATTGGAAGGACTGATGCTGAAGCTAAAACTCCAGTACTTTGGCTACCTCATACAAAGAGTTGACTCTGATGCTGGGAGGGATTGGGGGCATGAGGAGAAGGGGACGACAGAGGATGGGATGGCCAGATGGCATCACCAACTCGATGTACATGAGTTTGGGTAAACTCTAGGAGTTGGTGATGGACAGGGAGGCCTGATGCGCTGTGATTCATGGGGTCGAAAAGAGTCGGACACGACTGAGCAACTGAACTGAACTGATGTTCTGGGATATTTTTCATCCTAGTCATCCTAGCTCTTTCATGAATTACCAAATTTCTTAAAGGGAAATGAATACTGAAACTCTTTAAGATGTCTCTTAAAATGCTGTAGAAGGCACTTCAGCTCTCCTTGCTGCAGATAAACCAGGTAATCTTGCTGCATGAAGTCATTCATTCATGCACACATTCATGTTCCTTTATTCACTCATTCTAATAACTCTTCATGAAACTTCTTTCACAAGTGAGACAGTGGTGCTGGGAGTGATGCAAGGGGTAGGCAGTACCTTGCAACAAGATAGCTTACAGTCCAGGGGAGATGGGAAAATGCAGTAAATATGAGAACATGAGATAGGCAGAGAGAAGTGCCATAAGAAGTGCTTGAAAAGCAATGTGGGAATTCAGAGGAGGCCAAGGTTGCATCAGGTGAGGAGGAATTAGAGAAGACTTCATGGGGGTGGCATCTGACATAGGCTTTCACAGATGGGTTAGAGTTGGTCAAAGATGAGCGGAGGGGGAAACCTTCCAGGTGAAGATAACTGTGAACTTAAACACAATGAGGTGGGGAAGCCACAGATAGATTTAGGGAGTAAGTGACAGTTTCTCAGTCGTGTCCAACTCTTTGCGACCCCGTGGACTGTAGCCTGCCAGGCTTCTTGTCCATGGAATTCTCTAAGCAAGGATACTGGAGTGGGTTGCCATTCCCTCCTCCAAATCTTCCTGACCCAGGGATCGAATCTGGGTCTCCTACATTGCAGGCAGATTCTTTACTGTCTGAGCTACTAGGAATTTAGGGAAAGGAGGTCTTATTCCACTTTTCTGGAGCAGAAAACACATGAGAGAAAATAACACAAAAAAGAAAACTGGTAAATTAAGTAAGAGTCAGGTCATGAAGAATCTGCAGCTAAACTGAGCTGCCACAGCCACTGTTATTCCCATTGTACCCCTGATTCCACAGGAGCTTAGGACCCATCAAGAAGGCCAAACCTACCCCCCAGACCCTTAGACTAGCGGCTCCCCTACTAGAACATAGCCTTGGCACCTGGCCCACCTAGTACAACACCTGGGACATATTAAGCCTTCAATAAAAGTTTGTTGGATTGAATTGGGAGGACAGAACAGAAATATTTCCAGTGGAGGAAGTTGAAGTTGGAGGGAGGTTCATGGCAAAGCTTTCTTTTAAAATCCAACGGTTAAATATAAATATAACACTGACCACAGCCTATGTATCAGAAATTACTCTATCCTGCTGCCCAAATTCCTATCACACCCAGAAATAATGGTGTAGCAAGCCCATTGCCCAATCCAAAGCAATCCTAAGAGAACACAGCAGCATTCTCTTTAGTGTGCTCTCTCCTCAGGGGCAGTCATTCCTCCAGGTATTACTCTATTAGAATCTAATGTAAACTCCAAATACAGCCCCGCTCAGCAAATGTTCATTTCATTCCAGGAAAACAGAGGTCATCAGGACTAGGCACGGAAGGAAATATCCCACAGCAGGAACATGTTACAACACTAGAGATGAGAAGATTGTCCCAGGTCTGGTTTGGACCGGGAATTATGTATTTTGGTAAGCAGGGCAGTGATGGTGGACTGTGTGACCTCAGTGACATTGATAAATGTATTATGGAGAGAAGCAGCCTTTTTTTTTTTTTTCCTGAGATTTCAGGGTCAGCTGTTTACTGTAGCCACTGCTACAGAACATGGAAGAATCTGGGGCCGAGACTGGAGGCCTAGAGGAGAATTTTTAAAGACCAGGGTAGAGTGGGTGGGTGCACTTGAGATTTTTTCATGTATTTGTGCAGATCAAGGAGAGTGTGATGTTTTGCAAAGCTTCTACTGAGCATTTTTTAAAGTAAATTAGCTGCAGCTGCTGCTGCTAAGTCGCTTCAGTCATGTCCAACTCTGTGTGATCCCATAGATGGCAGCCCACCAGGCTCCCCCGTCCCTGGGATTCTCCAAGCAAGAACACTGGAGTGGGTTGCCATTTCCCACTCCAATGTGTGAAAGTGAAAAGTGAAATCGCTCAGTCGTGTCCGACTCTTAGCGACCCCATGGACTGCAGCCCACCAGGCTCCTCCATCCACGGGATTTTCCAGGCAAGAGTGTTGCAGTGGGGTGCCATTGCCTTCTCCATATGTTAAAACACACAGGTACCATGAGGGAATGAAGATAGAGGCAATAGAGGTGATCTGAAATAATGGGAAGCACAGGAATTTTCCAGCTGACTCTGTGTGTGTGTGTGTGTGTGTGTGTGTGTTAGTCTCTCAGTTGTGTCCGAATCTTTGCAACCCTGTGGACTGTAGCCCACTAGGTTCCTCTGTCCATGGGATACTCTAGGCAAGAATCCTGGAGTGGGTTGCCACTTCCTTCTCCATCCAACAGACAGACCTATGTACAAATACTGGATCTGCAATTCTGAGCTTGGTCACTTTCAGTAAACTAAACTCTTAAGCTTTAGCTACTTCTTATGTTAAATGAAGGTAAAAACATTCATAGTATTGTTGTAATGATCAGGGAATAATGCAAATAAAACTTCTATCACTGTGCCTGATAAATAGTTCAGTTCAGTTCAGTCGCTTAGTCATGTCCAACTCTGTGACCCCATGAATTGCAGCACGCCAGGCCTCCTTGTCCATCATCAGCTCCCGGAGTTCACTCAGATTCACGTCCATCGAGTCAGTGATGCCATCCAGCCGTCCATCCTCTGTCATCCCCTTCTCCTCAGGGACCCATAAATAAATGGTAGTGAATTTTATGATTCCTAGTTCATAATCTCAATTCCAATTCATTTGGTGTCAGGTTTCCCCACTATCTTTTCATGTATCTTTATCTCTAAACTCAGTTTTCAGAGAAATCATGAAAACTGAGTTGCAAAGAAACTTAGGAGTCATAGAACCCAACATGGATATACTCCTAAAGGATAAATTAATATCCTTTCCTAAAACATCTTCCTGGCATGCGAGCTCTCTCTGTGCACCAAAATCAGCCCTAATTTATATGATCAAAAACACAAGATTCTGGGGAGGGAGGGTCATAGAAACACTCTGAAGAATGCCAAGTTAGAGTCACCAATATATGGCTTCTCTGTGGAAGGTAAAAGACATCCATTAATTTGGTAAAGGCTATCACTGTTTTAAAAATCTATTAAATACAGTGATTGGCACAGTAGAAGGGGTTATAAATAAACAAATCATGCAATTATTGCTGTTTGAATTTTGGCAAGATAATAAAAAGAGCAGGGGTATAATCAGGAAATAATAGAAAAGATCTGCAAGGCACCCCTGCAATTAGCGATAAACAGAACTTGGCTCCAAGTTGGAGCCCCAATATGTCTCTCATTAAAGAACCCTGGGACCTGTTCCTGGGGCAGACCTCTGCTAGCTTGGGGAGAAGTGAGGTAACCAAAATGTCAGTGCACACTCCCCCGTATTCAGATAATCTTTTACTACAGTATTATAACCACCTGGGCTGAAATGACTACCTTATGCTGAGTGAAGACCAATCCACAGTCTTCCGAAACTCTAATTGAGATGTTTCCTGTTCTCAGCTTTTTGACTCTTTCCTTTGTAATACCATAAACACACACACACACACACACACACACACACACACACAGAGGCATTGTGCAGTGGGCCCCTTCACTCATGTTTCCTTCCCCCTTTCACCTTCTTTTATTAATGGTACCTCTTAAAGAGATAAATGCTCCCACACAAGTGATACACTTAAACAGATAAATAGTCCACACTGGAGAGACACAGAGAGCATGAGAGAAAATCCTGTCTTATTAGACTAGAAACAGACACACTATATTAATGCAAAAAAATCAGCATATGGTTCTAATAGGCTTTCTTAAAATGATTTATCAGCTGTGATTAAGCCCTCAACTAGCATGTCTATCTTCATAAATAAAGCAGAAGTGTACCTTGCTCTCAAATGTATCTGCAGTATCTTATTACCTAGCCCTGCAGAGTGCACTCCACTTACAACACGGCTCTGGGGAGCCAAGAATTTGTGTGCAATCACAAAGTGTGTGCTCTAAAGAGACTGCCAAGATTTAGGACTCTTATCTCTGAGATAGTCTTACTAAAAATCCATTACAATGAAGGTTTATCCCCTCTCTCAGTGCCATGGAGCTCGGCATGGCTGAAATATGAACAGGTAATTAAAAGGATATGCCTGATTTTACAGTGAGCCCAGTGACACAGAATCACCAAACAGCTGTTGGGAAAGGCATTTGGCACAGGGCGCAGGTTACCTCTGTTGGGGGTGGGGGGGCCGGAATGTAGAAAACGAAGACCATTTGAAGAATCAGAATTGGTCTCTTAATTCTTTTCTATGGAATGGAAAGACAAATGCAAATATTAGTTATCTTGGTCTAGACCTCATTCTCTGGCTGGCTAATATGTCAGATGGTCTCAGGGTCACCCATGAAAAGGGCTTAACAAACATCCCCCACCCCCGGCTGCTGAGGAAGTCAGGGCTAGGACTTCCAAAGGAAGGAGCAGAAACTGGGTGAAAGAGTTGTGAGCAGAGTAAGCCATCAACAAATGTTTGAAAACTATAGAGAATCAACCATTCCATATGCACAGGGCATGGTTCTGTTGGAGTGGAATTTACTCTTTAATTAAAAGCCAGTAAGTCCGGAGGACGAATAAATCCCACAGAGTCCAAGTAAAGTATTTGACTGGCAAACTTCCTTTCAAGCCATTCCTAATATACACCCAAAGCCCCCGTCATATTCTTCCCTTCTAACACCCACCTGTAGGCTCAGATCAGAAACATATAGGATGTCCCAAGTTCTGTAAGCATTTCTCGGGCTTTTCTCTACACTTTCAGTTTGACCGAGATAGAAATGTGTTGATCTCCGTGTTCTCTGACAGCCACAAACCACTGTTGATTCAGGCATGCTTGCTGTAGCATCATCAGATTCTGCCGAAAGGCAGTAGACATGAGGAGGGGCAACACCTAAAATCTCACAAGAGAAAATAGTGCTTGGACTCTTCAACCAATGTTATTAGCAGATTTTTCTCTGTAAAATGCACCCGGGTAGCTGTAGTCTGTGAATGTTAGACTCAATTAGGAGAACGGCACTAATGAGGTCAAAGCAGCTCCTCTCTCCTGTGATCACAGACTGCACTCCTGGCCCTGGCCAGCTGTCTGGCAATATGTGCTTCTGGTCACAAGGGGGTCCATGGGAGGGTGTGTGTGTGTGTGTGTGTGTGTGTGTGTGTGTGTGTATGTATGTGTGTGTGTGTGTGTGTGTGTTTGTATCTGTGCACACCCATCACCGTTAATGGGAAATCACCCCAAGTTTACACCCAACTGAGGGATAGAGCAGGCATGCTGCCTTCAAAATCAGAGGGCAGCAGGCAGCTGTACTTGGGACATCAAAAGTCTCTTTTATCTGGTGTTGAACTGGACACAGGGAGCAACCCACAGTAGTAGTCAGAAAAGCAAGGACTTATTCACAAAGCCTGATGGCCCATTTTGCCTAAGACATGTACTTGTGAATGGTGTGCATTACTATGACACAAATAAAAATGTCTAGCAGAAATCTGGATCAAGGAGCTGTCCCCCTCCTTCCGCTGTGCAGGGGAGAAATGCTCTTTGACGCTGTGACATCACTACTGCTGAACTGACTCTGTGAGAGCACACTTGGATTTCTGGCCCAGAACCCCTTTCAGGACACTTCTTTCGGGCAATAGCAGAAAAAATGTACAAGGTGAGATGCAATCGTAGTATGTGAATCTAACACCATCTATTTAGAATCAGCTTTATTTTCTATGCTCCAGATCTCAATATAGTTGAACTTCATGTGCTTATAACTCCAAGGTAGCTAAAAAGTCCAGTTTACTGGTGAGAAAATAGTCACACCTGACTTTTAGAAAGTGATGGGACGGAGTCTGGATTTCTGGCTCTCCTCCTAAATCTAGACAACACTCCGCCTTAGTTCTCCACAATCCACACTGGGGCTGTTGCAGTGAGCCCAGGAAGAGCTGGGAAGCTGTTTTCAGGGGGAGCAGCTGCACAGAGATAGCATGGTGCAAGTCACATTTTGGCACAGCACACTACAAGAGAGGCTGCCAGAATTTTGGACTGTCTTGTTCCCTTTCAGTCACTTGGGGACCAATCAAATGGGGCTGGAAGGGTGGGGTTCATAGGCACTCTGCTTCGAAGAGCACAGCAGATTCCAGGTTTGCCATGAAAAGTACAGGAATGTCTGAACCAACTGTGCCACTGAATCCAGCAATTGCTCACATTCGTAAATCCTCTGGGAAAGTTCCTAAGCTCTGTGCATAACAAGAAATTCCAAGAGAAGCCAGGAAGGGGATGACTTCTTTGAGAGCAGCAATGATTCAAAATGCCGGGCACTGTGTCGTCTGTAGTCAATCATCTGAACAGGCGCACCAAAAACATGACTGCTTTTCTTCTTTGGGGACTGGACTGTCTGCAGAGCCCAAATAAGTCCCCACCCAAACATCAAGCCACAGGGAACGGAGGCACCTGGCACCAGCTCTGGCAGGAGCGGTCAGCACTGTGATCAGCTTTCAAAGTTTTCATGTAACAGATGGTGTGCTCTGCCCGTGACTCAGATCTCAGGGATGCTTGGGCTGCAGCCACATGGAACCCAAATGCAGGGTTCACCCCACTTCACAAAGAAGACTGGGGAAGCATCCACCAAGACAGACAATGAAGGGAGAGCTTGCAGGTGGGAAGATCCATCCTTCTAGCACCAAAGCTGTCCAATAAAACAGCTCACATTCGCCTTCAGGTCAAAAGGCAAAAATCATATATGTACACAAGAGTCTGATTCTGCCAACACTAGTGAGTTTTATTAGAAAATGTGTCCTTAGAGGAGACACTGAATGTAAAGACCTTTCAGCATTTCATTTCACTCTAGAGACAAATGAGAAACTGGCCCCCATCAGATAGAAGAGCCCCAAGTTTACCTGGGCTAAAAATAGACTCTGACATCTCAGAAAGCAGAGAACAAAGGGAAGCCCAGCAGTGTTCTGGGGAAGACTGCAGTCGATATTCCTCGGATGCGAGGATCCTCCTAGTCCTAGAGTGGAGCACCAGCAGGTGACACAGTGCCTGGCTACCCAGGGAATATCCTGACCCCGCTCCAATCCAAAGAGCTTGTGAGCCCCTCTGGGTCAGCTCCTCAAAGTGTAGGAAGGTGTTTCCAGGGGAGAAAATCCACCATTTCTTAAACCCCTAGGCTTTTGGGTTTCGGTGGTAGTTGGTTTAAACAAGGAAAATGTCCCTCCAGGGTTCTGGCACTAAAATCAGTAAATATCTCAGGTTTGAGTTGACAGTCAATGTGCTGGAAATATGGACAGGAAGAATGTATGGAATCTCAGTTCCTGGCCTCAGCCTTATCAGTATGGAAATAACTTAACAGCACACAAATGCTAAAGCGGAGTTCCCAGAGTAAATCACTCCCATACCTGCTCCTAACCACACTTAACGCTCACCTGGATTTATGAGATGATAGAAGCAGAGACTCTCACAACTATTATATTCTTTTCCTTTTCTCTTTCACAGGGTCAATTTTTTTCCTCATGTCTCTGTGAGGGGCCCAGGTAAGTGATTCTTAGCTGCAGACGCTCAGCGCCAACTAACATGTGGTCCAATTTTCTAAATGTGAGTGTTGTTTTTTTGCCTAGAACGGAAGCTTCATCTTTTAGTCATTTTGTTTTAATTCAGCCCAGAAAACAGATCTGTTTCCCTGCTTGCTTTCAGAAGCATGAGTGCAGGGCCTCATGGAGGACAAGACTCACTCCCTCAGCAGATGCAAAGCCTTCGCCCCAGGTACACACCCGCCAACCTGTTTGGTGGGTTTCGAGTCTGGAATCACTCATAGCTACAAATAGATTCTTTCAGAGGAGAGTGTCCATTTGCCATTGTGATTCCACTTGGGTTAATCCTTTGAAATCCTCGCTTGGCTTTACTACCTTCTAGACAGGTAAATAGTGACTATAACCACTTGAGATCCCAACCAAACCCCAAATGGGAAAACTACCCCATGAGAAAGTCTCCAGCTGGGAAAAGCTGCCCTTTCCTCGACTCTTAAAGCTGAGATTCGTAATTATTTTAGTGAGTAGCCTCCCAGACAAATAATTCAATTGGGCTAATTTTCAGCTACAGTCAGGCATCCTGATGGGAAGGCAGGCCAAACAAGGCATCTGCACAACCCGAGTCTGGGTTGCCTGGGGAGCATCAGGGCTCCATTGTGTTCGGGGCCATTTTCAGTTTCTTTTCTTAGTCATTTTTAAAGTGCCTCTTCCCATCCCATCCATCCTTGCTTTTGTGTGTGTTTGTGTGGTATATGTGCTCAATCGCTCAGCTATGTCCAACTTTTTGAGGCCCATGGACTGTAGCCCACCAGCCTCCTCTGCCCATGGGATTTTCCAGGCAAGAATACTGGAGCAGGTTGCCATTTCCTCCTCCAGGGGATCTTCCTGACCCAGGGACCAAACGCACATCTCTTGCTTCTCCTGAACTGGCAGGGAGACTCTTTACCACTACTGCCACCTGGGAAGCCCCATCTCTGCTTAGGAACTTTTAGATGCATTCCATGCATAGAGTCTCCTAGAATCAAAACTGTGTTTAACAGGTCCCAACGCACTCCCTTTTATACTGATGATATCCTACACCAACCCCTCTACCTGTTAACAAAGACAATACCTGGAGGAACTTTCAACTTAACCACAAGCAAACATTTTCAACAGCAATTTTTTTTTTAAACAGATAAACATTTCAGTTTGTTTTCACTTGTTAAAAAATACATCTAATTTTGTGATAATACTTAAATCTAGGTATCTCTTAAAGTTGGGTTAAAAGTCAAAACATCTTAGAATGCTCATGGGTAACTCAGTAGGAGGTAAAGATGAGCTAGACTTGAAGTGATAGAAATGGAAAATAAAGAGAAGTCATGAGGACTCTGGCCTAAGGAAGTTGATGGGACCCAGTGAGGGAAGCAAAGGATGGAGGGGAGATAAAGCTGCCGCCTAAGATGGATGAGGGTTTCCCAGGTGGCATTAGTGGTAAAGAATCCGCCTGCCAATGCAGGGGTCATAAGAGACACAGGTTTGATCCCTGGGTTGGAACAATTCCCTGGAGGAGGGCATCGCAACCCGCTCCAGAAGTCTTGCCTGGAGAATCCCTTGGACAGAGGAGCCTGGCAGGCTGTAGTCCATAGGATTGTGCAGAGTCAAACACAACTGAAGTGACTTAGCATCACGTACAAGGTGGATGAACTGTGCCTCTGACAGACCCAGACAGAGGGTGGGGCTCATTGTGGCAGTGAGTTTGTACAGGAAGCTTTGAGCACAGTACTGGGCATAATGAGTTATAAACACCAGTGGCGTATTCAAATGAGAATGCTAGTAACAGCTGGAGAGTAGAAATGGTGAGGACTAGATGCACAGATAAAGGAACTGTTGGGTAAGTTGATGGTTGGGTTATGAGAACGTATGAGTTTTCTGAAGAGAAGGTGTAAAGAAAAACCACCTGGAAGCGGATACAGCAAAACACAAGGAAGCAGAGAGAGGACAGAGAAGGTAGGAGAAAAGCCAGACTACACATCCCTACTGCTGGTGCTGCTGCTGCTGCTAAGTCGCTTCAGTCGTGTCCGACTCTGTGCGACCCTGTAGACGGCAGCCCACCAGGCTCCCTGGGATTCTCCAGGCAAGAACACTGGAGTGGGTTGCCATTTCCTTCTCCAATGCATGAAAGTGAAACGTGAAAGTGAAGTCGCTCAGTCGTGTTCGACTCTTTGCGACCCCATGGACGGCAGCCCACCAGGCTCCTCCGCCCATGGGATTTGCCAGGCAAGAGTACTGGAGTGGGTGCCATTACCTTCTCGCTCCCTACCCTTGGCCCCCCTTAATGGGCACCTATCAACTCTTCTTGTCTCTAAGTAGTTTATTCTTCTGTATTTAACATGGGGAACATAGCACTGCCATAACCACCTATAATTATTCCCTGTTAACAAAAGGGACCAAAATCAAAGTTATCATTAACAACATGTTCAAAATGTCAGTTGTGTCAGATATGCTTCAAAGGTATAGAAATACTCTGATTATTACCATACCTAGTCACAACTGAACAGGAAATCCTGGTGTGAGAAAATACTACTGTATTCCTCAACATTTCCAACACAAATAGGGGTTCCCAAAATCAATGCCAAGTTTCCTCTAGCAATCTTCATGCTGTATCTTATAATCCAATCTTCCAAATCTCTTCTACTTCTCACCTTCAAATGACAACATCAGCACCTCTTAGGAAAATACTCATTTCTGCATGGAATGAATACAAACCTTTCTAATCAAACTTAAACCTCTGAAAACCTCATTTGGTTCTCAGAAAGACCCAGGCAGATACCTCAGTCTTGCCAGAACAAACATCATGTGATAGCAAATATAAATAAGACCCATGACAAAAAAGAAAATCAACTCAAGGACAATAAAATCTGCCATTCACAAGCTAAGAGACATTTATTTGCCATTATAAATACCACCATCCCCTAATAATTTGGCTCCTAACACTGGCTAAAGGCAGGCCCATGAATGGCCAGATGATTTAGCATTAGAAAGTAAACCTGCAGCCTCAAGAGATGTTTTGTCTGTAATGTGAAGGTTATGTTGTGAAGACTCATCCATTAAGGTCCAAGTTAGACAAATATACAAACTGTCTAAGGGAGGAGATGAGCAAACTCCCAGTACCCGTCTGGGTCAGTTCTCCTCCAAGCCATGGGCCTTCCTCATCATTCACATAAAAGGGACTTGATTTTATGTGCTCACTCTTTGCAAGGCAAAGACGATGGATTTTGCAATTCTGAGGATACCATGACTTTCCACCGAAAAAAAAACCTCACAAGACATACAGATGAAAAAAACAACTCTATGAGTTGTTTTCCATTTCCACTCCATTTTAAATTGAGGCTGAGCCTGAGATCACTTCATGATTCACTGACATATATGCAAGTGGATACCAACTCTTAATAATCTCTGTTGAGATTGTGCTCATTAATCCTAAATCCCAGGGAACCAAAACTCATGAACTAGCTTCCAGTTCATCCACTGCTTTAGTCATTCCCCTGAGTGGGATGCAAAGACCAAGCCAGCTTCTCTTCCAGCATCAAATTCCATCTAAGATGAGGGCAAAATTTAAATCTATAAGGAGAAAGCAGAAGTGCTTACATGACTAGTGTGCTGAAATGGAGGGGGAGGACAAGAGAATTCTTACGATATAAGGGTTAGATTTTCCAGTTATTGGGGTAGGGGAAGAAATAGGCCGTCATCTCTCATAATGTTCCCAATGGGCGTTTCCTTTCAGTCATGCTGATTTTTTTTTAAGGCATGAAAAGATGAAAAACAATCTCATCTACTAGAATTTAGAGAACCTGGTGGCATTTTCAAAACTGGGATAAAACCAAGTTTAGATTTCAGAATTTTCTTTTTCTCCAGACTTGTAAGGCAGGGGTTAGGGAGAAAAGGCGGGGAGGGGGGCTGTATTGCACAAATATAGAAGCAACATGTTAACATACCTGGAAATATACAGCTGTTGCAAGTTTTCTCAACTTGCTATCTCTTACTTTTCACCCTGTGCCACCCACAAGTTGCCACTCACACCTCCCCCAGAGAGCAACCATGCCCACTAGTAGCTGATACAGCAAGACTGTAACAAAGGCAAAGCACCTCCCTCTCTGGCCCCTCTCTCCCCAAGTAACTGGTGGTGTCAGGTAACATGATTTCCAGGTACAGAATATAATCAGATTGAGCAGCTGACTTTTCTGAGCTGAGGCTGACCTGGCTATGCCCTGTTCCATGACTCCTGTTGAGCTGGGATCCAAGATCTTAAGATTGTAGCTTGTCCCCTGTTCCCATGTTTAAACAGTCAACACCCTCTGGGAATAGACTGCACTTTTCATCATTTGGGTAGGAATTCTAGAGGATGGAAATGTCCTAATTTGCTATTGCTGCATCAGCATAATGAGTCAGATTTAGATCCTAGGGGAGTAGAACAACACTTAGCACTTATATACCGTGCTTTTCATCTTCAGGGTCCCTCACTATGTTAGGCTGTAATGCTATATTTCTCTCAGCAAGATAAAGGAGTTCATTTCTAGTACTTTCAACTCCTCTTCCTTTCTTAAACACACACACACACTCACACACAACTGTTATCACATGATGAAGCTCTCTCTCTCCTTCTAGACAGGCACTGTTGGAGCTCTTCTGTAAAAAAGAAATCGAATGTGAAAGGTCAATTCATCCCTTAAAAAAATCTTTTGTTTTTGTTTTTTCCACTAATGTGGAACATGAGATCCACATGCAGATTGTCAGTTACTGGTGTCTATTCAGTATTACTGCCTGGGTTCCCATACGTGCCTCTCCATGTCTCATAGTCTTCTGTGTCATCTCTGACCACCGAGGAGAGTTGAAGACTGTCTTGGAGGATTCTGGAGGACTCTGCCAAGTTCCATACTCAGACCTCTTCTCTACCTCATCCCCATTCACCCCAGCCCAGGTCATTCCACTGAGTCTCGTGCCTTTAAACACCACCTCCCAGGCGGCTCAGTGGTAAAGAATCTGCCTGCCAGTGCAGGAGACGTGGGTTTGATCCCTGAGTTGGGAAGATTCCATGGGTCAGGAAGATCCCCTGGAGAAGGAAAAGGCAACCCATTCCAGTATTCTTGTCTGGGAAATCCCATGGATAGAGGAGCCTGGAAAGCTACAGTCCATGGGGTTGCAAAGTAGCTGAACACGAATTAGTGACTAACAACAAAAACAACATGCCAATGACCCAGCAATGTATATCTTTAGACAGGTCCTGTATTACATATCCATATATCCATCTGCCCAGTAGATATTTCCACTTAACAAGTTTACAAAGCATCTCCTCAATTTGCCTTCAAACTTGTTTCTCCCACAGGCAACTCCATCCTTTCAGTTGCTGAGGTCAAAAACCTGGTTTTATCCTGAATTCCATCTATTACTTCCCAGGCCTAATTCATCACCAGTTCCTGGTGGCTCTATCTTCAAATTAATCCAGAATCTAACCACCCCTTCCATCTGCACCTTGGACCAATCTGCCATCATCTTTAACCTAGACTCTTTGAGTACCCTCCTAACTGGTCTTACTTTGCTATTTCCTTCCAACAATTTACTTTCAACTTGGCAGCCAAGTAACCTTTCTTACATAGTAAGTCCCCTATATACAAACCTTCAAGTTGTGAAATTTCAAAGATTCAAACATGTATTTGCATGTCCAACCATGTAGGTTAGTTCACATGTCTGGGGTAATACTGTCACATGTGCACGTCCTCTACAGGTGGTTGTGCTTTTGTGTACTTTACTGTAGAGTACTGTATAGATTTCAGGACTGCACTATCTTTATTTCAAGCCCAGGATGTCCACAAACATGCATAAAAGCAGTGGTGATATAGTTGGCACTGCTAAGAAGTACCAGCTGTTGTACTGTACTCCTGAACTTTTCAAGGTACTGTAAGATTTAAAATATTTTCTTTATTTGGGGGGTTTGTTTTTTACGTATTATTGTGTGAAACCTATTACAGTACAGTACTATATAAGTGCTTGTGTTAGTTGGGTATCTAGGCTAACGTTATTGGACTTAGAAACAAATTGGACTTTCGCTCTCTGGGAATGGAACTCGTTCGTATATAGGAGATCTGCTGTATGTAAGTCAGATGCTATGATACCTCTCCTTACAGTTGTCCTGTGGTTCTCCATCTCACTCAGACTGAAGCCTACTTGGCCTTCTTGGATATGACCCTGCATGCCCACTCTGCCCATCACTGTTCCTCCAGCAAAGAGCACCCTCCAGCCTCAGGGCATTGCACTTATTGCTCTCTCTACTCTCCTCCCCAGTATACAACTGGTGCTGACTTCTTCCTCCTTCAGGTCACAGCTCATGTTCGCTCACCAGTGATGCCCCCCAGATCACTCCCAACACTCCCTGTGCCCCTTCCCTGAAATATTTTTCTCTACAGCACTTGTCACCTTCGGACATGTGATATATTCTATTGTTTTTACTTGTTTACTGTTTGTCTTGTCCATGAGAAGTAAGCAACTGGAAGTCAGGGATTTTTTTTTGTTTTCTGTTTTAAAATCAGCTTTAGTCCATATATTCACCAGTGCCTTGGACAGTGCCTAGCACATGATGGGCTCTCAAAAATATTTATTGTGTGAATAAATGATGAACAAAAGTTTCTCATCTGTTTCAGGACATGCACTAGCCTGACTAGGCAAGTTGAGATCTGTGATACTGCTGGTGAGGAATGCTTTTTCAAGAGAAAAAATATATCTCTAATTAAAGAGTTTTGAAGCTATGGGTTTATGCTAAGGTGAAAGGTTGAGGCAGTTATGGAATGCGTCATCTGCTATATAATATATGCTGTGGATACATATACTGGGGCTTTTCCATTGGTCATTACCTGCCTCTAGCCTGTCCTCACTCTGTACACATATTGAGATACTTTTGGAAATGTATCAGGATTAAAGACAGCCTGTCGAACAGAATTTTTCCCAACAGACAGCCACACAGGCTAAACAACAACCAACTCCCTATTTGCTCTTTGATAGAACTTTCTAGACCAAACTTCAGCTAGAATTTCAAAGGTGGAGGAAAGGACCAGCTCAGTCTTTCTAACGTTTCTGTATAAAGTATTTAGCAAGTTCAAGCAAAAATCTTTTTAAACCAAATTTTCCATATAAACAAAGCCATCTCCCACTTTACAAAATAAAACTTGCTGAGGGAACTAACGGTCTTCCCAAGTGGCACTAGTGGTAAAGAACCCACCTGCCAATGCAGGAGACATAAGAGACATGGGTTTGATCCCTGGGTTGGGAGGATCCCCGGAAGAGGGCATGGCAACCCACTCCATTCTTGCCTGGGGAATCCCACGGACAGAGGAGCCTGGCAGCGTATGGTCATCACAAAGACTCAGACAGGACTGAACTGATTTAGCATGAAGGAACTATTGCAAATCTTCTATTAACAGTCTCAGAGGAAAATAAGTTAGAAGAGAGTTGGAATGTAGATGTGTAGCAAAACGAATACAGTATTGTAAAGCAAAACAAACTAAAAAAATAAAAATTAATTAAAAAAAAAAAGGAATTGTTATCTGAATGTGCAGCAAAAGGGACAAAGGAGGAGACAGAACTTAATGATGACAAGGTATGCCCTTGAGAAAAGAATTTGTATTCCAGGACTTCCCTGGGGGTTCATTGTTTAAGACTCCATCCTTCCAATACTAGGGGCACAGATTTACTCCCTGGTCAGGGAACTAAGATCCCACACACCTCCCAACCAAAAGATTTGTTTTAAAAAAGAACTCGCATTCCTACTATTCAAGTGGGGAACAAATAAGCGAAGTAGGAGCTGGTGGTGACAGTGTGCCAAGGATGTTGGAAGCTGGAGAAATGTGGATGAAGGGATGAGTAGAAATATGTTGGCAGATGAGAGAGCATCTCCTACTCCACATTTCCCCATCATGTGGCTTCCAAGGAAATCACCAACACACCAACATACACAAGAAGTCACCAACACAGCTCATTTGGCCGTTGGATGAGTCACCCTGCCTTAGGCCTCAAGAAAGTGCCTACTTGTGTAGTCATGGCCACTGAGGCTGGATTTGGCCCACTGGTTTGAACAAGGCAGCGGAAGAGGAAACTTCAACAGTCTGAATGCTGTCCAACTTCCAGTGCATGCAAGTGAAGTCGGGGTGTGAGACACTGGTCTCCTGAGAGGCCCACCCCAAAACCATGGGGGAAGCTGGCTGCAGGATCCCCCACCCACATACCCTTCTCAAAGTCATCACATGACTAATGTTGCTAAGAGCAACATTTGAAAGAGAAGAAAAACATTTTTCTTCAATGGCAATAGTCCTCCTCAACTTTGCTTGCCTGAATATTTTAACACTTTTTTGTACTCAGTCCACAGAGAATCAAAAGCACTCACATACACAAAGAAAATGTAGATCATGAAAATGTCACTCTACATTAAAAACTGGGACCAGAGGAAATATAAACTGGAACTGAAAGTCTAGTCTGTGGGGAAGTAAAATGCTCATTACCGTGTTCTAAAAAGTTCTCAAAGTTAAACAGTCAGTTTGACTTCGTGTTAATCAAGCAGTCAAAGCAAAAAGAGAAACAGAACTGGTTACAGAATTCTCATGTCCACAAGGAGAAAATATTTCAGTTCCTCAGGGGAAGCAAACCGTTTCCTGGAATTCAGATCTGTAAGAATTTCCTCCCCTGGGGCTTCATATAGGAGATGGTGAGTACTATGCAAAGAAGATCTAAAACCACAACCCGATCATGGGCTTCTAAAGCTGCTGTTCTTGGTAAATATCTGCAGGAAAATCACCGGCATACACTGACTAAAACCCTCCCGTCAGAAATGAAAACAATATGGACCAAGTATACACCTTACTTATAGTTCAGAAGAAGCCAGTCTTAACTATCTCAAGGAATAAATGAACTTAATCTCTCAGTTGTCTACATATGTCATGTCCATCAGGAAAGCTAAATTTATTACTCAACCAGAGTAAATTTACTAGACCTTTTGGTTCCTCTCTTCCTTGCTATTTTTATGGTTTTTAAAAATCTATTTCTATTGCAATGAAATATAGAATGCATGCCTTCTATTTTTATTTAGTTAAAAATTTTAAGTACTCAGAACAGCATCTGGCAAATAAGTGCTAAATAAGTGTTTGTTTTAAAAAAAGGCCCTTCACTGGGTTGGGGCTGGGGAGGTAGGAGATGGTCAAGTATGAATAACTAATTATAAATAAAATGAGTTACTTGAGATTTTATATCCCTCTTGTAAACTATTTTCAGGATTTTTCCTAAAGCAGTACAGACTGAATACAGACCCTCGGCTATCGTGATGTGAGAATGTGACATGAAAAATCTGGTGGAGAGGGATTATTGTAATTTCACATAGAGGGAGATTCAAAGGTTTTGAAACACTTAAGAAATATCAGAGCCTTTTAAAATTTCTTCTCCGGATGGAACAGCTGGAAATTCAGAATCCATTACAATGTAGCTGGTACCTCCTTTCAACCAGCTTTCACAGTTTAAGTCTCTGGGCATGGGATATGTCTAATGTGTTGTTTAGTACAGAGTGGGCATTCAATAATGGTCTATAAAAACAAACTAAAAATACTAAAAAGCTTCATTATCTTATTTACTTGTGCCTCCATTCTTTTCACTAATCTGATACAGTGATTTTTTAAATGCCAGCACAACATTACAATAAAAAAGAGTATATTCTGGAGGGATTCATAAAGTAGATTTTCTACATTTGTAAGAACAAATAATGCACACTTATAGTGAACCTATTTATTTCAATAACAACAAATACACGATAATATGGCCAAGAAGGAATGGTGAAATGTGGTAGAGAGACACCAGGAAGATGACAGAAATCAGACAGTTATAGCCTGGGTCAAGACCAGATAAAATCCTCTCTCCTACTGCTCTGATCCTTCACTTGTCATCTTACCCTCTGGTCCTCGTCTTCTGCACTTACCACCCATGGAAATCTTGCTATTATTCAGCAAAGGAAAACAGCTAGTTTTGAATGGAAAATTCCAGGAGTTTATCTGACTCAAGTCAAGAATAATTATGATTCATGCTGATGTATGGCAGAGACCACCACAACACTGTAAAGCAATTATCCTCCAATTAAAAAAAAAGAATCAGGATAATTTTTTGGCTTGAATTCCATATTTCATATAATCTGCTTTTCCCATGATTTTTCTACCACAACCAGAGATTCATCCATTAAAAAAAAGAACATAAAGCACTTGTAAATGGATAAAATGCTGTTTCACAGCCACATCAGCACAACAATGCCACCTAGTTTCAACACAGACATGTCTAGCAGGTGCTAGAGGAAACACTTGTCCAGGCATCCAAGTGAACCTACCCGCTTGCTGCTCTCTTCCTCCTGAGCCTTCCTGAACTCATGCTCTAGGGAGCAGTCCAACTCATGAAGAGCCCCACCTCCTCGCAGTTCTTCAGGAATCTCGTTGGGGTTGGAGTCTGATCTGAAAACAGAGACCAAATGATTAGACAGGGGATCGTTTCCTCAAAGGCCAATGGCAAGCACGACCTAATTCACTAATCGCCTCCACTAGCCTTAATGACAATGCCGAGTGGCCATCCATAACTTTCCAGCCCTTTACATAAAATTAGAATATGGAAGAAAATAAAACCATAAAGCCCAGAGAAAGAATATGATGTGTAGGAGCCTATAGCACATGAGGGGTTCCCTCTGGAAAACTTCAAGTGAGGAGAAGCCACTGTTGACTTTCCGGGGTTCATACCGTTTGAATGCATGTTGCAATGTGTAGAATTTTTTAATTGGAAAAAACAATTTTGCTCAAATAAGGCCAAAAAAAAATCTAGAGTCAATGTTAAGCCTGACTTTAGGGAGCTGAGAGGATAAAATATTTAATAAATGTTTATATTAAACAAAAAGAAGGAAGCATGCATTTGATTCCTTTTTCTTAATGGAGAATAGAGATTTAGCAATTCTCTCTCTCATTTTGAGAGTCACAGAAGGATGATGAACGGTTCCAAGACAAACACATTCAGCTTCCATCCCTCAAAAATATAATTATTAATTTTATTTTCCTCTGCTATAGCCAAAAGAATGTTCAGAGAAGACATTTTAAAAGGAATAGAATTTCTTTCATATTCGTGATGGTCTGGAGAGTTTACCACTTCAAAACCTGGAGGATCTGAAACCACTATTTGTGTCTTAATATTATGTACACATTCTCTAGACTCTAGGTCTCATAAGATCCTATAGGTAAGCAGTGTAGAATCACACTTTTGTAATTATTAAAGATAGTTATATTCCTAGTAAAAGTATACTTACATGAACAAGAATAAAATTGTGTTAATTGCACTTCTCTCAGTAACAGAAGATTAAAAAAAACAGAGAGGACCACTTCCTAGTGGGAAGCCTGGCCATGTCAATTGTCTTGCAAGTGAAGAAAACTGAAGCCTGAGTGATTAAGGGTCTTATGCAAGATATTCCGGGTAGATGTAGCAACCCTGGTATTATAACCAAGGGCTTGGTGCTATTTCCATTATGTACATGCATTATTCCCATCTGAGTCTATGGCAGACACTGCTAGATGGATTACAACACTTGTCCAACGGTCTACAGTCAGCCTCAAATCTCTTTCTGGACAGTCCTCTAAGTCATCAACACCAGTCAACTGCAGAAAGTCCCCAAGTTGCAATGAAACTGCAGTTTTGGCATTCTCTTTATATGTGCCTATATGACCAGAAACTAAAATCCTATTTCATTTTCTAAATCATAAAGAGAGTAGTTAATTTTAGTAAATTATCCATTGAAAGTCAAAGAATAATTTTAATGTCTATGAAGCTGAAAAAGACTTGATATTTCCATTTAATGAGCCTTTCCAAGGCAATGTCTCCTGATACACTGTGGGCATGGGGCTTTCCTACCTGTTAAGGACTCAAATGGTTGACTTGGATTCAAATGCAACAAAATATCTACCTGCATTCTTCTCCATTCTTAGTCTAGTCTCCAAGATATTGAGCTCCCTTTGTAGTACATGGCGAGCCAGTAGGAGAGCCAGATGATTATAAATTGGACAGTACATATAAAAGATATGCAAAGGATTGGATTTTGCTAAAAATGGTTTTATTAAAATGTACATTCATTTATTAAGCTATACATATATTCCTACATGGGCTTCCCTAGTGGCGCTAGCATCAAAGAATCTTCCTGCAAGTGCAGAAGACATAAGAGATGCGGGTTTGATCCCTGGGTTGGGAAGATCCCCTGGAGGAGGGCATGGCAAACCACTCCAATATTGTTACCTGGAGAATCCCAGGGACAGAGGAGCCTGGCACAGGGTCCTTAGAGGCCATAGGGTCACAAAGAGCAATTTAGCAACAATTGAAGCAACTTAGCACGCATGGACACATATACCTACATATCCATACATATCTATAACAGTTATATATACCACACAGTGTTTATAATACAATTAGATTTATTCAGCATTTTGCAATTCACAAACATTTTCACCCACATTGTCTAGAACCCAGATCTCACAAGATCCTATGAGGTAAGCAGGGTACATATTATTTTAAAACAGGAGAAATAAGTACTTTGCACAAGGTCACATGATTTATAACCATCTTATCACTATTAAGTCCTCTCTTACATGTGACCATAATCCTTCCTCATTCTAAATCCCATGCTTTTCCCCGATTCCCCTTCTAGGTCCAAAGGTCTTGGGTGCAAGAGTAAAAGAGAACATTGACAACTCAGAAATCTAGATTTGATAATAGTGTGATTTAGGGAAAATTACCTACATTCTCTGGACATGCTCATCATCTTTCAAACAAGGTTTGGATCATAAAATCACCACCATAACCGGGTTCCCTTCAAAAGTCATTGTAGTAGGTCAAAGATACGTATGACCATGTAAAGAACAGTAGGACAGGAACACCAGTAACAACTGGTTAGAACTAGAAATTGGGCCAGAGTAAGGGCTAGACAGAGTTTTATAAACAGAGGGTGTAAGTAGACAGGAACCGAGAGCAGAAATAAAAGTGTGTGTGTGTGTGTTCGTGTGTGTGGCTGTACCTTTACTGGGTGCTTATTCCATTCCAAACTATAAATAATCTGCCTGCCATGCAGGAGACCCAGGTTCGATCCCTGGGTGGGGAAGATCCCATGGAGAAGGGAACTGCAATACACGCCAGTCTTCTTGCCTAGAGCATTCCATGGACAGAGGAGCCTGGAGGGTTATAGTCTATGGGGTTGCGAAGAGTCGGAGAAGATCGACTAACTAATCCTTTCACACTGTTCCATGTTAAACATACTGCTAAGTATTTTGTTGCATCATCTCATTAACTTTCACACCAACCACATTAGGTAAGAATTACTTCCTCCATTTTACTTACAATGAAACTGAAATTCACCTTGGGCACCATTTAGAAATGGAGTCATATAATTGTATTGGTAATGAACAATCCTTACAATCCCTGGTTCTTCTGAAATATCTAGAATCATTTATATCCTTCACACAATAGAACTACACTGCTACACTACAAGCCTACAGACTCTTCACTATCCAGCAAGAACATTTTTGTGACTAAAAAACCTGAGAAAGTATCACATAACAGAACTGAAATATTAGACCACTTGTCATCAGTAGGAATTTAGTTTGCCAGGTATTATTTTTCCTTCTATTTCTCTATGCTTCCATGTTGGAGATTTAGAAGTTGAGGGCCATGATTCCGGGTAAAGAGAATAGTAATCCTAGAAGCTCTATAAGACTCCTGAACTCTGGGACAAGTTCATGAGATGGTCCATAAAATTGAATTCAGGTTGGCATTTGGGGACCCAAGCCCCAAGCAAAGTTGAGAGATGTTTTCTATCTTTGCTAAAGCAAAATTATTCCCAGATACCCACATACACCCACGTACATCAACAAAGGAGAGTGAAGGAGCGTGGCACAGGGTAGCAACAGCGCCATCCATCATAATGAACATCTCTGCAGCAACAGGGAGACAAAGCTGTGGAACAAAAGGAGCCATGGCCAATAAAGGCAGCTGGCCCCCTCCTCCCCAGATCCAAAGACCCAGAGGAGGGCCCCGGAGTTGTTACCAAATGTGACTTTCTTTGCTGTATGATAAGAGTGAAGGGAAGGCAAAACATTTATCTATATTCACATTTGGAATAGATAAGGCACACTGTTCTGAATATTTAATTCATTCTCTTCTTGTGAATGAGCTATTCTTTCCAGTTACAACAGGAACCAGAAAATGGAGCTTAACTTTTGTTTTAACATTTATTAGAATTAATACAGGGTCTCAAGTCATCTTTGATCCCACATGGTACCAGTTCCAAGTAAGCCAGGAAATGTGCAAATCTTCAAAAGAGGGAACAGCTAAATCTATCAGCAGCTTAAATAAAAGAAGCAGAGTTTCTCGGCCACATGAATGCCTTGTCAAGTAACTATTCCAGCTGAGATCAGACCAGAAATAAGTGAGTAATATCCATGGCCAAAGTTAAAATTCTTCTATCTATGCCTTATTTAGAACCAAGAGCATGCACCAGTTATCTATAGCGGCAGCAGTTTCTATGTCCTGAATAACAGTGACTGATGCTCTATCTGTGGATAATATCGAAGGTGTGTTCAGTAGTGACGAGTTAAACTCCAAGGACTTATAGGAACTGGTTCCACTCAGAACTCAGAGTTGACATGATCATTTAAGGACTTCTGCTCTCCTTACTTTTACTGCTTTTACTCCAGTGGGGACCATCTGAATGAGAGATGGAGACTCTCAATCCCAAATCTCAAACTAAAAGTGAAGAGTTTTTGAGTCTGAATGCTGCCTGAGTTGTAGCTATAACCTTTGTAAATCTGCCCTGGAGCTGCAGCTCGTGCGCCACCTTCTCACAATCCACAAAAAGCACATCAAACCAAGGTCTCAGGAGACCTAGACACCCAGGGCCAGTGCAAGCAAGAAATCTTAGCCTCTTCTACTCCTCTCAAGCATCCTTGGGGATATATTTACCAACCAGACAAGAAAGATTTGCACCAAAAGGGATAAAATATCTTTTGTAAAGTTTGTCATATTTCAATATCTACTTTCCTTCCTGGAATGATGAGTCTATTTCTTGAAAATGGAGCATCTTCTCATAAAATCACTGCCTCTGTAAATAGCTTACTAAAGGATATTTGCCAATAGAGCAGAGGCTCTATTTGCCTATCTGCCAGGAAAAGGACCACAAATGTGGCATTATGAATTAGGAATTTACCCATCATTTCTGTGATAAAAAATCCTGCATCACATTACATCTCACCTGGGAAAGACCACAAGTGTATGGCTAGAACTATTAGGGAAAAAAGCAACTCACTAAGTTTTCAATCAATCCATAGTCTGCCTACCATCAAGTGCTTCAGTCCCAGAAAGTATAATTATTCCAAAACCTAAATGACAAGCACAAAGCTAAAGCATGAAACTCAATTCTTCTTTTAAAAAAGTGTTTAGTCCGGCTTACATTTAATAATAGGTTGCTACTTTATTCAGTTTCAATGCGTGTTTGAGTTATATGTCTGTCTATGTTTCTTTCTTTCTTTTTTTTTTTTTTATAAAAAAGGCAAGGTGACAAGTCATCAATTTAAGAAAAAAGGAAAAGCAGATTTCCCATCATATACCAGAGGAGAAAAAAATGTGAGTCACCTAAGCAAAAATTTTTTTCCTATTGGTCTGATAGTCTCAGTGATGGTATTACTAAAGGACTCTATAAAGTAATTTTATATCATTCTGTATTAAATTGATACTATAAAAGCCTCACTTATTCAGACAAGTTATAAGAAAGATCGGTTTGAATTAGTGACCATTCTAACTGTAGGGTATTTTTTGAAAGGCAATGCATTTTTATAATTTGTGTGACTCAATTTCAGCCAACAAAGTGTGGCTTAATGGAATTCCTTAAGAATGCTGCTCAAATCAATAGAGAAAAATATTAGAATTAGCCTATCTATTTTGGTAAGAGTTAGGGTTCTCAAAAAGGGCATCTCTCTTAGAGATTTTTAATATTCTTTTTATAGTCAGATTTATCCCACTATTTTCAACCAATGCTTTCATAGAAATATTCTTATCCCTTACCTGCATTTTAATAGAGTTCTAGTTAAGAAAGTTTACATTAAATGAATTTTAAAATACATAATCCTTCATAAGAATAATTATCAATAACAACCGACAGAATTCCACGGAATTCTAGACAGGCTTCTTTGCAATAAATGTGCCTTTTATTGAGTGTGAATATACAATAGGAGCAATAGGGTCCTCTCAGTGACACTGACATCTGTCCCAAGAGGCAGTGCTCCTATGGAACAAACCAAAGCAACGCTGGCTTTTAACAACAGCTGTGGGATACTTAAAAACTGGCCTGGCCTGGGGTGATCCAGATCAGTAAGAGGTGAGAGACACTCTCACACTCTTGGCTAACATGCTGCAATCCATTTACTGTCAAGGTAGAGAGCTGGTGGACTAGACACCCTTACAGAGGATATGAGTCAACCAGAGTATGCTCTGATAAGGGCATCTCTTACAACCGTGGTTCCAGAAGACAGTGGTATGGATTTAAAAATACAAGTATATTTTCCACACCTGCATACTATCAGCCACGGCCTAACCCTAAGTGTTCCAACAGCCATTAAGTCACAATTTTAATTCCATTTAGAGGAGCTAAGCCAGTAAAAAGTGTTACTAACACTGTGAAACCACGTCTTCACTGGCCACGTAAATGAAGGGGTCAAAATCTGCCCTGAATAGTGGAATTGAAAGCTTAATGCTTCCACTTAGTCACTAATTGCCCAAGTTCTCCTACACTCTTTATCAAAAGGAATTGGGTTCCAGATTAAATAGACTAGAAGTCAATTTTTCATATATAAAAGGAGATTTTCAATCAAGCCTCTGACATACTCAGGTGAATTTTTAAAATTCTACTTTGCTTGACCAATTAAAAACATGAATAACAAGCTGACATAGCCTAGATGCCAATAGTAACTTATCATAGTAGACGAGAAAATCTGATTTAAAAACACAACTCTTCATTCCTCTAAATGCTAATGCATTGTTATAATTTCCTTCTAAAAATGTTTGACTCTTCTTCCCATTTGATGACTACTTAAAAGCCTCTTGATGAAAGTGAAAGAGGAGAGTGAAAAAGTTGGCTTAAAGCTCAACATTCAGAAAACAAAGATCATGGCATCTGGTCCCATCACTTCATGGGAAATAGATGCAGAAACAGTGGAAACAGTGTCAGACTTTATTTTGGGGGGCTCCAAAATCACTGCAGATGGTGACTGCAGCCATGAAATTAAAAGATGCTTACTCCTTGGAAGGAAAGTTATGACCAACCTAGATAGCATATTCAAAAGCAGAAACATTACTTTGCCAACAAAGGTCCGTCTAGTCAAGGCTATGGTTTTTCCAGTAGTCATGTATGGATGTGAGAGTTGGACTGTGAAGAAGGCTGAGCGCCGAAGAATTGATGCTTTTGAACTGTGGTGTTGGAGAAGACTCTTGAGAGTCCCTTGGACTGCAAGGAGATCCAACCAGTCCATTCTGAAGGGATAGGTCCTGGGTGTTCTTTGGAAGGAATGATGCTAAAGCTGAAACTCCAGTACTTTGGCCACCTCATGCGAAGACTCATTGGAAAAGACTCTGATGCTGGGAGGGATTGGGGGCAGGAGGAGAAGGGGACGACCAAGGATGAGATGGTTGGATGGCATCACTGACTCGATGGACATGGGTTTGGGTGAACTCCAGGAGTTGGTGATGGACAGGGAGGCCTGGCATGCTACAATTCATGGGGTTGCAAAAAGTCAGACATGACTGAGCAACTGAACTGAACTGAAGAGATAAATCAATAATATAATAAAAAGCAGTTCATAGACTTATATCCAAACATAAATCTCTGGCTGAAATATGCTAAAAATAATATGCATATCTCACCAAATCTAGATGCATAGTAAGAAAAATATAGATAGGGACTTTGGACAAATTGCTTATCCTCTTGATGTTTTTCACTCATATGAAAAAAAAAATGGCCAGGATTAAATGACAGTGCATATAAAGCAGGGGCCACAATTACTGGCATAAGATAACAGCAATAAGTGGTGGCTGTTGCTATTATCATGCTGCCTCTGGTGCAAGCCATCTCCACCACCCTCTGCTCCATGAAGATCTGATTGGTTTCCATAGTGAGAAATCATTGTGTAACTTTGCCACTGATGGAAGAGGAAGAAGGGAAGCATGGGCTGTGTGTGTATGTGTGTATATATATATGTGTGTGTGTGCGTGCATGTGTGTGATTTATTTACTTTTTATATCCCAGAAAGAAAAGAATTTGCAGTGATATGTCACCTTTCCTCTGACTTTTCTATTAAAATGTTCTTGGATTGTTAAGTGGTTTACAGCAAAGAGCCAAGGGCAGTAGATTCGGATTCTGAGATTGTCTGGTTGATTTCAGTTTCTTGGAAACAAAAGTTCTACTTCATTGAAAACATTTTGCTTTCTCCACGGTAAGAATTAGGTTCTGAATCTGGAACTAGGCTGTACTTCTAGACATAATCCAGATCTCAGCTGGGTTCTAAGGGTTACAGTGTCCTTTATACAAGGAAGATGAGATGAAGAAGCCAGTCTCTCTCACCTCTCCTCTGTGTGTCAGTACAAGACACAGTCAGCTGCACTGCCTCTGGTTGGGGTTTTACCACTTCCAGCCCCACCACACTAAGAGGTCAGGGAGAAAGAACCCCTGAGCCTTGGGTACTGAACCCCAGGTCTTGGCTGAAATGCCATATCCCGGAAGCGGCCTTTCCTGACCTCCCTTCAGACAGCCTGCTGGCCACTGATGCCACACTATCGTGTTTCTATCTTCATCAGAGTGCTTGTCCCTAACTGATATTTTCTTACTTATTTATCTGGGGGCAGGGGGTTTTGTTTTGTCTGTTATCTCTCTTCCTCCCCACTCTGAATAGCATCAAGTCAGCTCTATGGAAGAGCAACTTCATCTGTCTGGTTCAATACCACATCCCCAGCACCCAACACAATAGGATCCTTGCAGGCACTCATCAAATGTTTGTTAAATACATGAATGGTGGTGAAGGGGCAGCTTCAGATCCTCTTTGTACACCTCAGCGGGTGCCTGTCCTAACTTCTCTACAAGCACAGCCCCTTTGCCTGCAGCATTAATCGGATTAAGATGTCTAGTGGGGGAACTGACCGGGCATTTAAAGGCAGTCTGTGTCTCTTTCTCAGGTTTCCCGCCTGAGTGTTGATAGGGCTTTACCTTTTGGGAAAGGTCTGTGATACTCTTGAACTTCCTCTTCCCTTTAATGAAATAAAATCCATCATCTTCTAGGTCAATCCACAACACACAACACATACACACAGAGTTCTCATTTAGAGTATTATCTGCTTATTATTTGTTCAGCTACAAAGTTGCACTTTGATTCTTATTCTGTTTTTCCCCTGTGCAGAACCTGGGAACCCTGTAAAAAATGGAGGTGGGGATGTTTGATAGGGCAAGATGGGGGAATTCCAGGATACCAAGCCATCATACCATTAATGTAGACCCAAACACATATCTATAATGCTTTGGTATCTCTAATACTAAATTTGATCATTATTTGCAAACCAAATAGATCTGCTGTGATGTGGTAGTTGGTAATTTTGCAACCTGTGTGTGGAACCTTTGCTATCACCACTTTCCTCACCAAGAAATTACCACCTATCAGATTAAGAATAGCTAAAGGGAATGATTCACGCCCCTGATCACATCAGGAACTCTGGACACGTATCATATGGCCCAAATAAGGGTGGAAGGACCAAGGTGGGAGGGGATGGAAGTCTTTGCCCTCAGAATCCAACACCACCACTCCTATTCATGTCCCTACTAGTATTGACCCCTTAGAAAGAAAGGTTTTATGTTTACTCTCCATCCATAAAAGCAGACTCATCTTAATAAAACACCATGACTGTCACTGGTATTAACCTGACTTGTGGTGTGTCAAAGATTGTTTACAGTCATTTTTAGTAGTAAATTCTACCTGCCCTAAATAAAATGGGCTCTATGGCAAAGCTATGAAATTATTTCAGATCTTACAATTCTTTGGATATTTATCCATGAAGAATATATCTGTGGTATCTTAATAACTTCCCTAACTGCAATATTTGTAATTAATGAAGGAGGAAGTGATTTTCCAAAAATTTAGGTTAGCCAGATATCCTGAAATCAGTGAAAAACATACCTACCATACATTATCTCCTTAATATATGTCAAACTCCTATTCATCTGAAATAAAATTTTGTGTAATCGAATATTGCTTGAAAAAAAATAGCCCAGGAGGGACTTAAACATTTTTGCCCTGATGATGCTCACTGATTTAAGGTTTGATTTATGTATTTTTATTTTTACTATATTTCAAGCTGTACAAAATTATTAATCTTTATGAGAGGCCACAAAATAGGCTTAAGGGATATTAAGAAATAAAATCTTAATGAACATACTTTAATAAAAATATATTCTGAAACTTTTGATAAATTCAAATCCAAGTAATCAAGATATACACAAGTAAAATTTCAATCATATTTACAATCATAATCTAGTATGCTAAAACTGTGTTTGAGATGAATAATATAAAGACTTTCTGGAGAAAAAATAGCAAGGCAAAAACACCCAGTAAATAGCCTATTACAATTCACTGTGGACAAATTGACATATGACGTGTAGTTGACCTCAGCCCCTGGAGTTGGACAGGATAGCTCTGCATTCTGTTCCAGCAAGAAAATTCTGCAAGATTACAAACATGCAGCGTGGGTAGCACATTTTAAAATTTAACACTCAATTTCATCGGGAGTATGAAATGGCCTCCTACCACCTTCAACATAAAACCTGAGAAAGCAAAAAATATATATACCTTTATATTATTCATGCTGTCTTTCCTCATTTATTTCTCTCTTCATTTTCTTATTCCAAGTTCAATATAATAAAAATCAGAGTGACTTTTCTCTCAATAGTTTTCCATCTGACACTGCCAATTATCACCAGCAACAATTCTTATCAAACTAGTAAAAATCTGGTAAGAATGACTGAAAAGGGCTTCATCAAAAATCTGATTATAGAATATCTATAGACATGTTCACCCATCTTTAGCTTTTTTTTCAGACCTTCAGATGGGCCTCCCTTTAGGGTCACCCTAGCAGTCTCTCTGAGATACACTAGAGTAATTCTTATCTCTATCTCTAAAAATCTCCAGATATTCACCATTCCCTCTTCCCTGATGGCTCAGATGGTAAAGAATCCACCTGCAATGTGGGAGACCTGGGTTTGATCCCTGGGTTGGGAAAATCCCTGGAGGAGGGCATAGCAACCCACTCCAGTATTCTTGCCTGGAGAATCCCAAGGACAGAGGAGTCTGGCGGGCTACAGTCCATAATAGGGTTGCAAAGAATGGGACATGACTGAGCGACTAAGCACAGCATCCTCACACTCGCCTACCACTCCCTACCCCAAGGCAGCCTATTTTAAGGACCCTGTTTAGGATAAAATAAAGGGTGAACTTATTATTTTAAAATACTGGGGATTCAAAAGTCTAATGTCTTGCTATTTGCATATATATGTTCACTGTTGAACTGTAAGGTAACACCACATGTGACCTACAGAACTTAATAAATGATCAAAACAAAAGAACAGACCACCCTTCCTAATCTTTCTAGACTTTCATAATTCTTAGAAATTTGAGTTTCTGCATCTCTTGTTTCTAGACTTAAGGAAAGACAAAGCTGTTTCTGAAGAGCCAGCTAGTTCAGTGAAAACAAACAGACTGAGAGAGGTATTGGGGAAGGGTGTGGGGGGAGGGTTGAAGGAAAAGGCTGCCTTTGAACTCAAGAGTCTTCCAAACTATAGTACATCTGCACTATTAACAAGTACAGGCCGGACTGTGAACATGTGTGGACGGTCCCATCATTGAAAGTATTTGATCATATGTATCAACTGAGGAAGCCTGACAGTGCAGTAGCTGGTGTGGGTCAGAGGGTTAGAAGTGCAGGACCAGGGGCTCTATTCTGCCCTCTTGGGAGGCCTGGCATGCTACAGTCCATGGGGTCGCACAGTCTGATGCGACTGAGCAAAACTGAACTGAACTGGGGAGTTTGGGAGAGCTGCTCCCTCTGCCACGTCCCTCCACCTCTTTAGTAAAACGTGGATTGTAATAACAATCTGACAAAACGCTTAGAGGGTTTACTGATAATAGTGATAATAAAATACTTGTAAATTTTAAGTGCCATAGAAATGCTCAATTATTGGAACCAGTTTTGCCTGGGCAGTCAGTTTCTCTTCTGATATCTTTTAAAACATGTTTATGGGTGTATGATTTTTTTCACAATGCCAGGGAGACAGCGGCTTGAGCAGATTATTTCTAGCCTAATAAGGGCAACAGGAAACACTTTAATTACCCTGGTTGGGCTCATGAAATACGTTCACTTAATACTTTCATTGTATCTGGGCAGATAAAATCATTCCCATTTTATAGAAAAAGAAACTGAAGCCCAGAAGTGTTCACCAACTTACTCAAGGTCATCTGGCCAGACTAGAATTCAAGTTTTCTCACTCTTTGCACTTTTTCCTTACTCCTGGCACTCTTTTGTCAAAACGGGACAGAATGGCAATTAATTGATAGTTAGCCTTATTTATTTATGCTCATATTTGCTGAGTACACACTATATTTCCATCATTATCTCACTTAATTTCCTAATTATGAAGCAGGTACTGTTTCTTAAGGAAACTTTCACTGATTAGTTCAACCAGAAAGAGAGCTCCTTCTACTAAAGTCACATAGCATTCTTCCTTACAATGCTCTTTTGATACATATCATGGACAGTCTTCTGTTTTAGCTAAGTTTTCACACACACACACACACACACACACTACATTATGATATCCTCAAAAATAGTAATCATATTAATCTTTGAGGCTCCATGGCACTCAGAATGGTGCAGAATACATTCAGTTCAGTTCACTTCAGTCGCTCAGTTGTGTCCCACTCTTTGCGACCCCATGAACCGCAGCACGCCAGGCCTCCCTGTCCATCACCAACTCCTGGAGTTTACCCAAACTCATGTCCATTGAGTTGGTGATGCCATCCAACCATCTCATCCTCTGTTGTCTCCTTCTCCTCCCACCCTCAATCTTTCCCAGCACCAGGGTCTTTTCAAATGAGTCAGCTCTTCGCCTCAAGTGGCCAAAGAACTGGAGTTTCAATTTCAACATCAGTCCTTCCAATGAACACCCAGGAATGATCTCCTTTAGAATGGACTGGTTGGATCTCCTTGCAGTCCAAGGGACTCTCAAGAGTCTTTTCTAACACCACAGTTCAAAAGCATCAATTCTTCGGTGCTCAGCCCTCTTTATAGTCCAACTCTCACATCCATACATGACTACTGGAAAAACCATAGCCTTGACTAGATGGACCTTTGTTGACAAAGTAATGTCTCTGCTTTTTATGCAGAGTGCATTACTGATGCTCAATTAATATTTGTTGCTTGAGTAATTACAGGTATATGATTAAAAAAAATACATGGATACAAGTTTCATAGCAATAAATATTTCACATTACAGAAAAATGAGAAGTCATAGAGCTCCAATTATTTTAGTAAACACTACATTAGCTGATTACATTTCTTCTTACCATTATTTTAAGTCCAGCTATATCTTAGAAATGTATATTTTCAAGGCTCAGAATTTGCCAGTGGAAAATCATTCTATTATGCAGAACAAGTATCTCACGTGTGGCTGATGGGCTCACCCAAGCCTCTTTGCCTGATGGCTCCTTACCTGATAACATATTGTCTGTTTTTATTGAGGGAAACTTCAAAGTCATTTCATGCTTGTGCCTATGAATCATCAGATGATCCTCTGTTGGGAAGCGCTGTCAGACAAAATATAAAAGGGAGAGAGGAGAGGAGCCATTCAGTTTTATAATAAATATTTGCCATCACAGAGAAAAAGATTTATTCAGCATTGCAAATGTGACAGGCAAAACAAAAAGTTAGTTCTGAAAAAGTGGGAAAGCATGGTTGGTAAGCAAAATGACAAATTATTTTATGCAAGCACATATGCATTCACGTCAGACTTTGGGAAAGAATTCCATGTCATGCTTAATTATTTGCTGTATATCTACAAATGTACCCCATGACATTTGCATACTATGTTTCTATATATGAAGACATTGAACACTGATTATCTCAGTAATCATAATTATATATATGATAAATAGTAACAAGACAAATTGCTTTTAATATTCTATACTCCCTACAGTGTAGAAAACCAACACTTTAGTTTTAATTTTCAGAGAATGACACTATTATTGTCAAAATGCTGTGCCCAAATGTATTCAATTGTCTGGCTTCAGGTCATATGATGGGATTAGATTTCTTGGCCCTCTTGTGGTTGGGTGGGGCCATATGAGTGGTTCTGCCCTTTGAGTCATGAACGGAAGTGACATGTCACCCAGATGTGAGCATCACGTTCCTGGGGCAAGATCCTTTCCCTTTTAGCATGGCCATTCACAGTGGCCCCTCAATCATCCTAAATCTCTGGAGGATTATGAAGAGCATCTCCAAATTCTAAAGAATTATGAAAAATGTCTTGTCAGTCTCTAACTGAACTGTATGCTTGGGCAACTGAAATCAATCTTTACTGTGTCAAGCCATTAAAGCTTTGAGTGATTTGTTATTGCAGCAGAGCCTAGCTTATCCTGACTCACAATGGTACATTTTAATAACTACAATTAACTGAGTATTTGCCTCATCAAAGTCAAATGAAAATACGACAAAAGACAATTAGGTCTGCTAAATATTTCCTAGGCTTTGACAATTTAGAAAATCTTTCAGAGCATCCTAGCTCCACAGGGTAGTGGCTATAAATTTGAATTACCATTGTATACTAGAATAGAAATCTTTTCTGCAAATAATATAATTTGTATTCAAGGGAATGGGAGGATTCACTAGGCTAAATTCATTGGAATGTTTTAAAAGTAGTTCTTCAAATAAATATCCCTCATTTCTTTGTCATTTGTATAACATAAATTGGAGAGTATAGAAGTTGCAAAGCATGGTGATAATGCCAGATTTCTGAATACATGGAAGTCTCCATGACGTGTGGGTTTTTCCTGCAGGATCATCTATTTTCTTGGTCCACTAACACCATAGTAGAATGACTGCATCAAATATGTTACAATACCATGTGTGACTTAGACACATAAAGTTCTTAAAGTCTTTCTGTCAAAAGTCTTGTCATAATTTTTCTATAATATATAACCAAAAAACAACATGGTAGCAGGCTTCATTTGCAGCCATTTGGGCAGCCATTTTTGGCTCCATAAAATAACAGCTTAAAATAGAATATAAACAGAAAAAAATAGAATATAAACTTATTATATACTAATAATAATTTCCATAATATATCATAGTGACTATAATTATCTTCCAAAAGAAACAATATAGGATATCTTGAATTTTCTTTTTACATTTGGTAGGAAAGGAAAAAAAAGAAAGGTAAGGTGTTAGTCGCTCAGTTGTGTCTGACTCTTTACAACCCCATGGATTGTAGCCCACCAGGCCCCTCATTCCATAGAATTCTCCAGACACAATACTGAAGTAGGTAGCTATTCCTTTCTCCAAGGGATTTTCCCAACCCAGAGATGGAACCCAGGTCTCCTGAATTGTAGGTAGATTCTTTATCATTTAGCCTTTCCATAATAGCTCATATTAACTATAATAATGTTCCAAAAGAGACAATATAGGACATCTTGAATTTTTTTTTACATTTGGTAGGAAAAGAGAAGCAAATTGTAAATAGCCAAAATGAACAGTTTGCAACAGACACAGAGCTGAGAGAGGCCACTGGAACTTAAAACATGGTTAATGCAGAGAGCAAAGGAACACTGAAATTAACATTGGACTTTGTGAGATTAGAAAGAGCATAAGAAAACTTGTCTCTCCTCACTTGTGGGACACAGTTAATTTATAAGGAGCCATAACACATACATAAAAATCTCCCAGATATTACAAGCTGTTCCTAATGGAGCAAAGGTCTTTCCAATTAGGGAAAAGGGTGGAGGAATCCATCCATCACCTCCAACATAGTGCAAGCACTCATAATCCATACTTACTTCCATTTCCAATTCCCAGCCATCCCTTCTTCTCCATGCAGTTTCTCAGGCTATGGAATGCGGCTAAAGTAAATGTCATGATGGACTGATTCCCTAACACCCCACCAGGAGACCCTTGGAATCACTGACCAACAACTATATATTCTTAATTCTAATTTCTCTTTAACTGAAAGATGCTCATATTTTTATAACAGCTTGTCAATTAAAAACACTTCCACATTAAAGAGAGACATCAAGTTATAGGTTTATCTTCACATTCAAATTTAGAGGGTGTTGAAAGAAGAGGCTTGGAATTTTACCTTAAAACCAAGAAACTGTGCAAATTCTCATTTCTCATGTTTGTCAAACTATTTCACCAGTTCACTCAGCCTTCTCAAGGAAATGACCTGCTTTCACTGAAGCTGAAGATCATTTGAAATGCACCCCTCCAACCTTTAGTATCACCTCCATCTTAGAATCTGCATTAACTTCATAGGTTCAATTCCCGTTCTCTCCTGTCTCAGAGGAATGAGCACCCCCATCTCCTTCACAGGATCCTCTACTCCCCTATCTCCTGAGGATGGACAGTCAAGCTGTGATCCTTCAAGTCAGCATGCCACTCCTCCTTGCCCTTGACAAAATCCAGCCTGGAGAGCCCTGACTTTAAAAAGAACCTTTCTCAAGCAGCTTCCTTCTCTGGCTACCATTATATCACTCTGCTTTCCGTCACTCCCCAGCACTCTTGAAAGACTCCTCTATGCTGGCCACCTCCACTTCCTCACCACCCACTCGCTCGGTAATCCCTTCCAATCTGGCCCCCAACCGGACTCCTCTCTCATAGGTCGCCGGCAGGCACCCAACTGCCAAACCCAACAGCCCCTGCTCAGGCCTCTCGCTATCCCAGCTCTAGCAGCATCTGACACCAGTGACTACACGTCTGTAACATTTGTTTATTTATACCCTGCCTGATTCCAAGAAGGAGAAAAGATGGCTTGTAGCAATACCTAAAATAGAAAGGGAGGGCATCTCGTAGAAGTAGGTGATCCCCCCAAAAGAAACAGATCCAAAAAGAAACAAGGCTAAAGCTGAAATGCAAAGCATCGGGGTGTCACTCTTAACAGGGGCAATTTAGCTCCCGAGGGGACTTTTAGTAATGTCTGGAAACATTTCTGGTTGTTACAACTGAGGCGTGCTCATGGGATCTAACAAGTAGAGTTCAACAATGCTGCTAAGTATCCTATAGTGCACAGTTGGGGGGGGCTTCCCCAGTGGCTCACTGGTTAAAGAATCTGCCTACAATGCAGGAAACACAGCAGGAGCCATGGGTTCAATCCCTGGATCAGAATGATCCCCTGAAGAAGGAAATGGCAATCCACTCCACTATTCTTACTTGGAAAATTCCATGGACAGAGGAGCCTGGCAGGCTACAGTCCAGGGGGTCGCAAAGAGTCAGATACAATTTCGTGTCTAAAACAACAACAACAATCCTTTAAAAGCGCATGTTCTTAGTTACCACCATCACAAAGGCAGAATTGTGACCGAGATTGAGTTTGTTATCACTCACAGACATTATTTGAGCCTTTCCATGCCAAGGACAAATGGAAACTTCCTTTCACTAACAAGTAGTTCACAAAGGCAGAACTTAGCGACTAAACAACGACACAACAGTGCATAGGGAAGCCCCCCTAACACCCCCACAACAAAGAATTATTCAGCCCCAAATGTCGGTAGGGTTGAAAACGGGAAATTTCCACCACACTGTCCAGTGGCCACTGTGCACTTTTCTCTCTGACTTATCCATATGCTGGATGCAGCTAAACCTTCCTCAAAGGCTCTCTCTACCGTCGCTCACAACCCTGGAATATCCTGAAACCCTAACTCTCCATGAACCTTCTTTGGCCTTTGGTAAATCTCTCGAGGATCCCTTTCCCTTAAATGCCCCTTCCACAGGGGAAACCCCATTATCCTCCCCCAAGTAAAGTAAATTCCCCTATGATATTTTTCAGGGTGACCTGTGCTCTCTTTTCATGGAAAATTGCAGTTCATTAATTAATTGATGATGTGATCATGTGGTTCCACAGATGATGGTTGGCCTAGAAGCTCTGTGGGGGCAGGATGCATGGGTTTTATTTACACAGCCGACCCCTGGAAAATGTGTTGAGTGTCTTAAATTGAACAAAACTTAATGTCACATTTTCACAGCCAAAGCAAAGCAAAGCAAACTACTCAAATTATTGGATTTTTCCTGGCTATCAAAACTCCTTCCTAAGAAAACTAGGTGGAAATCAGTTTTAACTTAGATAATGCAACTTTCTGCATTCACAATGGAGAGTCATGGTCTAGCAGAATTTTATCCAGTACAACAACCTATCTATATCTTCCCAGTGTTTCCTATTTCAAAGGGACCTCAAAAACCAGCCCCAAATAGTTGAATTTCAGAATAATTTTCTCCACTGCTTTTCTTATTTGTAGAGTGAAAACCAGCATTCATAGAAAAGCCCTTGCAGAATCTACTAGAACCCAAGCAAAGGATGCTTGTTTCTTAGCCAGGGTCTGATGTCACCAGCAGCATCACAGGGCAGTAACATTTCATGTTCCCATGGCATCTGTCCCCCAGGAAGCTTCCAGAACCCTCCTCACACTCTCTGGGGAGATAAAATGAAGGGTCCTTAATGGATGTCACCTCTCATTGACTCACAGACATGGTTCCACGCTGTGCCACCAACCCCACAATATAAACAGACAAAAACATGGGGCTTGATTCCGCTTGAAACTACTGGGCACTTTAGAGAAAGAGAGCATAACTACCCACATGCCTGTGCTCTGAGTTCTAAGCTTGCTGTTTATCCCATAAAATGAAGATCTTGGCATGAGAGCACCATGTGTAGTCATTTTCCAATGACTAGAACTTGGAGATATCCAAAGGGTCAAGGGTAGAAAAAGTCTCCATCAAGTTCCAAAGGGAAAATGCCAAACTCGGATTTTAGATGATGGATGTTTCCAATTTCTTTCAAAGACAGGGGTTCTCGTATACTAATAGCTGCAGTCATCATAGCAACAGTGGATCTTAATTGAGCACAATGTGCTGGTCCTTTATTAACACTCTGCACATAGAACTTCATCTAAACCTCCCTCATATCTAATCCACTTGATAGGAACCACTGGAGGCCAAAAGAGGGTTAATCCAGCACAGCAGGCCAACTTCTTCTCTTAAAGATAAGTGGAAAAACTGTGGGTTCTAGAAGAGTCTAGGAATTTTATTTTACTCAGTGGGAAAACAAAACAAAATCGAATTCAGTCTCTGACGGTGAGCTATTTTACCAGTAATCCAACGGCCCAGAATTTAAGTGGCTATTGTCAAAGTAGGCACCCTCTTTCCCCTAGTCTGAAATATCAATCCTGAACATCTGGTGGGCAGGATTCGGCTGGCTTACTTCCCGGGGAAAGTTATGGAGGGAAATGGCCAACACCAATGTATCGCAGAGGCTGGGCGGGAAGTAGTTCAAACTATTCAAAGTGGAAAATGATGGTGGTGGCGGTGGCGGTGGTGGTGGTGAGAATATCTTGGTATAAGAAGGAAAGCCAGCAGCAGGCATGATGGCCAAGTGAGAGGTGCCTCCCTGTGGGAAGGTACTGCGTCCCCTGCCGGCAGAGCAGAGGACCCCCCACACTCACCTGGGAGCGCCTGGGGCACTGCAGACAAACGGCCTCTCCTGCTCCAAATTCATCTTGGATTCCTCATAAATCTGAAGGGTCAGGGAGAAAGGGAGGAAGGAAAACAGAAAGTCATGAATATCTCCTGCTTCTGCCTGAGAAACATGAGAAAAGCAGCGGTTCGGAGCCCTCTCCTCTGCTAATTCCCACATTAGATGCGGAAAACATGAGCACGGACAATAGGTCCTGCCTGGCTGAGGTGTATTAGGCTCCCTGAAGTCTGAGTTCCTGTTGTATTTCTCGAATGCATATTTACTGCACTTTGAGGGGGAAATTGCCAACAAAATGCAACTCCAAAAATGTCTGTTATGGCAGAAATTCTGTCTGTAATAACACCCACGAGGTGTTATTTCCAGGTAAGACCCTTCACCTGTGCAGGAAGATTCCTAGGCAAGACTGCAACAGTCCTTTGGGGTTGGCTGCTTAAGAGAGCAAGAGGAGGGTATTTACTGGGCAATCATCAGTGTGAGGACCAACCCTGAACATCAAATTATTCTCCCATGATCACCCCACTGAGCTTTCATATGAACAAGGTAGCCCTACTGCCAGCTTAGCAAATGACCCTGGTGGTGAGCCACGGCCTTAATTCCCTTTCATTTCAGGCATTTGATGATACCTCAACAAAAATTATCCAAGTTGTGCAAGGGTGAAACCAGAAAATACAAAAAGCATTACCTTAAATATTCGATTAATTTGGTTTTACAAGCTGATTTGAAATTAAAATTAGATTAAAGGGGCTGCCTCCCTGATCTAGATAAGTTATCTGAAATAAGGTAGCTTTGCAGGGAAAAACTTATGATCACAGACATATGCTAAATTATAGAGGGGTCTTTTCTTAAGTAGGGCTTAGGCTCTAAGGTAAGCTCATTAGGCAAAAATCGAGTATAATAAAAATTATCTTTGCAAATCCCCCCAAACCAATAAAAGTACAGTATACAAGACTGTGTAGTTACTAATCTACATAGCAATATAATTTTTTAAAAATATAAGAGTACTAAGCGGTTGAAGTTCCTCAATTTAAATAGTTTTCTAAATCATAATTTTCTTTTTGCCAATTTGGAACTGAGTTTAAATAAGCTCCACGTGCTGCTGGTGGGACATGGCTTTATTATAGAACTAAAACCTACTGTTTTGTCTCTGAACAAAGGAAGTGATGTGCTTCCTTAAAATGCTACTTGTAAGTGATTCCAAGAGTCTCAAGTCACCTTCACTCTTGACAGAGGAAACTCGGCTTCACTCATGGAATAGTTACCCTTCATCCAAGAAAACTCTATTTATCATCTTGCAAAAACAACCAATTTTAATTTGTATGTCACTAAACCCTTCCCCAAACACTAATATATCCACATATATTCTTTGGGAAATAGAGGCATACTTTCACTTATCTGAAACACAATGGAAAAAAGATTTGCCTTAGATAATACTCCCAGTTAGACATTAAAAAGAAAACAAATTTTACAATGTAAACTCTCTTCACATCACTATTCATCCTCATACAACTTTCAGCAAGTAATACCCTTTCCACTCTCCATTTGAAATGACAAGTCACCTACCAAGGCAGTAATGTAGCATTATTTTACAACTTTCTTATTTTACGCATATTATTTAAGCTTTTTTACCCTATTATATTTAGATGAAGAAAAACTACAAATATCTTTAGAACCTTTCCACTTGTTCTTGTCTGAGGAAAGTCAGGAGCAACTAAAATGATTTCTCACGTCTAATTGTTCAAAAATTTTGCCATCACTTATCCTAGAGCATCCCTCTTCACCCTTGTAAATGCTGACAACTTACTTCTAAGCCTCCAAATAAAGACTGACTTTAACACTGAGAAAATGATTTTGACCCAAGATAGAACTAACAGCAAGGTAACTGGGTTACCATTAATATTAAATGTGCCTTGACTTTCTAGTGAACTTTTTAAAACACTTTCTTGGAATTTTTCTATCTCTGGGTCCATGATCTGCCTGACCATTACCAAGTCACTCAGCTGTTTCATACCTCAATTTCCCCCCTTTACAATGGGGATGTGAATATCAGTCTTCAGCTCCTTCATCCTTATATCACATAGACCAGTTAGGGAGCCTTTCACAAGTTATGGAGAAAGGTCTGTGTATTTAAGTGTGTGTGTTTGGAAGTGGTGGGAGGAGACTTTGTGGACAAGTATTATGGAACCTCACTCTAATATTAACTATTACTTATATATAAAAGAGAAGTTGCTGTAAGGTAAGTCTTTCTTGGACATCATTTAAGAATCTTAGCTGCTACGGTAACCAAAGAATGCCAGTATTAGTCATTTTATTAACCAATATTAAGATTATATGACAGTAAAATGAAAAAGTTCTGAAAAAAATGCCATATAAATATATGTATGGCTTACATCAGAAAGAAGTAGTGATGATCATTCATGTCCAGCCAATAGAAGTGGTCAAGATTGGAAGCGCTACTGCTGGAGGTTAAAGGGATTAATTAATAAGCTAAAGAGAAGAAAGAGACTGACCAGGCCTTGCCTCATCAGTATGACAAAGAAGTATTTTTCAGCTATATTCACAACTTTATCCCAAACCTTAGTCCACCTAAATGCTGACTTTTCCCATAAATTCAGGCCCTTAACAGTAATAGTTTAGCAATTCTGCTTTATGTCAACATGACCTAATCTATTTTAATTATTGGGTATAGTTTGCATATGAACTGCAATAAATATCATGGTCATATGATGCTAGTGGTAGGAGACTAGAACAACGTTCAGTTTTCTTAAAAAAGTTCATCCCTATAGATTTACGCTGTCTTATCCAGCCTTCATCATCTGAACACCGCATTTAGAGGAATAGGGCTGATTAGCAGACTGCTGATTCTGCCTTCAAATAGAGTTCAGTTTATCATGTTCAACTGAGTTACCAGTCATTGTATTATTTTATTATTTAAACATAAACGAATCTGTGTCAATATCTTGCATGCCATAGATCTATGAAAAGGTTTTGGCAGTGGACTATTAGAATAACAATGGCAATTGTTAAAATTAAAGAAGTTTTCAGGATTAATAGGGTCTGAGTGGATGTATATAGATATGTGTGTGTGTGTGTGTGTGTGTGTGTGTGAAACTCAACTTCTTTTTCTGATGCTCTGCGTTCCCACATTTACCCTCTGGAAACAGCACACCCTTGCTCATTCCATTCTGTGTGGGTGTCGGTGAAAGTTTTACTAAATAGTAGCACTGTACCACAAGGCTTCATTACTTTTATCAACCAGCATGATCTGGTCTGATGTATTAGTCAAGAGCCGTGATCTATTTTTATGGTCTATCATTATGGTTCTTTTCAAGCACATATTGTAATAATTATTCTCTCAAACAAACTTCTACTAAAGCCCTGTGTATATTCTTTTATCATACATCAAGTGGGGGGCAAATTACTCAGACATGATTTTAGCCACGTTGTTCTGCATTTGGTCCTCAGAAGTCAGGCCTCATCTTCTCATTTCCCATTCAGTTGTTTTACTAGCTGGGATGTTTTAATGAACCTGGTTTTGCTTGGCAACCGCCATACTCCAGGCTTTACTTGCATAGAGCTGCCATAGTAGGCGTTCAATAAATATTTGTGGAATAGGTAATGAATCCTGAATCATCACAATAAACTGTCTCAAACAGCTTGGTTTTTTCCTGCTCCTAAGGCAGTGGTCCTCACAGTTTTTGGCCCATAGCCAAGTTTTCAGCAAGGCAAGAGGTTGTGCAGGCCTATAATTCCACCTGTTCCCAGTTATGACTAGAGAAAAACATCTCACCAGATTCAATAGAAAAAAAAAAAGTCAAAGTTGCTTTTGGTGAAAATAATAGGCTAGTTTTCATTAAATTGCACATGTAAATTACTAATTCATTATGAATTCAGTCTATTAATACTGTCATAGACACTGAAACCACTGTAGTCCAGTCTATTAACCATGTGTGGATTGTGTATGGCACCCAGAGAGGGTCTTTTGAGTAATACTGAGTGGGCCCATATCTTTGGTTAAATATAGTAATAATTGTGGAGGGAGCTGTCTAATCATTTAAGAGTTTCTTACGAATAGTACTACTTTTTTGTTCTTCTTTTCCAAAGTTCAGCTTCAGTGAACAAATGCCTCAAGAGTCTAATTTCCCTTCAAATTTTTGGAAAACAATACAAAACCCTAATAACAAACCCTAATGTTGTATAAAGCAGTGAGTAGAGGTTTTTCACAGTCCACAAGGAGATGACAGGTTTGATTTACACTTCAAACCCTAAACTGCCACTGGATTCCGCTGGCCTTTCAATGAGCAAGAAACTCTTTCATTGTTCAATGTTTGACCCCACAAATTCCTCCTGGTCTAAAATGGGAAATCTTCCACAATAGCTGATGCAATCCATTCAAACACTTTGCCAGGCATTTAGGGATATACTTGGAATTACCACTTCATGGAGGGGAAACACTGCAAAACACAAATGCTGTTAAAAAAAAAAAAAAAAGTGTATACTGTACACAAAATACTGTCAATATGTCTTTTAAAACTTACGAGTCACAACTGAGCCCAAAGGGGAAAAACCCACATCATCTGTTTTGCTGGAATCAACCAAGACTGATGCCTCTCCATCTAAATCATGGTTGGCCATTACTGATTCTTGCTGCTGCTGCTGTTATGTCGCTTCAGTCGTGTCTGACTCTGTGCGACCCCAAAGATGGCAGCCCACCAGGCTCCCCCGTCCCTGGGATTCTCCAGGCAAGAACACTGGAGTGGGTTGCCATTTCCTTCTCCAGTGCATGAAAGTGAAAAGTGAAAGTGAAGTCGCTCAGTCGTGTCTGAGTTAGTGACCCCATGGACTGCAGCCCACCAGGCTCCTCCATCCATGGGATTTTCCAGGCAAGAGTACTGGAGTGGGGTGCCATTGCCTTCTCTGATTACTCATTCTTAGTTCACAGCAAACTCCAATCTCAGTGGAATGGTCCAAATTTCCCCAATAACAGCAAATAGATTCATACAGTGATATGGGATTTGGAATAGTAAAACACTAAAAATGTTTTAATCTGAAAATCTGGCGTGTGCTTTTATCAACACCAAAAGCTCTGAAACTCCAAAGCCACAAACTGCAAACATAAATAAGTACAGATAATACTGATACAGCCTCACCAGCTTTGGTATTTTTAATCTGGACATGAATGCATTTAGAGATCTGAAAGGGGGCTTGCATTTTAATAGTGATGTTAACAAACTCCCTCAGCCTTTATTGCCCTATGATGAGCCTGGAATGAGTCGTCTTGGCAAGACTCCTGAAACAGATCTTCTCTACCCCACTGAGGACTGCAGAAAGGGTTCTCGAGGAGGAAACAGGTCCTTCCTAAAATGCCAAGGCCAGGGGACAAACATCTTGAGTTCATCACACTGTATGAGAGTCCGTATCAGTCTTACTTTGTTTCTGCAAACAAAGGATATTTATTAAAACTAAATTAGTTAATGGCATAGCCAATCTATACTTTGTGTTTCTAAAAAAAAAAAGCAAATATGTCTCTCAATGTCTTGGTTAGAAAGGCAAAGATCCACACCTGACAATAACCCAACACAAATTCACTAAATGCATACACTAAAGTATTTTATTCTAAGATGCCTGATTCTACTCTAAAAGCCAGGGTGCAGGATGATTCTTTCAACATGTGGCTAGCTATTGGAAATGAATTACATATTTAATTTGAGGTTGACATTATTTTGAAGGATATGGTACCTTTCACTGTTTTATTTGCTCATCTGTAAAACAGGACCATTTTAGTAAAACATTGTAAAATAGGACCATTTATAGAGGTATTAATTGAAAAAATAAAATTTTGAAATTATTTTAATATTAATATTATTTTAATATCATATCTTCAAATAGAAACATAAATACACTTGAATCTCAGTCCAAGAAAATCAATTACTTTGTGAGTGTGCCTTTGAATCCCTCTGCATGTGTGTGTGTCTCTCTTTGTTTTACTGTGTGTATCTTCTCTCTTAAAAATTCTGTCTCTATGTCTGTTTCTCTGTGTCTTTGTCTTGTTATATACGTCTTTGTCTGTCTGTCTGTCTGACACACATACACACACACACACACACACACCACACATTTTATCAGATGTGCTCTTACTAGCTTTACTGGTAAAAAGATCTGGTATGCTTGTTTCCTGTTTCAGTGTTATTCTTGAAGTGGGCTGCAGCTAGAATCTGAATTTCATTGGGCTATTATTATTTGCAGCTGTGTGACCTTTTTAACCCTGCTTTTAAAGTGACATTTCAACCCTCAAGCTTGAAACGCCTTGAATACTGCAAAGTTTTCAAACCAGAGATTTACGCAGGGAACAAGACCAAGGGTGGGACTCTACCTTCTAAGCAAAAATTTCAACAGAACTTGGTGACAATGGGGTGTGTTGTTGGGCTGTTTACATCCCCAGGAGTCCTCAGCTTTATACATACCACTTGCAGCCATCCCATTCCAACCAGAATATCATTGTCCTTAAAAGATTTCCACCATCCACTGGTATCTCAAAAGTTCAGAGTCCCACAGCCTGAATCACAGACCTCTTCAGGGTTGTTTCGCAGGCTGCATCACTCTGAAGAGACTGTCCAAAGGTCCTTTCAAACCAAGCCCACGGTTCCCAGGAGGAGGATTTATTTACAGCTTTTGTCTCTAGAAACTCACGGGGCCTTCCAACCCAGTCTTCACAGGGGAGAGAGCTGGGGACTCGCGTCCTCTCGTGTACTTTAGCAGAGGTTTGTGGTTTTATTTATGTGGCATTTATACTGTGTATGAAAAAACATTCCAGTGGGATTGGGTTTTCATATGTTAGATTCCTCTTTTTTTCTTAAGTTTTCCATATGTTTCTTTGGATACGAGCTCTTTCCAAAGTTACCAGCTAATTTCCACTTGTTTCGCACAGTCCTGTCTCATAGCTTTCCTACCTGTGGGTTCAGAAGTTCAGAACATACTTGCTAAGCAACAGTGTGGGGCCTTAGATGTCTTAGTCTCCACAGGGTGTGTGTCTGTGCCCAAGGCCATGTATCTAAGTCCCTGTTCCTCTTCCTGCTTTCACCTAGCACAATACATTTTTGGCAGGACACACCCCATTTCGATGAAAAGTTTATTGACATGCAGGTGGTTAACTAAACACTGGCTTAGAGATTCTCAGGTTTTGAAGGAAATACTGAATGTAACCAAATCACCTGCTTTGTTTCTAATGAGACTGAACCCAACATCCAAAGGCAGGCTGAAAACCAAAGTCTTCCTTTTTCCCTACTCCCAGTATGAACAAACTGATGAGAAAAGAAGGGAAAAAAAATTGGAACAAGAGGTGATTGAGGGTTCAGCTGGCCTTGTCATCTGTACCTTCCCAAAGAGTCTTCCCCTGCAATTTAAAATAATTGCCAAAAAAAATAAAATAATTGCCCTATGAAACTCTGAGGACAAACTATGATAGTAAAGAAATTAATGCAAAACTGGGTATATCCTTCATTCTGGTCCAAAGCAATTTGCCTTTAGAAATTCAAGTAAAAGCAGTTGAAAGAAAAAGTTCTTTCTTTTCCTTTCTTGCTCTACTATAGCAAAATTTGACTTTAAAATTGTAACCCATTCCCAAATGGGATTACCCTGTCTCTGGGTAATCTTTCAGACATTTTGAGTGCATGTGGTTTTTAAACTGTTTTCATTTAAAATGATTATTTTAAAATATTCTGAAAAATCACAGCTCTCTAGTCTTGGCTTGCTTTTCACAGATTCAAATGATTTTTATTGGTTAGAACTGTTTTCTTTATATCTTTATTCTATGTAAGTATCCTTACATCTCCAGCAACAATATATGCTTGGTCCGTCTAATGCATGGGCTGAAGTATTCTTTATCAAAACATCTGAGAAGTTTCCTTCTTGTGCATGAATCAGGGCTACAGAATGTGACACTGTGTATGAAATACAGCACTGATCACGCCAGACCTATCTGCTTTCTGCAAGGCCTATTTCATCTGAGTATCAAATCTTATGATTACCATTGCTGACTTACTAGGAAAAGACATTTGAGAGTTATGGTATCAAACTGAATGCCTTTTCCCCCTGACTTAGAATAAAGCAAGGCATTCCCAAGTCCTACCTAAAATAGCCAGCAGTTATGTTCAGACCTACCCCATCTCACTGTGTTAGTTAAATAGAAGGTAAAAATACACTCAAAAGACTTGATTCAGACTCAAACTAGCCTATGTGTCAAATGTCAAGCATATCAACATTTGACAGGACTAGCAGGTCACTTAAAGGCCACATTATGGCAAAAATCTTCAGGCACCTGAAGTTTGTCATCATTCTATTAAAGTTCCCTCTCTAAATACAGGCAAAAGGCACATTCTCATCTGTTTTCCTAGAGAAGGCATAATTTTCTTGCATGGCCCAGCAAGCGGATTTATAAACATGCGAAGCCAAGTTTTAATTGCTGCTGTTTCTGAGGGTCACCCCAGTATCATTTAATAGGTGGGGGTCAGGGATACAAAACATTCTGTGATGTGCAGAATGGGTAGCCCTGTGCAACACGAAAGTTTCTCGACCCAATAGCTAATAGTGCAGCTTTTGCAAGAGTAAATCATAATACGAGTCCTACTGCCCTCTGGTTTAGAGGTAAAAAGCAGATAAGATAAGAAAATAGTAAGAGGGAGACAATAAAAACAAAGTCAACATAGAGCAGAGGAAATAAAAATAAGAGACTAGACGCATACCCACCTCTTTATACTCTGCAAACAGCTCTGGAAAATGCAGGCTGAGTTAAGCTTAGGATGAGGCTAGATTCTATGCCAATAAAAACTTTATGAATATTCAAAAAAGTATGTGAAATTATCATTCCCTCTCAGTGTGAAGGAGGACTGGGGACTTTTGCCAAAATTTAACTAAGCATAAGCATACGCTTTCAGGTTCAATCCAGAGCAGAGACAGATGAGTAAGCTAGAGGAGACTTTTTAAGTGAATTACCTCGCTTAGTTACCTACAGCCCCACTCTCCCATCTATTCACCGCATCATTCTAAGCAGTACTGACTCAACAGTAGCAAAAAAAGCCTTGGCCCAAGGTGGAGATGGCTCTTGTTCAGATGCCCTTTCACTCTTGATAATTGCCTTGTTTATTTTATATTATTGCTGAGGACAGTGTCATCAAAAAGCCATGTTTTGTTTGGTTTTGATTTTCTTTTCCTTTTAAGTAGAGAGTGTCTTAAGCTTCTAAATTGTTTTCATGTTACTAGTTATCATCAGTCATCAGCTCATAGAATACATACTAGGGGAAGAGTGGCCTCCTAACCAACTTCAATATTTATTAATAGGCCAAAAACATGTTCGTTGATGCATAGCCCCTGATGACTTAGATGGCAAAGAATCTGCCTGCAATGAGGGAGACCTGGGCTCCATCTCTGGGTCAGGAAGATCCCTTGAAGAAGGGAACAGCTACCCACTCCAGTATTCTTGCCTAGAGAATTCCATGGACAGAGGAGCCTGGTGGGCTATAGTCCATGCGGTCACAAAGAGTCGGACACAACTGAGCAACTTTCACTTTTACTTTAAAAAATACATATGTATGTGTGTGTGTGCATATATATACACACACACACACATAAATACATATCTAAATAAACACACATACACATAACTTTTTTCTCTTTTGGTCTAAGTTTACTTACTGATAAGCTGGAGTGTGTGTGTGTATATATATATATACACTCACACACGCATTACAGAGATTATTTCATCTCCATAAACTAGCTCAAAACCGAGGCCGAGCCCTAAACATAACCCCAAGGAGGCCACTGAGCTCCAAGGAGGCAGAAGAAAAAGAGTCAGGTCTGGCTCACAGCATAAGTTCACCACAGTTAAGGATCATTAAGCTTGTATTTAAAAGTGCAGAAATTAGATGTATTTTTGAGAATCAGTAAGTCATTTCCACAGACTAGAAAAGTCCTTCATGTCTTTCTCAACTTCCTATTAAACAAAAGAGCCACTCACCGAAGCCTATAAACCCACTGCAACAACCTGGAAAAAAGGACACGGAAAAAAAAGGCCTTTTCCTTGAACCACCACCCACGAGAGGTTACACTGTACCAGACTCCAATTCATCAAAAGGTCTGAGCCATTAACAAAGAGGGGCCAACTCCTTCTCTCCCCAGGGCTCACCCCTAGACAACAGCTCCATTTTCAGTCAACACTCCAAATAGGCACGGGAAAGGAAAAGGACTTTTTTTTTAATGCCCCTGCTCTCTCAAACCTGGGACCTTTCCCCCCAGCTTGACTGTGGGCTCTCTGCTCAAGGGGTGGAGGTCAGGTCCTGAGAAACACCCTGAACCTCGACTCTTCGGAGAGGGAGAGTGAAAGGAGGCAGGCAAATGGCACCCAGAAGGAATCTAGAGGGGGGCCCGTCAGACATTTCCCTTGAGAGGCTTGGTAAAGAGGAAGGAGAAGCCCCCATGGGTGAACTCCAGATCTTCAACAATCCAATTCCAGGATCATCACAAGGCTTTGTTCCCCAATGCTTCAGGGAAAGTGGTGTGTGAACAGTGATTGATTACCTGTCACCCTGAACTTGCTCCAAGGTGATTCAACTTTGGCAAGCAGTGGGACAGGATCAGAAACCAAGGACACTGGTCTCATTCATTCATTCTTTCCTTGCACAGTTACTAGGCACTTAGTAAGCACTAAGCTCCACGCTAAAAACAAGAAGGCTCCACAAAAAGAGCCCCTGCCCTTGGGGCAGCGACCATACAGCAGGGAGGGGATGCATGTACAGATGTCTGTAGAGGAAGGCAGAATTTTAAAGGCCCTAAATTAGTTTTAGCAAAGTGCTATGAGAGGTCAGAGGCTGTGAGAAAGCACGGCTATTTCATTAACTACATTAGCTACAGCTAAACATTCCTCTTGATAAGATATCAAGGAACAAATATATACATAAAAGCGCGCACACACACACACCTTGAAGCAATCTTTTAATTGTACTAGAAATAAGGGTTTTTTGTTTGTTTTAATTTGGGCTTTATTTTGCTTTTAATTCTAAGTAAGACTACATTGGGCTTCCCTGGTGGCTCAGTTGGTAAGAAATCTGCTTGCAATGAAGGAGAGCTGGGTTCAGTCCCTGGGTTGGGAAGATCCCTTGGAGAAGGAAATGGCAACCCACTCCAATACTCCCTTGCCTGGAGAATCCCATGAACAGAGGAGTCAAGCGGCTACAGTCCATGGAATGACAGAGTCAGACACAACTGTGAGGTTAACTTTCAACTTTTTTTTTTTTTTTCAAGATTACATTATTTACCATAAGCCTAACACTGTGGCCTGGGGACTAGATTTATGTTAGGAAATCAATAGTTGAATCTCAGTTCCCTTGCTTATTAGCTGTGTGATCCTGGGCAAATTGCTTGACTTCTCTGAACATTACTTTTCTCAGTAAAAGAGGGACTATAGACAATATTGGCATCAAGTGCCTCTGGGGATATTGAGGTGATCAAATGGATGATATTTCAAAAGCACTACATAAACTGTAAAGTGCTATGAAATGCTGGCTATTGTTTTTCTCGGTCACCTTGTAGTAAGCACATGGAATTGCTGAGGTAATGGGTGATGCAAAGAGTTATATCTATGCTTGACAGCATGTGCAGAGAGATGAAGGGTTCTAAAAGATGTTGGAGGGGATGATCGTCAAAAAGATCCTGACCTTCTATGCTACTCGGATAACCTAGCAACTACCAAGCCAAACCTTTACTATCAGCTTTTTACTCATAGGCTCCCAAGTAGATTTACTTTCTTGGTCTTCCAATTGAGATGCAATGTCAAGAAATGCTGTGGTCAGTGTTCAAACGTCAGCTTTGTGACATGCCAGCTGACCTATAAGCTTGGGTAATGGGTCACTTGACCCTAGGACAAACTTGGCTACTGCTGGCTGAGCAAACCAGGGAGCATCAGGTACCTCAGCCTGGGCTTGGAGGAGCCAGAGCTAGAGAGACAGATGAATTTGCTTACCTTCTGGAGTACTGCTCCCGAACACAGACATGAAGGAAAAGCTCCTTGCTAGGCAAGCCCACCGCTAGAGCCTGGCCACGCTGTCCTTACCATCCAGACTCCAGTCATACTCATGGCAGGAAAAGAGTGGACTCTGGAAGGCACTTGGGATAAACTGAGAAACTCAGTGTCTTCTTATCAATGGGTGCTTTTAGGCTCACCTGGAGTCATCAGAAATAAGACTAATACATACTAAAAAGATTAATATAAAACTAAAGGGTAAGGGGGGGTCAAAAGGTTAAAAATGCAGTTGATGTAAAACAGACACAAATTTTGATAATATTATATATATATATATATATGTTTATTGTTCAAGCTGGTTTTAGAAAAGGCAGATGAATCAGAGATCAAATTGCAAACATCTGCTGGATCATCAAAAAAGCAAGAGAGTTCCAGAAAAATATATATTTCTGCTTTATTGACTATGCCAAAGTCTTTGACAGTGTGGATCACAATAAACTCTAGAAAATTCTGAAAGAGATGGGAATACCAGACCACCTAACCTGCCTCTTGAGAAATCTGTATGCAGGTCAGGAAGCAACAGTTAGAACTGGACATGGAACAACAGACTGGTTCCAAATAGGAAAAGGAGTACGTCAAGGCTATGTATTGTCACCCTGCTTATTTAACTTCTATGCAGAGTACATCATGAGAAACGCTGGACTGCAAGAATCATAAGCTGGAATCAAGATTGCCGGGAGAAATATCAATAATCTCAGATATGCAGATGACACCACCCTTATGGCAGAAAGTGAAGAGCTAAAAAGCCTCTTGATGAAAGTGAAAGAGGAGAGTGAAAAAGTTG